>VONZ01000446.1:0-515000 GCA_012976165.1 Labeo catla | reverse complement strand
GAGCAATTGTGGGAATCTTAGTTATATCTGCTGTTCTTGTCTTCTTATCTGATGATATGTTCCTATATGTTTAGCATTATGCTGTTCCTTTATGTACGTTACACCTGCTATTCCTGTGCTCAGTGTTATCTGATGTTCCTGTTTTAATGTTATCTGTCCTGTTTAGCATTATCTAAAATTTCCACCATATGTGTATAGTATTATCTGCATTTCCTTTAGTTTAGTATCATGCTCTGATCTGTTCTTTGACTATTTATAGCTTAGCTAGGCTTTGCGCAAATCTTTTTCCCTTTATATTTTTTTAAGTTTGTGCTTTTGTGTATGTATCTACATTTGTGCCCATATGCCAGGATGTGTGTGTGTGTGTTCCAGCAGGGGTCTGTACTCTCTGCTAACTGACCCATTTTCCACCGCCTCATGGGGGGGATGAAAGGCAGCGTGGTGCTTCGCTCTTTCAATCTCTCTTCTCATCAAAGAGAGCGGGAGAGCTGTTCAAATGCACCTTATTCAGTGTTCAAACCCTTCTATCCCAGCATCCCCAGATCAGCTCCATCGCAGCTCTGTTGGTGCCTTCATAACTGTCTTTAAATGTCTAAACAACCAGCATTTAAAGTTTTTAACATGTTTTTTTTAAACGGCAAGCATTTCTCCTGTGTTGCAAGGCTGCGATTCATATTTAATGCAATGCGGAGAGTGTGTGAGAGTGTGTGTCGATGCGTGGGAGGAGAAGCTGCAACTGAGAGTGCGTTTTTGAACGTAGAAAGAGCATGAGAGTGTCTTTTATATTCCACTGCAGCGTCAATTCCCTTTTGGCTTTGCTAGTTTTCTGATCTCCATTTTAGCAGTGACCTGCAAAAACGCTATAACATAGAACGAGTCTCTCACCGCCATTTTGTTTCAGTTTCTAAGCTGTAGAGTTAAGGTTGAAAAAAGGGTTGGAAATAAAATCCGCCCTCAGGAAAAGTGGCCTATGTGACCGTCATATGACAGACAGGCTGCGTGATGTAATTTTGACACGCAGTGTGACATGGATTCACTTAACTTAAAGTTTAGTATCTGTAAGACTTGTAGTCTTCTGAACGTAGTCTGAAAGTGGGGCACTGGAGGTATTGTTTTGAATGGAATTACCTCTTTATTAGCTCTTTCTGCAAAAATGTACAGCTACGCTGACAAATTTTGATTATTTTTGCATAGCAAGTACACATTCTTTTTCAGTTACAGCCAGTGAACATTGTGAATGTTTGCTTTCTGCTTTTTATAGAATAAAAATGCTAGTATAATCAGGTCATGACACAGATTACATTACACAGAGTTTTGTCCAAGGCTTCCTCACTGTGCCAGCAGGTGGTGTAAACCTACAAGGATTTCAGTTGATGATTGACTTGTCATTAAATAAAATTATTATTAGTATTTTTTTTTTCTGTACTCAGATTCACAGTCTGTAACCAGGTAATTTGTTAATGTAATTACCTTTTTAAATGTATATTTTATTATTTGATTAATTTAATTTATACTATATTATGTACAATATGTATTCCCTATTAACAAATATGAACATATTTATTGAAAAAAAGTAAACCTTTATTGCAGAGGTAAAATTTCAGTAAAAATTCAGACTTTATTTATTTGTATTTAATATTATATTTTTATTTATGCAAAAAAACTTTTATTCACTCTAATATTATTTAATATTATTCATATGTATAATTATAATTATTAATGTTTCCTATTAACAAATGTAACAAATATTAATAAAAGGTATTTATTAAATTACGTGAACATTTATTACAGAGGTAACATTTGTGACCCTGGCCCACAAAACCAGTCTTAAGTAGCACGGGTAAATTTGTAGCAGTAGCCAACAAAACATTGTATGGGTCAAAATTATATATATATATATATTAGGGATGCAACAATACAGTTAGTCCATGGTTCAATACGTACCTCGGTTTTTAACCACGGTTTTCGGTTCAGTTAATGCAAAACCGAAAAACCGCAATTCACAAGCGCGTATTGAACCGTGGATGTCGTACCAAACGGTTCGATATTATATTGGGTATTGTGACATCCCTTATTTATTTATATATTTATTTATATATTTATATATATATATATATATATATATATATATATATATATATATATATATATATATATATATATATATATATATATATATATATATAGCTGAACAGGTTAAAGTGCCTGATTATCTTTACTTTTTAGGTACGTGTTTCTGTTTAAATAGTTGGCCTTCCTCTGTTCCAAAGGTAAAACTGTCTCTCAGGTTCTACTTGTGTAACAGAGGAGTTTTGTGTTAGTGGTTTTTATGAGAACAGATATGAGTGATACCTCACTGTCTTTGTCTCGACCTGTCAGCTGATATTTATTGATGTCAGGTAAAACAGTGATCAAGACATGGACCAGATCCTTGTTCTCTCACTCATTCCCATTGAGAGCTGTGGTGCTTTTTCCCCTCTAAGCTTTAGCTAATAATGCGGATCAGAGATTCTGTGCAGGCTGCACCTGTAAAGCTCTGTGGTCCGTATCAGGGATCTTACATGGGGTAGGAGTGATGAAACCCGCCAATCACTATGCCTGTCGACACCCTGCCACTGGACCGCAGCAATAAACAGGTTTTTTTTTTTTTTTTCCCTGAGCCTTTTATCTCAGATGAAAGTCTCTCCCCCGTGAGTCCTGCCAACCCTTCCAAGTGCAGCAAATGGGGCAGAGAACACCTGCTAAAGTCAGCATGTTTCTACTGTACACCCTTCTCTGTTTCTCTTTATTTTCTCTCCGTATGTCTACCCGCCTTGCTGAGGGATCCTCTCTCCTCTCAGGCCTAAGCCTTCCTTGAGACGGTTAAAGGAGAAGTCCACTTCCAGAACAAAAATTCACAGATAATGTACTCACCCCCTTGTTGTCCAAGATGTTTTTTTGAGGAAAACATTTCAGGATTTTTCTTCATATAATGGACTGATATGGTGCCCCGAGTTTGAACCTTTAAAATGCAGTTTAAATGCGGTTTCAAACGATCCCAAATGTGTTTGTAAATGATCCCAGCCGAGGAAGAAGGGTCTTATCTAGCGAAACGATCGGTTATTTTCATAAAAATAATATAGTTTATATCATTTTTAATGTCAAACGCTCGTCTTGTATTACTGTGCCTGAACTCTGTTTTTTTCCGGTTCATGACAGTTAGGGTATGTCGAAAAACTACCATCTCATGTTCTCCTTCAACTTCAAAATCATCCTATATTGCCGTTTTACCTTTTTTGTTAGGGGTGTTTGATCTTCTTTGCCTTTTCACTTTGCAAAGACTGGGTCGGTACTTCTGCAGCAACGTAGGATGATTTTAAAATGATTTTTGAAGATAAGGGAGAAACAAAAAACAATTGGAGTTTTTCGACATACTCTAACTGTCTTGAACCAGATACACAGAGTTCAGGCAGAGTAAGACAAGACAGCGTTTGAGATTAAAAACTATTTAAATTGTATTAGGGCTGTCAACGATTAATCGTGATTAATCGAGTACAAATTAAAAGTTTGAGTTTGTCTAATATATGTGTGTCTACTGCGTGTAATTATTATGTTTATATAAATACACACAAATGAATGTATATATTTAAGAGAAATATGTTTTTATATACAAAATATTTTTATTTATAGATAATATAAATTATATAAAAATTATAATAAATACATATACTTGTAAATATTTCTTAAATATATGCATAAATGTGTTTGTATTTATATATACATAATAATTACACACAGTACACACACATAAATTAGGCAAACTCTTAACTTTTATTATACATTTTTATTTTAACTTTTATTTTGTATGCGATTAATCGTGATTAATCGTTTGACAGCCCTAAATTGTATGTTTTTGATAAAAATAACAGATGGTTTCGTTAGATAAGACCCTTCTTCTTCGGCTGGGATCGTTTACAAACGCATTTGGGATTGTTTGGGATCGCATTTAAACTGCTTTTTGAAAGTTCAAACTCGGGGCACCATATCAGTCCATTAAATGGAGAAAAATCATAAAACATAATTTCTTTACAACTGAAGAAAGAAAGACATGAACATGATCTTGGATGACAAGGGGTGAGTATATAATCTGTAAATGTTTGTTCTGGAAGTGGACTTCTCCTTTAAGTTGGCACTGGGCATCAATGTCATGTAGGTCTGAAGTCTGTCATAACAGTAAATTCTGTTCAGTTCTGCTGTGGTGGTTTATTGGTTGTACTTTGTTTTATGGGTCTCTTGTTAAACTGCTTCTGCTTTGTCAAAATATACAAAAATGTTCAAAACTATTTCTCTTTATGACTGTATACTTCTGTACAGAATTTCTCTTCTGTATAAATGATTTATTTGTAGTTAGGGATGTTTTAGGGTTATCAGCTGATTATAGATTTTATTTTAATTTATTGTTAAAGGTCAACATTGTTTAAATATAGGCTGATACTGTATTTTTAAATGTGTGTTCATTTCACATATTTTTTTTTACATTTAGATTACTACCATTCAAAAGTTTGCAGTCAGTGCAAAACTTAAGCTTTTTAGACATCAAAGAATCCTGTAAAAAGCACCATGTTTCCACATTAATATTAAGCAGTACTATTAGAAATTAAATTAGAAATGTTTTTTGTGCATCAAATCACTATAAAATGATTTCTGTAGGATCATGTGACAGTGAAGACTGGAATAATGGCTGCTGAATATTCAGCTTTGTCATCACAGGAATAAATTGCACTTTAAAATATATTACAATTAGGGCTGTCAAACAATTAATCGTGATTATTTGCATAAAAAATAAAAGTTTGAGTTTGCCTAATATATGTGTACTGTGTGTAATTATGTATATACAAATGCACACAAATTAATGTATATATTTAAGAGAAATATGTTATGTACAAAATATTTTATTTATGTAGAATATAAATTATATAAAAATTATAATAAATACATATACTTGTAATTATTTTTAATATATATATGTATGTATGTATGTATGTATGTATGTATGTGATTGTATTTATAAATGTATTCATAATAATTACACACAGTACACACATATATTAAGCAAACTCTTAGGCAAACTTTTTGTATGTGATTAATCGACAATTTTGGTTTATTTCATGGTAAATGTGTGAGAATTACTTTGGTAGTATATTTGTAGTCCAAAGCACTCGCAAAGCACATTAAAGAAGTCCACTTCCAGAACAACAATTTTCAAATAATTTACTCACCCCCTTGTCATCCAAGATGTTCATGTCTTTTTGCCTTCAGTCATAAAGAAATTATGGTTTTTGAGGAAAACATTTTTCGTTATATAATAGACTTCAATTGTGCCCCAAATTTTGAACTTCCAAAATGTAGTTTAAATGCAGCTTCAAAAGGCTCTAAATGATCCCAGCCGAGGAAGAAGGGTCTTATCGAAAAATAAAAATTTGTATACTTTTTAAGCATAAAAGCTCGTGTAGCACAGGCTCTGAGATCACGTTCACGCCACTACGTACTATTGAATCACGTCGAAAGGTCATGTGGAACTACAGACCCAGTGTTCACAAAGCGAACATGCAAAGACTAACAACGTGCAAGTAAGTCTAACGCTGTTTACAAACAAAAAGCTACAACGATGTCGGACGATACTGAAGTTGTAGGAGAAAATAAGATGTAAGAGTTTTTCACCATTCTCTACCTTTTTGAGCCGGAGTACACATACGATGAACTTAGACGTGATTCGTAGTAGTGATGGGAAATTCGGATCATTTTACTGACTCGGACCTTTGAGTCTCGTTCAGCAAAATGAACAAATCTTTTTTCGAGTCATTTTGTTAATTTTAGCAAAATATAATTAAAATGTTACGTGTTACTTTCCTAATACATCTACTGCTTACATAAATGTTGATCACACTACAAACAAGACAAAACTATAATGCTATAAGAAACAGAAAAGATTAATTCATTGTTTACCTGTGTCTTTAGTGTATGATTAGCTCACCTCACCTCTTATCTGACAAGTTTTCGGGTTTGAGTCGTTCGTTCATCACATGACAGCCTCATAAGATGAACGAACGACTCGAAAAACCAGAAGATTTGAAACAGGTGAACTAATTCCAGTACAGAACCTAGTAGGATGTTGCGCATGCGCGACCGAACGAATCACTCCCCAAGATGACTCGTTCTTCCTGAGTCACATTAAAGATCCGTTTAAAATGAACAAATCATTCAAGAATGCGCATTCCAGAGCCTGTGCTACACAAGCGTTTGTGCTTAAAAAGTATACAAATTTTTATTTTTCAAAACAAATGACAGATCGTTTCGCTAGATAAGACCGTTCTTCCTCGGCTGGGATCGTTTAAAGCCTTTTGAAGCTGCATTTAAACTACATTTTGGAAGTTCAAAAATGGGGGCACAATTGAAGTCCATTATATGAAGAAAAATCCTGAAATGTTTTCCTCAAAAACCATAATTTCTTTACAACTGAAGACAGAAAGACATGAACATCTTGGATGACAAGGGGGTGAGTAAATTATTTGTAAATTGTTGTTTTGGAAGTGGACTTCTCCTTTAAATCAGTGGCTCTTTTGGCCTGCTGTGAAGACGGGTAGTTCCTCACACGGTACATTTTCTTCAGACCAGGGCTCTTGAAATATCATTTCATTAAAGCAGCTTTCACAGTCTGGCCTGCAATTATCAGATTCCTGTGTCTTTCTTGGCCATGAATAAAAAAGAAGCAAAGATAGGTCCAGAATACTCTACACAATGTTCACTTTGAAATAGATATCCCGCTCTTTTTTTCCTTTTTCCCCAGTGTTCTAAATTTGTGAGCATGAGATCCAAATGTGTTATTTTTAGAATGGTACAGTTTGTGAATTCAGATAAAACCAGATTGAATTTGTATAAAATGTCTTTAGTGCATTATTACTGGTGCAGTTGAATAATGCATGGCGTGAGGCTTTTCTCCAAAAAGTTTGGGAGAACATTTGTTTGAAGACCTATTAGGCAAAATCTCAGTGTTTGTAACTAGTGCAAGCAGCTCTGCTTTCATTTCATGGCATGCAGTGGGAAATCTTACACTGGAGAATTTTTCTGCAATCAGTCAGGCTTCCAGATCACCCAGCGGTGCCACATGCCGTTCAAAATAACTGTACTCCAACGTCATTTTTATTCAGCTGCATGCAAAAATATGCAGAAAGATTAATGTGATATGGAACATAGAAACAAGCTTGATGCTTTCGCCATTACCTCTGTGTAGGCTCTGTTTTATATTTCATATGTAACGTGGGGTGTGCCTGTTTTATATTCCATTCTCTGTGTTAAAGTATTCAGGAGATATGAAGTCATGCAGTCACATTGATGATAGAACATGTGAAGGGCGATGTGTTGCATCAAGAGCGTGTAGTGCATACCTAGGCTTCTAAGCTTGCATCTCTTCATGACAGTGCTGTGGCTTTGATGAAAGGACGAGGCACGTTTGAAGTCGGACAACGTCGTGTACGGAGGTGTATAATTTACTTAAATGGATTTTCTATAGTCTCGCTGGTGCAGAGGTTTGAAGCTCTACAATCAGAGTAGAATTGAAGTAACTGGACCACATTTGGTGTGTGAATGCATGACGGAAATCATTTTTTAGTACTGTGGAATATATGAAAAAAAAAAAAAAATCCAATTCATGCATAAAATGATTTAAATACATATGTGACCCTGAAACACAAAACCAGTCAAAAGTAGCATGAGTATATTAGCAGTAGCCAACAATACATTGTATTGGTCATAATTATCGTTTATTTTTATATTTTTATGCCAAAAATATTTAGGATATTAAGTAAAGATCATCTTCCATGAAGATATTTTGTACATTTCCTACTGTAAATATATCAAAACTTAATTTTTGATTAGTAATATGCATTGCTAAGAACTTCATTCTTCATTTGGACAACTTTAAAGGTGATTTTTTTTTTTTTTTTTCTCTCTCTCTCTCGCACCCTCAGATTCCAGATTTTCAAATTGTTGTATCTCGGCCAAATATTGTACTGTTCTGACAAACCATACATCAATAGAAAGCTTATTCATTCAGCTTGTCAGAAAATATTGACCCTTATGACTGGTTTTGTGATCCAGGGTCACATATCTTCTAAAATTATCAGTTTTTAATTACAGTTTTAAAATTCATTTTATTATTTTTGGGGGGTCATAATGCAAAAACATCAGCATGAACTGTGAAATTTTAATAAAGAAAAATGTCTTATTAAAAAAACAAAATTCTTGAAAAAAAATATTTTGTTTCTGGCAATACTTGTTTGTTATTTCTTAATTTTTAAACAACTTTCTGTTGCATAAATATTAAAATAATTGTTTGTCACTACTTATATTTGAGAATCTTTTATCTGCTAAATCAGAATCATATGGCAAGTATGGAAAAACAAGCATGCGTGGAAAAAAAAAAAAAACAACGGTAGAGGGAAAAAAAAGAATTCAGGTTTTTAATGTTATTACTTTTTACTTTATAGATAAACCACAGGACATTTTTTGGGGTCATTAAATTGAAACTTTTGTTGAAAATGGTATGGTATGGTTTTTTTCAAAACTATTTAAAACCAACATGAATACAAAGACTACATTTCTAAGAACTTGGCACATTTCTTTAAAACTCAAAAATGCTGTGTGTGCATAAGATCCACAAAGCCGCAAGTGCATTTTGTGATTTGTTTTGATTCTTTGGAAATATTGTATGTTAAGCAATCGTGCCAGTTAATTTCTTTGAAATTAAAGTCAAAACTATTCTACTCATAGGAATAATGTTAATAACTCTTATGGTTTGACAAAACAACAAGTATCTATATCTTGAATTATTATTCACAGGGGCAGGTGGGGCTCTGCTGTTAAGTTAGGGAGAGGGCAGGGGAGAGGTGATGCTGAGAAAAGCTGTACAGAATGGATCCTAATGAGCCTTTTCTAATCCGCCCAAATCTTTGTAACGATCCCACAAATGTCAGGCTGGAGTATGAAGGCGAAAGGAAGACACAGGGATTTGAAGCGGCAAGATAAGAGGGTAATCTTCAACACCCACACCTCCCTCCTCATAGAGTGAAGGGGGTGATGGAGAGGTGGCCGGAGGGCAGATGAAAGTGCTGCTCTACCCCAAGTGTGTTCTGACTGCTTATGAAATGTGATGTGATTAGTCCATATATACTAGTCTGTTAAGAACTGAGAACTGTAGAACGATTTAATAACTACCAATAATTTAAGTAAACCTAATAAACTGTACAAATAGAATGCTGACCTGAATTCCATTCAGTGAAAGCCTTCATTTTCCACACACAGTGATGCTTTTTTCTTAATTAAGTGCTAAAGCATCAATAAAACAAACCATTACATTACTTCAGGGTATTCGTGAATATACACCGTTTAAACGATAGCATATGAGCAAAAAAGTACTTTGTGGATTGTAGCGTGTTTCTTCTTTCTCCTGTGAGCCCGGGTGGGTTTAAAGGTTTTGATGGACAGAGACGTGGAAACCCCACCCCCGCACGTCTGCTGGCTAATGCGACACCCCGGAGTGGATTACCCAGCGGAGTAGATTCACTTCAAACTAACGCTCAGTGTTATTCTCGACACACCAAAGCAAATATACAGGCTTTTGTTTCAGTTAGATTTATTTGAAGCACAGCTTGTGTGCCACTGCGTAGGTTTATATTTATGCATACAGGTGTTTACCTTCACAACTACAACCTGTGTTTGATATTTCCCGTAGGCACCAGTAATAAACAGTACATAGGTAATGACAAAAAATGGCGTAGGATGAGTTTGTTTTTTCCTGGTTAATGCGTGAATGTATTTTACATTGATTTATTGCATATTTTCCGTATGAGAATATGAATAAATGATGCAAGTCGCATGTAACAGCACTAGTGTAAAACGCGTCTTGAATAATCCGTTCCGGGTTTTTGTTCAGCTCTGACTGGATGATTTGTGTGTATACTGAGCACACGGGGCAGATAGAGGAGAGAGACGGGTATGGATCCGTAGCTCTTGCGGCTGTCTGTCTCGTTTCCCGGGACTCTCGTTCTGCATACCGCGAAGAGCGAGTTTCGGGTCGTGCATGCTACATTTGAATGAGAGGAGGAACGCACAGCGGCGGGAAACAAAGGCGCGCCTGGTCCGGTGCAAAGGAGCAAGCTGGCTGCGCGGCGGGGGATGCACGGGCACAATAGGGAAGACCACACTCTTCTGCTTTAGGAGGACAGTGTTGCAATAACATTTCCCCCCAGACAGACAAGCCTCGCTGCGGGAAACAGGAATTTGAAGCCGGACTTTACTTTTCAGGCAAATGTTCTGTGAACATGAGGACTGGCTTTGCACTGGATGTCTAGGCTACTTGGAGCTCTTTTAGGATTTTTAGAAAGCGCAGATAGTCAAACGAGAGTCTGAAAAACGCACCGGCACAGCAAAGAAAAAAAAATAACTTGGATCTTGCGCACCACAGCGATTTTGAGCGGATTTTGTGTTTTATTGGTAGTATTATTATTATTATTATGTGCTTTGGAAATCACCAGCTGTGGGTAAAGACACGATAGAAACACATTTGACTTGAATTCATCTCCTTGGATTTGGTTACTGAAGAATGTACTTACTTGATGGTAATTACCCGGAAAGGATGGAGCGGGGTACACCACAAAGAAAAACCGTGTACCGGATATCTTTGACACTAGTGAAAAAAGAAACTCTGCAGGATGGCGGAGGCTCAGCGCACCGGCGGCTGGAGAACCCTAAAGTCAGCGCGTACCGCCGGGAGGGAGCCGCTGACGCTCAGCGCAGCTCCCCGCTGGAAGAACTGAAAGAAGTGGAGGACGAGACGGACGAATTTTCTGCACACTCATACATGAGGAACTTCAGGACATTCAGCACTGGACATCTAGAGTTGGGAAGGTTAAAAATCTCAAGGAGATCTTTACATAAAGACAAGGAATTAAATGAAACGTGCATCATGTCAGAGAATGGACAAAGCAAGGTCATTGAAAATGGGGCAGTAGTGCACAAAAAGGCAGAAGATGTAGCTGAAAGTGACAGAGTGAAATGTGATGCTGAACTTGGAGAAATCTGCAGCACAGCTGCTGCTAGTGAAGAAAAAACAGGCTTTCGAAAGAAAATCCTCAAGACCTCTCGAAGCACTGAGGAACCGGTCAGTACATGGTCTGATGAGACCTCTGAGGAACTCAAAGTTGGAAAGACAGCCAAAGAGAGCTGCATCTCTTCTTTGCTGGCGAAGGGGAATGGGAAGTCACCCAAACCAGCACCTGAAACTCCTCCGGCGAAGAGGCACCCAAGTCTACTGCGGCGAAGTTTCAGCTTTCGCCACTGGACGGGTGGCGAGTTGATCCGCATACGGGCGCTTTCCAAGGAGAAGCATCACAGCAGCTCGGGCTGCATTGGCCGCGACGGAGAGAACAGTCAAAACCAAGCCGGTGTGGTTCTGCAAAACATGGCTTTCACTGAATCAGAGTCCACTGAGAAGCGAAACACCTTGGATGTTGGTGAGGTCCTGAGCAAAACTGACTCCGTGACTGAACTAGGCCGCAGGGAGAGGATGAAGGGGAAGAATCGAACGCTGGACAACAGTGATCTGCTCAAGCTGTCGGATAAGTCTTTGATGGAAAAGGAGAGTTTCATTAGAGGGACAGGCTCCCGCTCCAGCGGGCAGGAACGTAAACTCATTCGGTTCTTCAGCGGTATCTTCTCAAAGCGAGATGGGACGTCCACACCACTTAGCAGCCCCAGCAACCGGGCTGTCCGGAAGAACGGCCTACTTGGAAGTCAGCGGAGATCAGAAATGAGCTACTCGCAGTCAAGCACCGAAAGTGTTAACGGATGCCATCCAGACGGTAATAGCTATTATCTTTCCTCGATTTTTTTGGCTTCATGTTAGACATGTTATGAGGCAGGAGGATGCTCTGTTTGCTATTGTGGGCTTTGGATGGGGGTTAGAGGATGCGTGTTTGTTTTGGACAGGAAGGTGATGTTTAGTTCCCACTTTGCGGGCCGCCTGTGTTTGTGTTTCATTATGCTGCATGCTTGCAGCTTACTCGGAGAGCTGGCAGCCTTGTTTGCCACGGTGAGTGTTTACATTCTTGAACCGTGAATGTAAAAACACTCATTAAGTGCTGTATCCGTTCTGTTAGCCTGCTTTATATATTTTGCTGGTAATGCACAATGTCAGAGTGACAGTAACTCCCACTCCTGTTTTCTTTTGGAGTTAATATAAGTAGGTTGCACTATTCACACATACGCCTTTTTCACTGTTGTTTTGAATCCATTATTTCACTGTCAGTGTTACTGGTGACAGAAGGTCAGCAGTGTAGGCAACCACCCTCTTCTGTTACTAATATGGTAATGTGGAGCTGCTGTAGATACTGTAGAGTTTTATAGAGATTTGAATGAATTAACACACACTATCTATTGACTGTGAGGTCCGCAGACCCTCAAGAAAGACAGATTGTCTCCGTCTGTTCGCCAATCTTTTAAGGGATCCCCTCTTACTACAATATAATTACAGAATATTTATTGGGTAATAAGTCAGCTGATTAGAATAATGTTAGGTGTATAAACCTTTAAAATAATAAAATACAAAAAAAATGTTTTAAGTTAAAATAATTCAGTCAAAATTGAATAATTGTGATGTATGCTCGTGATTTAAAACTGTAATATCACATGTTGGTACATTTGTTAAAAAATATAAATAAAATTAAAAAAAAAAATCTTAACACTGTTAATTTGGCAACCCCAGAAAAACAGTTTGAAACCCATGCTTTGGGTCAAACTGTTTGTTCCTGCAAAGATTAGTGAATTAAAAATCTTAACACAGGATAGTAACAATTCCTTTCTTTGTAAAGTATTAATTTCTTTATTTTGTAAAACAGTGATGCAGTCCTTTTTTTTTTTTTTCAATTTTTTTCAAGTTTGTGTCAGTGACGTAACTCAGCAGAGGGATTATTATAGGACGGTGCTAATGATCAGGTCAGTGCTAATGCCGTAACTTGGCATGTAGTAAAACCTTTAGTGTCTGTGGGGTGAGGCAGCACCTTAGCTAATTAGCCGTTTCCACATTCCTCAGATTCCAGAGGCATTCCTGACTTTTCTGAAGAAATACGTTCTTGCCCATTAGATAATCATCTTATATTAGAGCAAGTGTCATGTTTCCTTCTAAATGAGCAACAATTCTTTACCTGGAACTATTTAGTGATATGCTGTCCATTCTTTTGTTTTTAGCTGAGATTCCTCTTAAACAGGTAATTCGGGGCTGATATTTTTAATGGCGTTATACAAAATGTAAAAATATGGAGGCAATGATTATGAAGTACACTGTACTTTCTTGGCACCTTGTGCCTGATGCACCAAGACCTATTCACTTTCATTATAATCAAAAACGTGACCAGAATGTTTTCCACATAA
Source organism: Labeo catla (assembly GCA_012976165.1). Taxonomy (NCBI): domain Eukaryota; kingdom Metazoa; phylum Chordata; class Actinopteri; order Cypriniformes; family Cyprinidae; genus Labeo; species Labeo catla. The sequence continues at coordinate 501,536 of VONZ01000446.1, read as the reverse complement.
TATAGAATGTCATACAAGAAGTTTGTTTTACAATATAGTTGATTTTTAATGATTTTAGTTGATATTAGAAATTTGTGTAACACTAACACTGCAGTAAACAAATCAACATATTCTGATTGATTGCATTTCTAGAATGGTTTTCATTTTTGCTTTCATAGTAAAACTATGCTAGGCATTAGGAACACACCTACCTCCTTTGACGTTTATTTTTAGCTAGTTGCTTGTTTCATGACTCAGCCAGCTCTGACGTATCCTCACCATGCAACCTTGGAGTCATTAGTTCACTTCAGTTCGGTTAGCATTGCTGTGTTAGCTAGCAGCCGGATGAAGTATGACTTTCATTCATTTGGCTCTGTGCGAGCAGGATGTGAGATGGCACTGCAAAGTCAGCATTATATTGTCCTGCAGGGTATATTCCCAGATGGGTCCTGCATATGGATCGGTTTATAGGCAACTGATGTCCTCAAAGGGCACTTGCTGTCCTATAACTTGAATGTGCAGAATGACTAATCATTCATAAGAAGTGGAACCATGTTAAAAAAGTAAAAGTAAAATTTCAGACATCTGTTTACAGAGCTCTAGGGTTTAATCTGGGCAGCTATTCACTCAAAGGATGACTGTGACTTGGAAGGAAGGATGTTATAGTCAGTGTTGCAGTTTTTGAAAAAACGTTTGGCTGTAGTTCAGGGACACAAAATAAGTAACACACAGTGTTCATTTGTTTGGGGCATTTGATCTGTACTGCACATCCCAGGCAATGTACATCTGTACACATCTGTTAGTGTGTAAAGATAAAACCTGAAATAATGATTCTGTGCACATACTGTAGCCAGATTGTCTTTTTACAGCCCTAGGGGTCCCTACTGTACCTCCTTTACCTATTAAAATAATATCCATTATTTTAAAAGTATTCAGTGTACACCTTAATATTTTGAGTTGTTAGATTTGTGTTTGTAATGCCACTTGAAAGAACAAGTAAAATCACTTTTTTTTTTCTTCAAGTTTCTGATGTACACCCCAGAGTTCACAATTTTTGCTTTCGATTTTAGTGTTCATTGTAGAAGCACTGTTTAGATTAACATGGCTTTTATTAGTGTCCATAAATTATAGAAGAATTTCAATGTGGCTGTAAAGTGACAATTCAACCAAAATTTACATTAAATTGTGTATAATTTGTTCTTTTCCATGCAAATACAGTAAATGTGGATGCAACTTTAATAGGATAGTTCACCCAAAAATAGTGAAATCAAAGTTTCGTTTTTGGGTGTACTATCGCTTTAAGGTACAAGTAGGATGCAAAAACAACATAAACACATCATGAAAGTAGTCTGTATTATTTTTTCGCACTATATTCCAAATATTCTGAATTTGGACAGTAGCTTTGTATGATAAACAAACTAATATTTAAGTGATAATTCCCCGAAAATCTTCCCCTCTAGTGTGCGGTTATTTACATTTGATTTAGCGTGTTGAACTCGAGAATTGAATCGTCCCAATATATGAACTGGACACTGTTATGACTCTTATGAACTCTTAATAAAGTACCAAAGAAATCTAAGGTGGATTCCATTTGACATGTTTATTGCGTTGTGGTTGACAGGTCAAGGTTTTTTTTACTTTTTCCAAATCATGTGGGGCACATGTGTGCAAAATGATGTCCATTGTCAGTAGTGTAGAGATGTATGAAGCAGTAGTCAATCTCAAAGCAAGCAGCTTCCTGTTGTTCAGCGCAACTTGAACATGAGAGAAATCTGTGTAGGGGAAGTTTGTCACTTTCATGTAAAAAATCCCAGTTGCTCAGATTTCTGTTGGAATGACTGGATTTTAGCTGTGAAATTTTACAGAGAAGCAGTAAATGTGACCGCACCTTACAGATCTGTATGTTTTTCGCTTAGTGTCTTAAGTTTTAATAAAACGTAATGTTTATGAAAAGCAGAAGTTGTATAACCCGTCGTATATTGTTGATGCTCTTAGGCTGAAGTGACTAGAGGAAGTAATGGAGGCGCCAGTGTTTTTTATATTGAGTCATTGGATAGTGTTTAAATAGAACTCACTCTCAGCTTCCTCTGGAACAGTGTGATCACAAGAGTGTCCATTTCAGTGTTCTGATCAGGTGCTTGCTGTTGCTGGTGAATTTGGTATATTTTGTATATTATGAGAGTGTATATAATGGGAAGGCTGGAGGGTCTGAACTGTGACTATCTGCCCCACCCTCAACACGAGCCATCTACTGGTGTCAGGTATGAGTGGGTGGGTGGGATTGTATGTGTGTGTATGACCTACATCTACAGCCATGCAGAAGTAATGCCGGTTGCATGTGAAACTGTGACATGCTGAACGTGATAAGAGCATGGCTGGAGCTTCTCATGGGACAAGTGTCTGAAGTGGAATGGAAGCAGACTGTCTATACACTCACACATAGACAGAAGTCGGATGGTCTTTTTGCAGACAGTCATTGTCAGTGACACTGAGTCAGACAATGCTCTGGACTTGTTTTGCTTCAAGAAGTGTTTAAATATTGTATTTTTTGACACTTTTAAGATCTTAGGGGCCATTTACACAGAAAGAGTTTTTTTTCAAAAGTTGCATTTTTCAAAAATTCACACTGCATTATAAAAATGCAGCACTCTGAGATGCTGCAAAAGATGCAAGACATGAGCCTAACAAAGACATCAATCTAGTGCATGTTTACGTAGGACAAATAATGGAAAAACATGTTGAGTATGAACATTTCCTTACTCTGCTGATTTCTTAATGACTTAATGACTGATTTCTTTTTTTTTTTTCTACTTTTTTCAATCTCTAATGCACACTGACACACAAGGAAGAATTTAACACTTCTCTAACAATTGCATTAACGATTCTTATAATATTTCAGGGTTCGAGTGCGTAGCGCTAAAACCCTATTGTAATTGTTAGAATGGTCACGGATCTGCAATCTCCACGTTAAACTGATCGTGCAGACCAAACTGTAAGTCGTAGAGACTTGAAACTTGGAGGGATAGTAGTACTCACACTGTCTACAATGTGACCAAGGCTAGCCCCAATCGGCCTGACGGGGCGTTACAGTGATCAAAAGTACGAAATCGCCCATAACTCCTAAATCATCAATCGCAGGCTCAAGTGTTGTTGAAAATCCGTGGCTCACGGCGGACAAAACGCACGCCTCAGATTCAATCGTGAGAGAAATTTTTGGTTATTCCGCATTTTTTTTGAAAAATCTACTTTTGCAAATGAGTCCTAGGTTTTTCGCCCAATTGGAACCAAACCAGTGCAGAAAGATTCTCTGGAGAATAAATAACAATTATCAAAAAAAAAAAAAAGTTGAGCCTTGGACTCACCATCACAAAAGGGCGCTAAATCCTTTGAAAGGGGCAGGTCCACTTTTAGTAAAATGCCTAGAACTCCTGAACGGAATGAGATATCTCACTTATGTATATAACACTTATGGAATAACACTTACGTAAGAGCTCAATCTGAGGTTACAGGGAAAAAATTGCAGAGCTTGGTCACTTGGTGGTGCTATAAGAGGGGCTGGCTATAACTGTGCAACCATTTGTCCAACATGAACATCGCTGTGCACGGTCTTGATTCAAAGCGCCACAAGTGTCTACAGGGACATTTGCGTATATCTGAAAACATGGCCGCCATTGGCCAACGAAGTTTGATCACCGATTGTATGTTGCACGGTTTTTCACACATACGCACAATATCTGATACTTACCACAGCTGTCAATTAAATTGTTTGTTAAATGATTGAGATGTAAAAATCTACTTCTGCGAACTAGTCCTAGGTTTTTCACACAATCTGGAAAAAACTACACTCTAGCCCAGTAATTATAAAAAAAGTAGAAATTTACCCTTTGGGAAGCTATAATGTGGTCATTTAGAAAAGGGGCCTGTCCAAATTTACCCAAAATCCTATAAAGCCTAAAAGAAAACTCAAAACTTCACAAAACCTGCTGAGCACATGCGACAGATGATTCTAAACAAGCACGCAAAGTTTTAAAGTTTGAAAATTTTGAAGTTTAAAGTTTTAACACCACAGCTGGCGTTATATCATAAACGTTACAAAGCACAATATTTCTATGGCAAATTATTGCCTGTAGTTGCCTGTATTTAAAAAAAGGCTTGCTACATATATATTTTTTTTTTATCTGTGCTAAAATAACTTAAAGTGCTTGAACCCCTGTAATCACTCCTTGCAGCTATATTTTATATTATTATTATTGTTAATTTTTTTTTTTTTTTTTTTAAAGGGAGAAATCTTTAAAAAAAAAAAGAAAAAAAAGAAATGCTCATAGCAGTTATTCCAGATTTCAACAGTGCAGATATAACAAATCAAAAATTTCATATGCATTAAAAAGAGGAATTCATTCGGGAATCAGACTGCGTGTGTTGCGCTGTGTGTTTTTGTTGGCTGTTCACACCAACATGGATGTTTGGCACAAAAATCTGGTTCGATTTTTTTGCATGCTATTTATCTGTTCAGATCAATGCAAAAAAATTCAAAATGGCAGACAAGCTGAATGAAAATGCAAAATTCACTCTGATGGTAGGTAATGCATATGTAGAAGCTCAAATACAGCAGTACTCAAGGGTAACTTTTACTATTTCTGACACCCACTTGGCAGAGGAAAGTAAGTCAAACAATATTTACATGTTTTCAAACTGATTTTTGTTTGAGCATGTAACAGTGTGAGTCTTTTTTTGGTTGGCCTACTTTTTTTGCAGTCCAACGGAAAGGAGATTAAAAAATTGTTGCATTAACTGCATGTTATGTTTTTATTAGTCTGAATGGACTCAAATGAAAATGTTGATCGCAACAAACAACGGTGTGAACAGGCCTTAAGAGCCATTCATTCAAGAATTGGCCTACACTGGTTGCACTGTGTGTTTTGTAGGCCTGCTGAATAGTAGGGCAGGAAATACTGTTAAAATATTTCAGTATGGTGTTCTGTCCACATCAGTGGAAGAATGCACAATTTGGAACTGTTAACAGAACCGAAAGTCATGAAAATCATTTGGTTCTGGTTCTTTTTTTTAAAAAAATCGGACGTGTTCTGAAGGAAAGAGACATAATGTGAAAGAAATCTCACTGTGGGTTGCAGCCAGAGGTGGATTGTTGAGTTGTACTGTGTCCATGCAGCTGTCATCACTGCAGTGTGCTGTAGAATGTCCACTCTAGAACAAAGACACAGCAGGGACAAACTAAATGTGGCTTTTGTTTCCCATGTGGCATGAAATGAGGAAGTAAAGGAGAAAGATTGAGCTAAAGGAATGAATTGTTTTGTGTTTGAGGGTCAGTGTTCTTAGAAGTTGGATGTTGACACATGCTGGTTTTATTGGATAGAGAAAGCAAAGAACAAGTGGGAGTAGTAGGGGAAAAAACAGGACTAACTGCAGGCCAGGCTCAAACCTGCATCACCTGCTTGAGCAGCACCTAATGCCATTTATGAGTGTTTTTATTGAGAAGAGAGTCTTCCCGGGTTCACTGCTAGTAGTTGGGATTGTAGACTAAGTGCGTGTGTGTATATACGTCTTTGCAGTAGTCTTTTGTGGCTACTCCTGGATTTGTTCCACAGCGGAAGCAGTGCTGTGTAAAAATAACGAGCCCTAACCGAGTGAACAGGGACTGGGGGGTGGAGTGGACCGCGTCTGAAACTCAGATGCTCTCATCCTGTGTTTTGTAGGTCAGTCTCTGCCTGTATGCACCATGTGGTAGTTGAAGCAGCCGCTGTTAGGCACGGAATCCTTTGAATCCTTCTATTTAAAGTTTAATGAAGAAGTTTAATGTGTCTTACCTTTGCAGTCTGACTTCAGATTCGACGGTGGGTACGGAAAGTCAGAGCAAGGTTTACAGAATGAGTGTGTTGATTCTGCTTGTGTTTTAGTGATGCGCATTCATATGGTGTGTGTGTATTGTGTTTATGACAGAGGGAGAAAGACTGTTATAGCTTTAGGCGATAATACTGACCTGACCAGTGGAGCATGGGCACTACACAAACACACACACGCACATGTGCTTACAAGCCTTCACTAACTATATAGCATTTTCTCTGATGAGGGATGACGAGAACATAAAAATAGAAACCTGCAGTGCACCGGATATTTTCATGGACTACTGTACATTTTATATTGCTGAAGAATTGCGGTTTGTCTGCATGCATAATATTTGATAGCTATAATTAGAAATCTTTGAAGAAGAAGTAAAGTTGCTAAAAACACAAAGAAGTAAACACTGTAACCGTCAGGTTCATGGCATTAAATATTTATTAGCCAACACTATATGTAAAAAGCTTTCAGTAGCATTTGCCATTCAATTTGTAGGTAGAACTGGTCAAAATAAATGTCCTGGTTCTGATACTTAATTGCCAAACAGAACAACTTATTGGTAATACAATATGATATAATAATAAAAAAGGACAAATATCATTGATGTATTAGTATTGGCCATAGAGGAATCACAGAATTTTTATTATGAATTTTAGGGTGGCTAATAAAAGCTACAATTGATCACAATAATTCAAATTTTTGTCTAACAGTATCTATTGTCTATCGTAATTCTGTTCTGCTCATTAAGCCTGCATTTGTTTGATCCAAAATGCAGCTAAAGCAGTAATATTGTGAAAAATTTGTACTATTTTTAATAACTGCTTTCTATTTGAAAATATTTTAAAATGTAATTAATTTCTGTGACCAAAGCTAAATTTTCAGCATCATTGCTCCAGTCCAGTCCAGAAGAAATTATTGAAATGAATACTTTTATTTAGCAAGGATGCTTTAAATTGATTAAAAGTGATGATAGATACATTTATAATATTACAAAAGATTTCTATTTAGGATAAATTCTGTTCTTTTGATCTTTCTATTCATGAAAAAAAATCTATTTTTTTTTTTTACTTGTTTTAAACTTAATAATAATAATAAATAATAATAATAATAGTAATAAAATGTTTTTTGAGCAGCAAATCAGCATATTAGAATGATTTCTGAATCATGTGACACTGAAGACTGGAGTAATGATGCTGAAAATTCAGCTTTGAAATCTCAGGAATAAATTACATTTTATAATATATTCAAATAGAAAACAGTTATTTTAAATAGTAAAAATATTTCAAAATGTTGCTGTTTTTGTTGTACTTTGGATTCAATAAATGCAGGCTTGGTGAGCAGAAGAGAAATCTTTAAAAACATTAAAAAACTACTGACTGGTAGTGTAGTTTAGTGTGAATTGTGGTACTCTTTTGAACATACATCGAAGACGGACATGGAAGGGAAGAAATTGTTGAATAAAGTCGTTATTTTTGTTTTCTTTGCGCGCAAAAAGTATTCTTGTAGCTTCATAAAATTAAGGTGTCACATGGGCTATTTTAACAATGTCATTACTACCTTTCTGGGCCTTGAACGTGTCAGTTGCGTTGCTGTCTATGTAGAGTCATTAAGCTTTCAGATTTCATCAAAAAATGTCTTAATTTGTGTTCTGAAGATGAACGAAGATCTTGTGGGTTTGGAACGACATGAGCACGAGTAATTAATGAGAGAATTTTTATCCCTTTAAGCGTTTTAACTGCTTTAGTGAATTCATTTAGTGAAGGATTCGTTAGTTCGTGTGTGTTGTGAATCAGACTCCACTGGTCGTGCTCTGTTTTTGCATGTTTATGTACGGCAGTGTTTCTCTGTCATTTGGGTTAATTAAGTGTCTAGTATATAGATCAGCAGGGTCTTCATAGATCCCAAATGCATCCCATTCTTTGGTTCATTACCTTCAGACACCACAGCACGATCCCATTAAACACATGCTGTGTCTGAATACACACCTGCTTGTGTGTGAGACACTGAGATATCCGTGTGAAGATAGAGCAGGCAACCTGACAGCTTTATGATAACTACTGAGTGTTCGGAAGCAGATTACATTCTACTATCTCAGTGTTTATACTCTCGTAGACTCTGATGTGATCCAAGCTGGTATTAAGGTCAGTGTGTGTGTTTGTGTCTGAGCGAGAGGATAAATTAGAGCTGTGCCACATGCTCGGAGAAACCAGATGCTAAACAGCGGGAGGGAGTTTTGCAGGCTTCTTTGTAGACCATTGTCATGATCATTAGCTAGAATTTTACATTGGGCCGTGTTGTGCGTGTGTAAGAGCTTCAGTAGCTTTTATTTAGATGTGGTTAGACAGCTGCGTGAGTACAGATGAATATGATCATTTTGATCACAGAGTTTAGTTCCCCTATTAGATGAAGACTGACAGACAGACTCAATTCCTTGTCCCCAACCTGACCTCAAAACACTTTTGTTTTTGGTCCTCACTTTTATACATTGCTTTTTAAGATCATAAAGTCAGTCAGAGGTCCAGATGGTGTCTCAGAGCAGAATGAGAGGTATGTCTCATGTAAAACAAGATTTTCTACTTTTTTGTTTATAGCACTATGAAAAGTGTGCTGCAAAACAATTAGATATTGTAACTGTGTTTACATCACAAACCGTGTGCACAATAACAAACGACCACCCACGTTTTTTTTTTTTACATTCATTATTCAGCAACTTGTCACACAATAATAAACAACAGTGTGAACTGTGCCAGTAAATGAGTTTACCAATCAACACAGGTCATTCAGATTGTGAATTAGCTATTATTTTTTATATCTTCTGTATGTTATATTTTCTTATATATATTTTCTATATTTTCTCATTTATTTTATTTCAATTTTAGAAATTTCAGTTTTCATTTGAGATTTGTTTTTATTTTTATTTTTTTGATTTTGAGATCCATCTTTTCAGACTGAGGACACCAAGGCTGGGCGATATGGGCAAAAAAATTATCACGATAATTTTTATCATATCAGTCGATATCGATAATTATCACGATAAATGTCAAATCTTTATTTCTTTCCAGTTTAAAGTCAGATTTTTGCTCCAAAGTGGAAGTTGTAGAAGCCAGACCATTAATTTTCCTTAACAAAAGAAATATCTAAATAGAAAAATTAATTTCTGCATGTTCTAATGAGTTATATTGTTTCAAATCAGGAAACAGGTTTGGGTTGTCTGATAATGATGATGATAATAATAATAATAATAATATCACTTCTTTGTCTGTTAGAAATGCACATTTGATAGTAGCTTGAGGATGCAGAGGTAAATTTTTGTTCATTTTCAAACAGTGACATCTGTAAAAACTGTAGCAACCTCAGTTTTAGATGGTTACATTTATTCTGACCCAGTTTGTTTTTTTGTTTTTTTAAATTAAGCATTGGTCTCCCATAATAGCAACTACACAGTTAAAACCACACATAATGATACCTCAATACCATGGTAAAAATATAACTACATGGTTTTATAGGTAGCCTAATTGTATGAAAAACAGTAGTCTAAAAACATTCAGTATAAATGCACACATGCTATAGCTTAATCACAAATACATACATACTATAATTATATACCATTACTCCTGTAATAAAATTCAATGTGAATATCCCACATTGCTGCCACAATACCATGGCGCAGTGAGTGTTACTACAGTAAATCCATGGTAAATGATGGGGATGTGTAGATTGAAAAGCCTTCTGACTGTCTCGTTGCACACAGCTTTAAACTAGTTTGAATCACAGAGTCATTTGTGTTCATCGCTAAATTCAAGTGTTTCACACTGGATCTCACAGCGCTGTTTAGTGCTCGCGTGACAGAGCCGTTCACATATCGCGTCTTTTGCGCGCTCAAGTTCGTTATTTCAAATGTCGGCGCGCGGCAGCTAAAATCTTTTATGTGAAACTTTCATAAAAGTTATATCGAACATTTATCGAACTCCTCATATCGTTTTATCGAGGAAAATTTATCGAGGGACTCATATGCAACTATTACAAAAGGTTCAAATGCTCACTGATACTCCATAAGGAAAAACCATTCATTAAGAGCCAGCGGGTGAAAACTTTTGAACAGAATAGAGACGTGCACTTTTTTTTTTTTTTTTTTATTTTGCCTAAATATCATATTTTTTTTATTTAGTACTGCCCTTTAGAAGCTACAGAAGATATTTAAATGTTTCCTAGAAGACAAAATAAGTTAAATTTTAAACATTTAAAAAGTTTTCCACCCTGCTCTTAATGCACTGTGGAGCATCAGTGGGCGTTTGAACCTTTTGTAATAGTTGCATATGAGTCGCTCAGTTGTCCTCAGTATGAAAAGATAGATCTCAAATTCATACAGTCATTGTTGGAAATAGTTCAAAGGCACAAACATGCTGAAAAACCTAAGAATTTGTGGGATCTGAAGGATTTTTCTGAAGAACAGCAGGCAGTTTAACTGTTCAGGACAAACAAGGGACTCATGAAGAACTATCACAAAACAAAACAAAACAAAAAAAACAGCTGTGGATCATTCACGTAATAACACAGTATTAAGAATTAGAGGGTGCAAACTTTTGAACGGGGTCATTTTTATTAAAAAAAAAAGGTTAGTTTAGTCTATATTATAGAAGAAAACTTGTAAGTTCTGCTTACTGGTTATTGGACAATTAAACAGAAGAATAACCTACTATTTGTTGTAGTGCAATATCAGATGATCTCTAAAAGAAAGTGTAAAAAATGGTCATGTACAACTTAATTATGACTTTCTGATGTAAGAAAAAAAAAAGACTAACAGTAATATCAATTGCTGTAGAAATGTAGGATATGGTCCATTTAATTTGTGTGTTAAACTGCAAAACTTGACCTGTAGTAAGAAAATGTCCCTCACAGACGGAGCATTTGTCGGTTGCTGTTTTGCATAGGAACTGCTGTTCTGCCCACTGCTTTACTCGGCCCTGGGATTTGAATGAGTTTTTTCCCATCTGGCTGTCTGCTTGTGTGGGTGTTGTGAGGAGTTGTAGTGGAGAACTCTTGTATTTTATTTTATTTTTTTTCATGTTATGTCTTTTCCATGGGTGTCTGCTTGTCTTTTGTCCTGTTATCTGTGGATGAAATGGAAAATAAAGGAAGATAGGGACAGTACGGTGAGATTTCGCCTGGGAATGTGAAACCGGAGGTGGGGAAAGCCCGCCTGGGTGTGCCAGCTGAGATTTGGCTACCCAAGAGTTGGGAAAATAGATGTGGAGGTAAAGAGAGACAGCTGTTCGCATCTTCGTTCTAGCAGAATAATGTACGTGTTGTAGCGTTCCAGCAGCTTAACTGATCATTGAGCATTTCGCTATGAATGCCAAGATTATGAGTTCAATTATCCAGAAATACAGAACACTTGTGTACTAAAATGTATACCTAATCCATACATTTTGGAGAGCATCATGGCTGATGGCCAACAGAAAGCTGAAATATGGTATATAATAGCACAGTTTTTAAAGAGTAAATAGTGAAAAACACAAACTGCAATGAAATTTATATTTAGTTTACATGTTATTTAAACTAGAAATACATTATTTTAAAATAAATCCATGCAAAAAAACAAAACAAAACAAAAAAACTGGGTAATAAATTTAGCAAGCAGCTTATATCATTCAACACTTATAAATCAAAATGTAACATATTGGTCTACCATATGTAATATTTTGCAGATATAATGCAAAAATAATGAGAAACTAATTTTTATCAAATATATAGAGAAATTAAATTAATAATTTAATAATTAAAACAATTTACAGTTGAGGTCAAAAGATTGCATCCCTCTTTCAGAATCATTAAAAATGTTAATTATTTTACCAAAATAAGAGGAATCATACAAAATGCATGTTATTGTTTATTTCTCAAAATCACACGGTCATTTGTGGAAAGGGCTCAAATACATAAAAATGCTAGGAACACCAAATCATTTGTGGGACCTGAAACATTTTTTGAACCTGTTCAGGACAAACAAAGGACTCATTAACAACTATCACTCAAAAAAAACTAAAAACAGCTGTGGATAATCCAGGTAACAACACAGTATTAAAAATCAAGGGGATGTAAACTTTTGAACCGGGCCATTTTTATAAATTCAGCTATTATTTTCTCTTGTAGACTATATGTAAACATCTTTTATGCGAAATATCTTATTCAGGTCAGGACTAAATAAACAAAAGCATCCATTTTGTATGGTCCCTCTTATTTTGGTAAAATTAACATTTTAAATGATTCTGAAAGTGGGTTGGAAATTTTTGACTTCAACTGTATAAATAAGTATTTTTTTTTTACATGACTTATTTTTTTTGTCTTTGTTTTTATTATTTAAGAAAGTATCATTGCTTTTATTTCACTGCATCATTATACATAAGCATTAACTGCATAGCTTTTAAGCTCTGTCTCTTTTCTGGTTGCACCACAATTACCCAGCGTTGTGTCTGTCACCTCTGCAGTGAAGGACAGCTGTGGTCTGCCACCTCTCATGCTCATGTTCTGCAGCCCAATACAGTAAGTGCCTGCCAGGGCACCTGTGCCAGGAAATTAGGCCACATCTGCATATTTTCGCAGAGTGTGTTGCAGCTGCATAGAACCGATAGCAGCACCCAAGCATTTCTGTGGCTAAAATCCAGAAGTGGGATCAGAAGGAAGAACATCTTGTGTGGCTTCAGGAATTCACAGCTCTGTGTGTGGGAGAGCAGTTGGCGTTTCTGTGCTGTGCTGCAGGTGTCACCTGTTCAGGCAGTAGATGAGCATGATAATCATAGGAAAGGACAAGAGACAATCAGCTTGAAAATACTTACCATGTTCAGTCAAATTTCTTGAGATTACCACAGAGTTCCACAATATTCTGTTTATCTTCATAAATTCTTGTGCATTGTAAGTGTCCTGTCTTGTCTTTTGGTTTTGTGTGCAGGTGTACTTAGCAGTTCAAGCTGTTCTTGTCATTTACCTGTCTTAATAAGGTTGATTTCCTGTCTGTCCTGTTGGTTCTTGTGAGAAACGGTGGCTTTATATGGACTGAAATGTTTCTACAAAAAGTGATGTGCTGACAATGTGCTGACAGATAAGACAAAGCAGGTTTCTTTTGGTGTGAAACAAAGTCTCAGCTTTAAAATTTTGCCTTTTTTAAAGAAATTTGGACATTAAGTACTGTTTTATGGCCCTTTAATGTGTTGTGACGGATCGCTGTAGCACCTCAGTTAAAGCAGCACGTGAACCTATGATCTATTCCTCTTTACTAGTTATAGCACAAAATAAACATTAATGAACATCAGAAAGTATGTTGGTTCAACCACAAAAGATGTCAGTACACACCATTTTTTTAAGTTTAAGTACATCGACGTCCATTGTACTCTCCTGTTTGGTTTGTTTGGCTGCCACAGAATGGCAGATTCTGTGTTATGATTGGTCAGATCGCCTGTCAATCAAACTGTGAGAGTGGCAGTAGGACTGGGTATTGGTTCAGATTTTCTCATTTGAATCACAAGTGAAACTAGTATATCACTAAATGAGGAGCTCAATCTGAAACTGGTTTGGTCAAAACTGTGCAGTGTGACAAAAATCGGTCTGAGCCTTGAATAACGTTAACTGTACTAGTAGCAAGTGTGCGATGCTGTTTTGCATGTGTATGAGCCTGTTTACAAACCAAAGATATCATTTATTTGCATGCTTGTTCTCCAGATTAACTTCATAACATGGTCAAGTGTTTGAAATAACATTTTGTGATCAGCCGTGGTTTCATATCACAGAATGAGGCTGAAATCATTCTGTTTTATAGTATTATAAAGGCTGTCGATTAGCATTGCATTATAAATATACTTAATCCTTATAAAAATACCCAAGATTGCTTGAGGAACACAGACACACCATATATTGAAACAACTGATGTTTATTGTCTTCAAGTGTCCTCAGTTAAAAGTCCTCTCTGTTTTATTCAGCTACAGCGATAACTGGATTAGAGATTCCTGAAGCGTCGTCAGTACTACTATTTGTGCTGTAAATCATATGTGAAGTTTCTGCACAAGGGCGGACTTTGGCTTCCGAATCAGAAAGAGCTTTATTGGCCAAGTGTGTTTCACATGCAAGGAATTCATTTTAATGTTAGGAGCTTCCAGTACAGAAAGTACAAGCAATTTAATTTACATTCCAGTGAATAAAACATCATTACGTGTGTACTCAGTAATGCTCACAACACCCTATTTTGGGTAAAAATAGGAAAGAAAATACTTTTCTCTAAAGAAACAGGATTTCTCTGAATTCTCATCATTGATATCAGTATCGCAATAAATACCAGAAATTATCGTGATAAATTTTTAAGCTCATATCGCCCATCCCTAAACATGTTCCTTTTGATGTAGAATGTAGTAGCAGTTTTTGATTTTCTAAAAAAAGAATCAGCCCATAAGAATCATTTCTCTACAGTCAGGCTACACTGGTTATATGTTTATTTTGTGTGCAGCCTGCGAGGACGACTTGGCAGAGCAAAGATGTTTCTTGCTGTCATTTTTCATGGCATCATCTTTAATCCTGACTGCAGATATCAGGTTCAAAATATTTATTGCTGTTGTGTTGAAGATTCAGCAATGGAAGAGCACTGCTGATCAATGCTGAGTTCAGTTTGAAAGGCTAGAATGTTCAACTGTGTACTAGACTTAATGGGAAGTGAAAAAATGAAGCAGTCCCCAGGCTTGAGAGTGGGGAGTAAACGGCCTTTGGTCTGTAAGTGTAGACAAAGGCCAAGGGTTTACCCTTACCAATTACTCAGGATGTAGCAGGGAAACACTTCTGCCATTGTGTGTAAGTGTCTAGGCTGATATTTCTCACTTCATGTGTTTTTGTTCACCTTCCGAAGAGGTCATATCCTCTTTGAAGCTGCTGTCAGGTTATTCCTGCTTGTACAGGTGAGTGTTATGTGTGTAAATTCCCTTCTCTGTCATCATGTCCCTTTAAAATCCTGCCAGTGAGCTCATTTTCTGCACTTTAGTTCCCAAAGCGGCACCGGCTTTCCACTGAGCCAGGCATTTCTGCCACCATCCGTCCTGGTTTCTTTCCTCCCGTCCTTGGCTGGTGTGTCTATCTGCAAGCTTTCCATCCTGAGTTCTGGATCTGTGCCTGGTAGATTATGGTCACAGTGACCCTGATTGGTCACTAGCAGATGTCTTGATGTCTGCCCGCTCACAATCAGTGCTCACAATGGCCCTCTGTACAAGGAGCATTTCCAGTGGATGACTTTTAAAGTGCTTTTATGACTCTCATGAATGATTTACTTGCTTTTTTAGAAGCATCTTTGCAGTCTGTGCCTTTTGTCAGCCTAAGAGAACATGGTCTGCATGAAGATGCTTCTGTATTGTATGAGAACAGAATAAAGGTTCTCATTAACTTAAATTACTCACACTCGTGTTGTTCCAAACCCGTAAGACCTTCTTTCATCTTTGGAACAGAAATTCAGATATTTTCAGTGGAATCTGAGAGCTTTCTGACCCTGCGTAGATAGCAACGCGACTGACACGTTCAAGGCCTAGAAAGCTAGTAAGGACATTGTTAAAATAGTCCATGTGACATCAGTGGTTCAACCGTAATGTTATGAAGCTACGAGAATTTTTTTGTGCTCAAAGAAAACAAAAATAACGACTTTGTTCAATTTCTTCACTTTGATGTTTTATGAAACAATTACTGCATGTAAGAATGCAAATCTGTTATGGATATTGCACATACAAGCTTTTGATGTTTAATCTCTGTTAGCAAGAATTCATGCAATGTTTGTAGACTCCCATGTTTTCGAATGCCAATAATAGCTCAAAAGTGAATATGATTGCCAGTGGAATTCACCAGGTCATACATTCATGCTGTGCACCACTGCTTTTCTGTGATAATCAGGTAAACTAGCTTGTGTGCAAGGGCTCACAACTTTTCGCCTGTAGGAATTCACACATTGTACACCCACTCTTAAACAATACACATTAAACAATACTTGCCTCTGAGACAGCTGATATAGATATCCAACACCTACTTTAGGTCTCTACGGTCTCTGCAGATGTACCAAACCCATACTAAATAACTTTACAGGTCTTGAATTTATTCAACAGATTTAAACAATAGAAAGGAACTGCAGGGTCCTATTTGCTAGTTAGTGTGTTTACATTATGTCGAGAAGAGGCTGCGTTCTACGCTGTGAAAGCATGTTCGTTTTGTGAAGAATCAGTAGTTAAAATTCATGTTTGCCACCATACCACATCAATACAATTAGAAACTTTTGTTGTGTGCTCATCATTTTACTTAGGACTGCTTCTCTGTTCTTGGATTTTATTTTCTTTGGCTTCTAATCTTCTTTATTTGGACCAACAAATGTCTCTGAACCACAACCTGTAAGTATGATTAACAAGTTGTCTACTTGTTTACTTGAGTGCTGAAAATATCAAGGTTTTTTGTGCTAATATGTGATGTATACCTAGTGCATTTCCAGGTAAACCATGATATTACTGTCTTACTGAAATAGTTCTGGTAATTTGCTGTGAATCCACTATTTTCTAAGAATCTGTCTATTAATGTAGACTGTCGTTCTAATTACTTTGTTTAATAATAATGAATGTAACTTGGACATATTTTGGTTTACTGTATCGTTTCATCAATTTGTGACGTTAGCACTCAGCTACGGTAGCAGTGTTGTAGGTTTTACGGTTTTACAGTTTTAATTTAAATTTAAATTTAAATACCGTAATTTCATTAATTGATATAATGTTAATGCACCAACCTATTGAAGTACTGAAATTTGTTTTGTATCATTGTAATACACTGATAACCACCAAAAACAGGTGGTGATAAGAAAGTCACATGATGAATCAAAGCCCATCACAAGCAGCTTTTAAATATTAGCATATATAGAAGGTGCATAGTGTCATTCAAACAAACTTGGTAACACACATGAAACTGAAATAATGCAATAAACATTAATTTAACAACATTAGATGTAACATACAACCCTAATGTACAAAACTGATAAGAAAAAAATGAAGAAACAATTTTATTTCAACAAAAAAACCCATCAAATTAAAAAAAAAAAAAATTATGCAGGGAATTCTGGGAATGTCAATTTACGGTTTTTCACTTCCAAAAACCGTAGACTACCGTAAAATTACATGCAATGTTTTAATACAGTTTTTCACCGTATATAGTAGGGGAACTTACCGTTAACCATTTAACAGGTTTTTACTGTAACATTTTTACAGTCTTTTACTGTTAAATTAATGGTCATTTTTTACAGTGTACCTTGGTTGCATTTTAACCAGTTTAATATCAGGAATATTTTTTTGACTTCTGTTGCATTTTTATGCTACAAACCCTGGTTAATTTTTTATCTTGTTGGTAAACAAGACTTGCGAGTGCAACCAGTAAATGGATTCTTTGGTGTTGCTGTGATTTTTAGATACAGCTGGCTTGCTACCCTTTTTACTCTCCGTGAGCTGTCAATCATCGGGGTGCGCAAAACCACTCTCACCAAAATTGATAGCAAACAGCTGGTGAACGCAAACACTCGGTGTGGCTGATTGATGAGAATGAATTTATAAACATTTATAAATCCACCACCAAGATTTTGCCAACCATCAGAAGAAAAATTCACTTCGCACTCAGATGAAAAAAAAAAAAGCCAGATAATGATGGGACCCGATAACAGAATTGTGGGGGATGGGGTTATTCTGGAGGGTGTTCCAGTGCAGTTTCGATGACCCGTGACCATTTCCTTTCTGGTTGGGGCTCTTACAATTAACTGAAGGATTGCCCTACCTCCCTGCCTTTTTTCGGGGGCTGCAGGGTGACTCTTGAGGCTGGTGTTATCCACTGTTTGTTTGGCTATTGTTTAGCTGACAATAGGCCAGATCTATGGCTGCAGGCGGCTAACCGATGAAAGCTTTTCATGGTGATAAGTCTCGCTTTCGGCAGACGCTGTGAAACAAGAAGTCAGCCGGAACTGTGGCGTGTGGCGCATGTGTGTGGGGCAGGGCTTATTAAGCAAACATGAATATTCATAGTGGTTTGATCCACCATTTGTTGTTGAACATTCAAGTTTTGTCATTCATCAACTCATTTTAAAAAGGTTTTGACATTTTTAACCTATGGAATTTGAACAAATTACGCATTTACAGAACATTCCGAGCTACTGAGTGCTTTCCCCAAATGTTCTGATGTTTATCTTTGAGTGTGTATGTAAACTAACCTGTCAGACGAGTTACTCAGACACTATGTAAACGCATAATCTGACACAGGAGAGAAAACATCCTCCCTGTGAACAGGAACAGAAGTTTTGAGTGTGAACACGCTGCTAACATCTCATGAAGATGATGAAGTTGGCCTTAATTGCTCTGATTGAAACTAATTTGTGGGCTCTTTGTTCGAAGAGCCTCGGTGGCAACACCACTTGATATGGGGGATGCTTAATTGTGAATGCGTGAAGAAGGGAGTTGCTTATTTGCATATGGTCGAGGATGTTTATTATTTGGGTACTCAAGTGAAATTATATTTTCGTTTTTGTATAAACAGCAGTGATCTGTTGTAACCCCTGTGCTGGGAGCACAATGAGAAATGAATAGCAGCCCGCGGGGTTTTGACAGGGAGAGGGGGATGTATGAATGAGTAGTTATGGGTTTGATGCCGTTTATGAGAAGCCAGTGACTATTTGTCATCGTCAGTCTCTCGTTAACCCACCGTCAGACACACACACACCTCCCCCCACTGCTTTCTGAAGCACGAGCTGCCCTCAGGATATGGGGCCCGACCCTCACCCACACAATGCAAGTGTGTGTATGTGTGTGTGTACACATCTCATTATGTATGTAGCGTGCAGGAAAATTGATAATGTTTCATGGCACACAAAGCAATTAAAGTTTTGTATAATTATTTCATTAATTTGTGAGTCAAGGTTTGGCCTGAGACCTCAGCAGGGGTCTGTCGGCTCAACCTGCTGTTGGGTGCTTTGTACCTCGGTTCTCTTTCATACTTAAATCCTGTTTCGTGTTCCTTTATTCTGCCATTTGTAAAACTTGGTAAAATCTATCTATCTATCTATCTATCTATCTATCTATCTGTCTATCTGTCTGTCTGTCTGTCTGTAATTCAAATTCATTTTGATATTTCTTTGAGGGCATATAGTCAAATATGTAGGGCTCTATGATTTCCATGATGTTGAAAATGCGGACTGAATCTCGGAATCCAGTCACAGACGTCACAGAATTTGGCAAAGTTTGAATGAGTTAATCAAAAGTAGGTCATTACACTTAAATCAAATCACATGTGTGTGTGAATGGCGCAGATGCGCAGTTTCGTTTACTACACACAGACTGAAGCGTGTGACGCTCACGTTGATTTCGTATTTCAGATTTCACCAAATGGGGACGTAAATACATCATTTCCAGAACTGCTCTGAAGTGTCACTACGGGTGTCCCATGTTTGAATCCCTACTCGAGGACCTTTCCCGATCCCACCCCCTATCTCTCCCACTTCACTTCCTGTCAGTTCAGAACTGTCCTGTCGTAATAAAGGCAAAAATGCCAAAAAATAAATATTTAAAAAAAAAATAATAATAATAATAATAATAAATTGATGTTAAATTGTATAAGTTTAATAATTTTAATTAATTAGACTTGCTT
Source organism: Labeo catla (assembly GCA_012976165.1). Lineage (NCBI taxonomy): Eukaryota > Metazoa > Chordata > Actinopteri > Cypriniformes > Cyprinidae > Labeo > Labeo catla. The sequence continues at coordinate 482,027 of VONZ01000446.1, read as the reverse complement.
TTTGATTAATAAAATGTACTGTAACCATTAAAGAAAAGAGTCCAGGAAAATTTAAATGGAAAAAACGGAAACCAGAAAATTTTTAATAAAACACTAAATTTGGAAAAAAAAATCAAACGGATTTCATAGGACCCTAAATATGTCAGGCTGATACACCTGGCCTTATATCATAATGAAGGGGGAAAAAATGTAGTTCTTGAAAAAAGAACTTAAGTTGTACAATTTTTTTTGTATTTTTATTTTTTACGAAATATATATATTTTAACAAACATTCCTATTAATATTTGCAAATCTGTTTGTTTGACAAATTAAAATCATAAAGGCATGTGTTGTAACCACCATACAAAACCCGTGTCAAAGTCAGTAAATGTCAGTAAGTAAATTTGCATATTAATATAAAATTGTAATAAAATGTGACTTCTATGTCAAGACATGGTTATCTACAAGTTAAGGATATTTATTAATTCATTATATTAGTCATAAAATACTTATGCTGTCAAATCGATTAACCGTGATTAATCACATCCAAAATAAAAGTTTTTGTTTACATATGTTTACTTTTTGTTTTAATATATATGCATAAAGGTGTGTGTATATACATATGAATATACACAATACACGCATGTATATTATGTTAACACAAACTTTTATTTTGGGCGTGATTAATTGCGATTAATCAATTTGTCAGCACTAGTTTGAACACTTTTTGAAAATGGTTAATATGTGTACCCACATATGTATTTAAGGAATAAGAAAAAATATATTACATTTTACTTGGTTATACCACATGATTTTATAAAAAGTTTTTTAAATGGATAGTACAAAGCGTACATTTCTAAAAACTTGGCAAATAAGAGAGATGAATAACATTACATAGAAAAGGCGAATATTTGCAAAAAAATCTACATTGAAACATTTATGTGTTTCAATGTAGATTTTTTGCAAGTATTCGCCTTTTCTATGTAATTTTATTCATCACTCTTATTTGTCCTTGATCCATGTCCAAATATGCAGTATTCATGTACTTTAGGTGAACAATATCTGGATGACCTACTACATCTGCTGAGGTTCTCATGTGTCTGCAGTCTCCTCACTGCTCCACCTATTTTGTCCTGGCTGACAGAAGGTGAAGTCGTTCTTGAGTCGGGGACGACAGGCGCTCTGTTTGAGTGTGCCGTCTGAGGATGTGTCGGATTGCCATTGTTGCAATTCTTGGAAAACCCCTTCTTGTACCCCCACCCCTCACCTCTTCACCTCACTCAAGGAAAAGGAAAAAAAAAAAACAGGCATGGATAATGGCACTCTTACAAACAATCTGTTCCTTCAGTCCCTGTGATTGTGATTGTTCCTGACAGCAGTGTGTCTGTTCTTGATGATTAATGCCACGGCTGCTCTGCTTTGTTTTGGACCCTGTAGGCATTGTCGTTTTTTGGGCTTTAATTCCTAACTTGTCTAAAATGAAGAAAAGGACAACGCTACATTTTATAACGCCACATATTGGTGTAGTTACATATCACACAACTTCAGGTTTTTCTGATTTTCTTTTCCCATCATTAGTGTCCTCTCCTGCTCATAATGGCTTTCATCTTGCCATTAGACACCGCAGACTGGCACAGAGCACCGGCGTAGAAATGGCGCCTGGCATCTTGGCCCTGCTGCAGCCCTTCCCAACAGCATCTCAGATTCCTGCCATGACTGTGGTTTGTTTTAATGCGTTCATCAACGAGTGATGACACACAGGATCCCGTAAGAGTGCATGTGAGCAGTTTAGAAAGTTGTTGTGAAATTTTATCGGGACAGGTGCTTATGGACTTTTGTAATGATTTTACACAATTTGGGCAAACCGTAGCTGGCAGTTATGCCCCTTGATATTGATAAGTTTTATATAAATTGTTTCTTTTTTCATCATATCCCATTGTAATCATTTAAGATCTTCGTTTTATCAGAGCTCTGCAGTTCATTATGAACACATTGACTGTCCTTGTGCAGTTTGCAGACACATCTATCTGCAAAAGTACATATTTTCATATTTTCATATTTTTCTTAATGACTGATTTTCTTACATACTGCAGTGCAGCAAATTGATTTTAAAATCCATTGAAGTCAATCATTTGCAGTGAGGATGGAAAAATTTTGCAGCATCACTAGGGCCTTATGATTTCTACAATGTGGAAAACGTGGACAGGAATCATGGAATCCAGTCATAAAAATGGAATTTACTGAATAATGTGAAATGTCACAAAATTTGTCAAGGTTTGGATGAATAAATCAAATAGGTCAGTACAATTAAATGAAAACATGATATGGACTAGTGTCTGTGAATATTAAGCTGCAAAAAGACTATTTTAATATGAATCCTGCACATTCTGCTTGTCTGTGTTTTGTTTACTACTGAAACATGCGTGACGCTAACAGTGTTTTCAGCCTCTGCCGCCTCAATATACGAGTACATAAACACAAACGCAATCTCTGGAAATGCTCTGAGAGTCACTTCATGAGCTATTTACCGTTTCTTAAAATAAACTTTTATAAACAAACAAAAATGTAAAGGTCTTCACAGCAACCCGTAAAAATAAAATTTTGATTTAACTTGAGGAAAATGTGACAAAAATATACAAATAAAAAATTATTATTAAAACATTAGTTTAAGGAATGTTTACCAGAAAATTGTAAATGCCCAACAAAAGCAAAAAAAAAAAAATATATATATATATATATATATATATATATATATTTTTTTTTTTTTTAATAAAATCAATTAATTAGACTTGCTTTTGAAAAAAAATTAATGAAACCATTAAACTGGAATCCAGAAAATGAATGGAAAACACAGAAAAATAGGTGAAATTAAATCAGAATTTGATTTAAAAAAAAAAAAAAAAAAAAAAGTAAAACAGATTTAATAGGGTCTTAAAATTTATTTATTTTACTGCAGATTTTAAATTATTTTTTTACTAAACTTTTAATACATTGCTGCTGAATTGTGTAAGTTTCATCATTTAAATTAATTAGACATGCTTCCTGTCAGTTCAGATCTGTCCTGTCGTAATAAAGGCAAAAATGGCAAAACATAAATATATATATATATATATATATATATATATATATATAAATAATAATAATAATAAATTGATGTTAAATTGTTTAAGTTTAATCATTTTAATTAATTACACTTGCTTTTTGATTAATAAAATGTATTTTAACCTTTAAAGAAAAGATTTTTGATTTTATTTATTTATTTATTTATTTATTTATTTATTTTTTTAATTTAACCATTAAAACAGATTCTAGAAAAATGAATACTGGGTAAACAGGAAAATTAAAACAGAAAATCAAATTTGTAAAAAAATAAAACAGAATTTGGGAAAAAAATTTAATTAATTTCATAGGGCGCTACATCACATGCTAAAGTAAGAAATCCTTTGACGAAAATCTCACAGAGGTGGGACTGCCTGTGCTTTTGGAAATCCAATTGACTGATTCCGTGCTTTATTAAAAATTGTTACATCTCGTTCTTTTTCACCTCAAAAAGTAACGTTAGATTTATGCCTGTCAAATATCTTGACAAATTGTCAAGAATCCTTGTGAAATTAGCTTGCAGCTGCTGCAAAATATATAAAAGTATACATTACCTTTCAAAAGTTTGGGGTTGGAAGGTTTTTGAAAAGTCTCTTGTAAAAAGGTTGCATTTATTTGATAAAATACAGTAACATTAGTAATAATGTAACATATTTAAATTTAAAAATAGTTTTCTGTTTTAATAGAATTTTAATATATTTTATATAATATATTATCATGCAACTTCATGCAACAATATCTGAATGACCTAATTTTAAATAACAGTATTTATTTGAAATAGAAATCTCTTATAACGTTATCATTGTTAATTTAAGGAATCCTTAAGGAATCTTACTGACCCCAAACTTTGCATTGGACTAAAGTGTCTTGTTAAATGAACAAATGTAAATAGAAAACTTAGAAACAGCTAAAGTAGACCTTAACGGAGCGCCGTGTTCCACACTTTCCACAATTAAAATTAAAATTGTAATTGTAATCTTGATTATTTTTTCAATTAATGGTGCAGCCTGACAAGGGACCAAAACCTTAGCGTTCCTGGCTGTTTAAATGACACCATGGTGGAAGCTCATGTGGGTGGTCGGATTCAAACGCTGCAAGACAACAAGAGCTCTGTGGAAGCAGCACACTGCTGAGTTGGACCGCTGTTGTGTGAACCCCAATGGTGCGTCAGACCTGCCGTCGTCTTGTTTTTTGAGCTGCAACACAGCGATGGGTTGTTTGGAGGCTGCCAAGTGTCCTTGCTATCTTTTCTTTATTCACTTGTGTTTGTTTCCTGACATTGTAGTAGAGCATACGTGTTTGTGTGTGAATGTAGTCTGCATTGTTGTGAGCTCCATAAGTGTTGGGTTTGATTATGGGCATTTAAAGCTGCTTAACCTTTCATAACACTGCTGTGTCTCATTACGTTTCGCATTTTCTTTGTTTTGTCCAGGAAACCCTTTTGATCTTGTTGTGTTAAATAGCACTCCACGCGACAGCTTAATTGCAGCGTGAATTGCAGCATGCAGGGTACGCTTCGATCCTGCTGTAGGGAATGTTATTTCCAGATCGTTCTAGTTACGAGGACGTTCCAGCAGCGTTTACAGGGCTAGCTGGTTTGTTTTGTCTTGTGCGTCTTGCTTGCGCACTCTCCCATTGTCATTCTGTCACTGCTTCTAGTTTTTTATCCATTGTCTTGCTTTCAGTCAAAACAATGAGGGGTGGAGAAGCGTTTTGCGGGTGCCTTGTTTATCAAGCTCTCATCAGATCTTCTGTAATAATGGCACACTGACTGTGTCAGCTGTAATGATATCTTGACTGTAACCATGATAATAGTCTTTGCTGCAAGTAGTGGTGCGTTACATGTGGGTGGCTTTTTTCCGTAAGGTGAGGAGGGAGATACAGCATTACTGTGCTGAAGGGCCCAAGTAGGGCTGAAATTTTATTTTACCTAAGCTGTATGAAAACACATGGACGTATTATTTCCTCTGACCTCACTGTCTGCATCTTGCATAATGTAGGTTAAGGTGAATGTTTATCAGCTGTTAACTTCACAAGTTTACACTTAAGTATGACTTGTGTGGGTTGAGTTTTGGTCATCTTTTAATGGAAGAAGCGTATGTGGGTTTTATTTTGGCAGTCTCGTTTGTGGTGCGAGGCTGGGATCTGTGTGGTTTGTGTGCAAAAACATGAAACGCTTTAAGAGTGAATTTCCATGTCTGGCTCCAGTCGTTCCCCAAGTTTGTAAACAGAAAACAAATTGAATGAATATGTGATCTCAAAATGCGGTAAGCAGATGTAATCACCCAGATGCATGATAGGTGTGACGCCTCAGGTTTTTATATCTGAAAATTACTGAAGCTGTTATTGTGGTATGCGGTGTTATCCTAATATTGTATTACATTACAAAACAGGTTTATGCAGTATTGGTCTTGGGTGTCCCCAGAATGTGTCAGTGAAGTTTCAGCTCAAAATAAAGTAATTTATTATAAAATGTATAAAATGTCATTTTTGGGGTGTGCCTTTACATGCAAATATTCCTGTCTGTCTTAAGAAAAGGGCGTTAGACATACATCTCTGCTTTGCATACCAACAGCAATAAACAGTCGGTAGAAGCAACATGACTGAGCGAGAGAACCAGTGTTCAGTAGGGGTGTAACAATACATGTATTCGTATCGAACCGTCATGGTACGGGCATCTCGGTTCGGTGCATGAGGCCTTACAACAAATACAGGCAATTCACCCACAATCCAGAAGGGGGCTCCCGCAGTAATGCAACGCTGTTTGATAACTGCCAGCAGAAGAACAGCGAATGCCAGGAGTTGCACACTTGAAAACAAAGCCCACTAGACAGTGACCATGTGCTGATTCTGAACGTGTCTCTCACTGACAAAGGAGTATACTTTAAAGTATACTTTAAACTTGCGCGCTCAACTGTCTGTGAAATGGAGCTTAGTGCTCTTGTATCCAACCTCTCTCATTCGGCACAAATCCAAATATTCCATAATATTTCCATATTTGCGATGCAACTAAACGAAACTATTATTTATTATGTAAATTATAGGCTTTGTACTTCAGTCGCGTTCTAACGGTGACACAGTGAGGCGGGCGCACTGATGTTTGGTTCACTGTGTTTTATTTTGATAAAGTACCAACTGTGCTGTCAAGTTAGCAATGCTAGAAGCCTTGAATTGATATGTTTTGTGTTTGTGTGCGCTGGCGCGATTACTTTAACTTTCCTCACACCAGCAAAATCAACTTAAACAAAAAACAAATAGAATGTCGCTTTCTGCCATTTTAGTTTCCTTTCTCACAAAACTGCAAACATAGGATGTGTTACGCTTTTTCACTTGTCTATCAGTTAACTAAATTAAATGTATTTAATAAGTGCTTGTTCCTTGTATGTATTATGTACTGCAGATTTTATAGCCTATATATGACATTAATAGAATATTTAATATTTTCACATGTACACTGTAAAAAACAATTTGTTGAGTCAACTTAAAATAATTTGTAACCTGGCTGCCTTAAAATTTTAAGTTCGGTCAACTCAAAAAAAAAGTTTATTCAACTTGAAATGTTAAATTATACTAAGTGACAACTTAGATATTTGAGTTGAATCAACCTAAAATTTTAAGGCAGCTGGGTTACTTACCCATCTGTTAAGTTTAGCAAACACAAATATCTAAGTTGTTACTTAGTACAACTTAACATTTCAAGTTGAATAAACTTATCTTAGTTGACTGAACTTAAAATTTTAAGGCAGCGGGGTAACAAATTATTTTAAGCTGACTCAACAAATTGTGTTTTTTATTTTTTACAGTGTAGGTGGAAAAGATTGTAATTTGTACTACTGTCTGTTTAAAATAAATGAAAAGAAACCTAGCATAGTAGATTTATTTATTTTTTTTCTGTTGTACAGAAATCGTATCGAACCATGACCCTTGAACCGAGGTACATACCAAACCGTGACATCTGTGTACTGTTACACCCCTAGTGTTCAGCCATACAGCTGACAAAAATTCTCCAGAAATATTTTTACATGTCTATTTACAACCCTAGGATTTGTCGCTACAATTAAGTGGTATGTTATTACCTTATTTGGAAGGGTCATGAATAATAAAGATGAGTTCTTCTCATTTCAGCTTACACAGAAGGAAGGAAACACATATATAATTAAGGAAAATATATAATATATAATTAATCAGGGAGCAGCTACTAATATGCGGGCCACTGAAACTGCTTTTGAATGCACAATCACTTTTTACTTTCACTTTCGAGATTTGTGATCGCACGTGCTCTGTGTATACTACAGCGGCAGTACTTACCACGCATTTTACAAGATCAGATGCTTGTCAGTGGTGCTCAGAATCTGTAAATCATTCGCCATCATCCTCATTCTTCTCTCCTTGCTCCGTTTATGTGATAAGTAAAATCTTATGTACCGTAATGTTACAGGCTACTGCTAGCAAGCAGCTAACCATGTCCCTTTAGTGGCTTGCGTTATTTGTTTTCAGTGTCTTTCTGAATACAGACACCAACCCATCCCTGCACAGCCTGGAACATAACATTTATTTCCACAATCTGTTATTTTCGCTATTGTCCTCACTTGTTTCTGGTATATGCAAATGTTGGGGACGTAACTATTAATGATCCCAACGTCACAATCTGGTTATGTTGGGATTCGCCTCCTTTTCAGTGGTCTTTTGCACGTATTATTTGTTATTCAACTATGCCAAGGTCAATACAGTTTTCCATTCTATGGCACCTTTAAGGTGTACACAAAGAGTGTAAACACTCGACACATTTTCAAGTAGTCCGACATGTTCTGGCTCAACAAATGACGTGAATTTTGGGGTGGGACTACCTGTAATAAGACGCTTAGCAGGGAATAGCTTTTTCAGACAACATAGTCAAAGGAGTAACCACATGCAGAATTGTAAGAAAACTCCTGGGAGACTATACAGATGCTGAACTCCATCTTGACAGGTAAGCTTGGATAGCTCCCGGATTCTGCTAACATCCTCTTTTTAGGCAACACAACCAAGTTTTACCTAGTCTGCTGATGTTAAATATGAAAAATCTTGATCCTGAGTTTTGTTTGTATGGTGAATTCAGCAAAAATTATTTCTCAGCTGCCTCTGGTAACTTTTTCTGTAACTTTAATAAGAAAGTAGCCTTAGAATAAAAACATCCAAAGACGTGTACATGCAGCGGCACACTAGAGAGATCACTGTCAACGCAACTGTTGCAGAAGTGGAGCCAGTTAATATTTGCATTTAGCATTTGGAATCCAGATAAGCTTAAAATGATTTCCTTGTGTGGTTTGGCATGCTTGTTCTTAGCTGTTTTGGTCTTGAATCAGGTGCTTTGTTAGTGTGTGTGTGTGTCTTTGTACGTTTCTTCTAGTGTTCTGTATCCTGTGATGTCTGTTCTCCTTGACAGCGCTGACTCAAAGGTGGCCACATTATAATAATAGCAGCAGCGAGGGAAAGAAAAAAACGGAAGGAGAGCTGCAGAAACTGTGCCAGCGGCGCGGGCTGGCGGAGACGGAATTATGGCAATATGGCTATTTTTCCTTCTCTTTTTCCCTTACAGTGGAGCTGCCATGTTTTCAGCGGACCACATCACAGACGCAAAGGAAGGGAAGTCTATATAGAGAATGTAAACACTGCACAGGAAGTGGGAAACACATTATATTTACATCGTTCCTCCGATGCATCCCTTTATTTAACTCCATGTTTCTGCACAAGTAACTACTATTACAAACCTACTGAAACTTTAGTGCAGATGTTCATTGCAAAAATCACACACTTGACAGTGACAACAGTGTGTCAGAAGCATTGTGTGTAATTCAGTGTCTATAAACTGCTCAAGTAAAACTCAGATTTAATTAAATGAGACATTAATAAAATTGCAAAAATACATATATCATTAACATTTTAAATCTTGAATTGTTGACATGAATTCAAAAGTGCTGTTTCTTACCCTCAGATAATGCAACACAGATTGGTTCTTTTGGAATGTTGGATGTCGTACTACTAAAAGATATTGCAAACTAGAGCATTCCAATTTCTCCCATTCATTGTAATACCAACGTCCTGTCTCAGCTACTGTCTGTGCTTTTGCCTGTGAAGCCTCCAAATTCTCTGTAAAGATTGTCTATAGGCATAGAGCTGTATGTCTGCTTTGGCCCACCAGTAGAAATAGAATAAGTGGCTATAATAACCTAGTCGAGGCAATTCTGTGGCAGTCATTCTCTGTAACCACATCTGATCCTTGTTGGTTTTCGTCAATGCGTCTTGTTTACTGTGGCTGTGCATGAGAAATTTCAAGCGCACAATATATTGTCTCACACGATTGTGAGTCTTTGGAGTTTTTTTTTATGCATTTATTCCCTTTGTGCTGCATGAAAAAGTGTGTTGTTGTGTAATGCACATAATACATGAGCAGACAGTACACACATTTGCATTAAATATAGGGATCATTATGCAGAATGCCGTTTTTTCCTTGTTGTCCTAAGTAAATAGCAAAACCAGTTTTAAGATTGTCATCAAAATTACTGACTCATTCTCATGTACATTTACATGTGTTTTCATTGAGATGAGGTGAAGAAAAATGCTCTGTGATATTATTTAATTTATTTTAAAACTATTTTAAAACCGTAATCAAGCTATTAAAAAATGTTGTTAAAGTTTAACACATTTTTGTTATTTTGCGTTATTGGCAACTAATGTTATTATGATTGACAAACTTTGAGTTTTTGTGAGTGTAATGGAAATTAAATTAAATGAGCCTGACATTACAGAACAGTGATTAAAGTTAAGGAATATTTTTAAAATTTGAAGGAAAATGACAAAATATGACCAAAAAAGCTGCAAAAATTAACGCTGCGCAAAACATGTATTTAAAGGCAAGTCAAATGACCATACATTACAGTTGAAGTCAAAAGTTTACATACACATGGTATTTTTTATTCAGCACTGGCCTAAGTAAGATATTTTACATAAGACATTTACATACAGTCCACAAAAAAAAAAAATAGTTCAATTTATAAAAATGACCCCGTTCAAAATATACATACACTTGATTCTTAATACTGTGTTGTTACCTGAGTAATCCACAGCTGTTTTTTTTTTTGTTTTTGTTTAGTGATATTGTTTATGAGTCCCTTGTTTGTCCTGAACAGTTAAACTGCCTGCTGTTCTTCAGAAAAGTCCTTCAAGTCCCACAAATTCTGTGGTTTTTCAGCATTTTTGTGTATTTGAACCCTTTTCAACAATGACTGTATGATTTTGAGATCCATCTTTTCACACTGAGGACAACTGAGGGACTCATATGCAACTATTACAGAAGGTTCAAATGCTCACTGATGCTTCAGAAGGAAAACGATGCATTAAGAGCTGGGGGTGTAAACTTTGGAACAGAATAAAGATGGATACATTTTGCTTATTTTGCCTAAATATCATATATATATATATATATATATATATATATATATATATATTTTATTATTTTTTTTTTTTTTGTGCTTCAGAAGCTACAGAAGTTTCCCAGATGACAAAATAAGTTAAATTTAGCCTGATCTTCAAATTCAAGAAGTTTTCACCCCCCGGCTCTTAAGGGATTGTGTTTTCTTCTAGAGCATCAGTGAACGTTTCAACCTTCTGTAATAGTTTTATGAGTCCCTCAGTTGTCGTCACTGTAAAAAAGATAGACCTTATAATCATACAGTTTAACTGTTCAGGACAATCAAGCGAGTCATGAACAACTATCACCAAAAAAAAAAAAAACAGCTGTGGATCATTCAGGTAACAGCACAGTATTAATAATCAAGCGTATGTAAACTTTTGAACGGGGTCATTTTTATAAATTCAACTATTATTTTCTCTTGTGGACTACATGTAAATGTCTTTTATTTGAAATATGTTTTCAGGCCAGTACTAAATAATAAAAAAAAAATAATGTGTTTGTATGATCCATCTTGTTTTGGTAAAAGAACATTTTGCAGATTCTGCAAGGTGTACGTACACTTTTGACTTCAACTGTACATTTACTGTCATGATATTTTGGTAATGTTGCACAGCGGATGCCAGTAATATTTTGTCCAGTGATTTTATTTTTTTTTATTTTATTTTTTTTTATTTTTCAATTATCAGAATTACAAATAATGGATTTAAAAATATTTAATGGCAATGTGTGTCCCTCTCAGTGCCACCCTGCTTGTTTGGCAAGGAACAAACACACCTTGTTTGGCTGTTTTGGTAATACTGTGTTGATATGTATGGAATAAAGCCTGGGAGAGAACAGGCCGTGCTTCAGACAGGCAGAGGCAGCCAGGACACAAAACACATGTTCAACTGTGCTTCACTGTATAGTCTGTCTACCTCAACGTGGAAATATCACCTCTGCTTATTCCATCACTAAAATTCTGTGTCTTTTCTTTTCCAACCCTCTTCCTCTGTGTGTCATTTTGACAAAGAGCAGACACATTCTGCTAAACACTCTTATCTCCCGCTGTCTTTGTGGAGGTGACACCCAGAAACACAGTGTGAGGGTAATAGACTTTCCATTGTCACAGTATGTGTGGATACATTTAAAGCACAGAGCTTGCATGTTCACCTTATGTAGGCTGTAAAATCTAGGACACAGACTCAGCTTTTCTTCTGCTGTCTCAGCATATGATGTGCACGTGTGTAGCAGGTTTATGTTCATTAAGAATGTCTTACTGAGTCAGGAAACTTACGAAGCCTGGTGCATTACAGGATACTATATGGTTGGTACTGAGGAGGTTGAATATAGATCGTTTTAGACAATTGATTTAAAAGTAATGGTCCTTTTGTAATTTATAAATAATCAGCTAAAATTAATATTCTGGGTTAAATACAATTTAAAGGATTAGTTTACTTCTAGAATAAAATATTCCTGATAATAAATTACGGTTTAACATCTAACAGAAATGTATTACTTTTGTACAGCATAATGTATGTCTTTGTTCCATTTTATGTCAAATTTAAGTAAAACAATTAAATAATAAAAAGAAATAATACAACCAGATTAACCAGTTAATTGTAGAAAAAAATATACAATTATCAAAACATTTTTTAGAGGAATATTCACACAATTTTTCTTTAATGTACTCTATTAATTTTAACAGTAAACCTCTGTTTGTTTGCCCAAAAAAGGGGTTTAATTTTCATTTTATTAAAAATAAATAAAGATTTAATGCCTTTATTTGTTTATCAAAAAAATGAAAGCACATAAAAATATCTGAAAAAAAAGAAAGAAAAAGATTTTAGGGCCCTGTTGTTAAAAATGTTGAAATCGAGAGTTTCAGACTTTTTTTTATTTTTATTATAAATGTTTTTGTTATTACACAGAGAGTAAAGTACCGAAAAAAGGTACCGCTGGGTACCGATACCAGTACTGCACTGGTTAAAATGTGGGGGTGTACCATCCCGATTTATCTAGTAAAAATGATCGGCCAAAAAAAAAAATTTGTATATATATATATTTTTTAACCACAAATGCTCATCTTGCACTAGCTTGACTTTACACATTAGTTAGTCATGTTGGAAAGGTCACATGTAACGCTGGCGGAAGTACCAACTTAGTGTTTGCAAAATAAACGTCCAAAGTCAAACTCCCTATACAAAAATAGATCACCCTACCCTACCGTTTTGACCCGGAGTACACAGATGAAGAACCAGCCACGCGTGACTTTTTCAGCATGAAGTTGTGGACGCTCATTGCAGAGCTAGTGGAAGATGAACATTTGTTGTTAAAAATTAAACACATTTTTATTTTTTTAGAAAACGACCGATCGTTTCACTAGGCAAGATCCTTATTCCTTGGCTGGGATTGTGTAGAGCCCTTTGAAACTGCACTGAAACTGCAGTTTGGACCTTCGACCCATTGGCCTCCACTGAAGTCCACTTTATGGAAAAAAATCTGGAATAGTTTCCTCAAAAACCTTAATTTCTTTTTGACTGACGAAAGAAAGACATAAGCAGGGCTCATGTCTTTCTTTCTGACATTGAGTTCTGACATTGTCTTGTCAGGCACTGCATGTTTTCTCCTGAGAAACGGCATATGAACGGCTCTAGATGTCATGATCATACTGCCGAAGGGTCCTAGTTTGTCACTGGGAACTGGTTCGATACGTGTGTGGCAGCACATTGATTCAGCTAAAGCAATGACTCTAGCATGCAGGTCAACGAACTGGTACGACAGCGACCCTGCTGCACTGGGAACACTGGGGAAGATGGAAACTTAAGGCCCCTCCTAGGAAAACAGGAAGCAGCTGTAACAACATCCTGTTTGAGAGTGATGTCCAGGGAGCAATAGCGTATGGGTGAGCCATCAGTAGCCCAAATGCAGCCCAACAGAGGGGCAACAATGCAGCCCAGTGTGTCAGAGGACCAGTGGGGGGGCCGACGGACTGGATTTTTTCCATTTGCCCTGTTTGGGTCAATGGCCAGCAATCACAGACGCATGATGCAGGAATACAATTATTTGCTGGTTGCCTTTGTTGGAGATGATGGTTGATAGTGGAAATTGGAAAGAAGGAGAATCTTAGTAATCTGAGCTAGTCTCTTAGCGTGTGTGTTTTCACAAAAACTGCTGGGAAACGTGGCTTTGTGTTCACAATGCTATTTTGGGAGCTGCAGTGAATGAGGAGATGAAACATGCTGTTCTCGGTGTCTGGAGGGAACGATGGGGTGAGGTGGGAATGAGATGAGAGAGCTCGAGATGAGGAGTGTAAAGTGACAGTGAAACGGAGGGAGGAGGGAGGTTCTCCAATATCCTCCATCAAATGATCAGAGTGTACAGCAGTAAGTCATGTTTCTGGCAGCATTCAGAGCTAATTGAATTGAACTGAGGCTCTTCAGAACACTGACTCCACATGCACTTAGCTGCCTCTCACTGTGTTCTTTATAACCGGCTTGAACCGATAGGGCAAGCCTTATGTGTGCCTTTTTGTCTAAGTTCCTCATTTTCAATTCTAATATGGCCCGTCTTGACCGGAACTTGTGTTAGCATTTTACTTTGCAGTTTCATATTGAAGCAGACAGATGCAGACTAGTGTTAAGCTCAAAAAGCACGTCTTTGACTTCACGGACGTCTAAGATCTTAAAGGGATAGTTCAGCCAAAAATGACAATTCTGTCATTTACTATAATTTATACTATTAATGATTTACTATCACTAATTCTAGCATTTATTCATGTCCTTCCAAAACTTTCTTTGTTGGAGCCATTTTTGAGATGGGGGAAATCTAGTTATTTTAATAGGAATCCATGTGAATGGGAATTTCTCGTGAGGGTGAAGATTTCCATTTCATTTTTTTCTTTCTTGGATCCAATGATTTTCTTGATGCAGAAAATGCAGACTGAAACACAGAATCCAGTTATAAAAATTAAATTTACAGTATAACGTGGAATGGTACGTTTTTGGCACATTTTGAATGAATAAATCAAAAGTAGGATTTAGACATTATTTTTGATTCATAAAATTTAATTCAACCTTTCAAAAAAGATTTGAAAAGGATTTAAAAAGAATGAAATTACAATGTAAAACAGAATGAGTCAAATTTTACCTATACGATTAATCACATCCGAAATAATGTATGTGTTTTATGTATGTATATATTTTGTATATATATATTTTTTATATAAATACACACATACAGTAAATATCTTAAAAATATTAATATGTATTACATGTATATATTTATATGTAAATAGTTGATATTATATATACATATTTTTAATATGTAAACATTTTTCTTAAAAATATGCATGTGTGTATATTTACATATACATTATAAATATACACAGTACATACAAATTTTGTAAACAAAAACTTTTTTTTTTAAAATATATATATATATATATATATATAATTGAAATAATGAGATTAACAAAAAAATGTTAATAAGATTAACAAAAAATACATTTTTAAGACCCTATGAACTACTTTATTTATTTTTTCTTAAATTCAGTTTTATTTTTACAAAATTCTGTTTCCATTAATTTTCTGCGTTCCGTTTTAATGTTTCATTAAACTGTAGTAAAAAAGCATCTCTAATTAATTGATTTTATTAAAAATATTTATGTATTTTCAAAAATACTGCGTTGTTTATTTACATTTTTCTGGTAAATAAATTTAGGTAAATATTTATTGTAATTAACAAAATTACAAAAATCCGACCAATAGAGTATTGCGCAAATCTTAAAGTAATGATAGCTTGCAGGTCAGTAAGTCGTTAGACTGATTCAAACTGGAACTTTTTTTTAACAATTCATTAAAGAAGCTGCTCATAAGAGTCATTTGCTCATTAATCAGACTACACTGGTCAACGCTTTTTGCGGCTTGAAAGAGCAACTCAATAGTAAGATGTTCTTTCTTGTCAACATTTCTTGTCATATTTTGCTGTGCACTGACTGCAAACTCAAATTCATCACAGAGCTGGAGTGAAAAGCAATGCAGGATATAAATATAAATGGCAAGAGCTTTTGCCAAGCTCCAATCTAACTACCTCTTCCTGTCTCATTAGGCCAGTTCTTAGACAGAATAAGCTGCAAAATGCATCACACTTTGATTACCGTCAAGATCCTGGCTGTAGATGAATATAGATGAGACCAGATATAATCAAGCAACTTGGAACTCATACCAGACATCTCATTCAGAGGAATTACATACACTCACTGTTCTACAGAAGAGGAAAAGCCGCTTCACGACAGAGAGAGAGATTTATGTCCTGACCGAATGATGATGGATGTCCTTGGGAGTTGTGACTTGCGCCAAGTGCGCCTTTGAGCGCTGTGTAATGGTTAATTGTTGCAAGCTACCCGACACATTCATTATTGCGCTTTGTGTGTTAGTTCCGCTTTCATAAATTCTAATTGAATCTCTGATGGAGCCTCATGGTGTCGATTTTGGACTGGTGTTGGCCTAGTTCTCCAAGTCCCCTCAGGATGCTTACATTGAGTGTGTGGGATTTTAATGATTCAGGAGACTCTCTAAAAGCTGCAGGTTCATAAAAAGAGGGTGAATCCTAAAATAAAAGCTGAGGAAGAACCTAGTCTGGGTCAGACCCTCACAGACACCAGAACATTGACCCTTGCAACATTATGCAGAATTATTGTAAATCAAGGGACTTGTTTTTTCTTCTAATTTCACTTTTCTGTTTTTTCCATCACGTCGTCATTTTCTGCCCGACACACAGAGTGGGTGGTGGAAGTGCGCTTCTGTAATCGGTCAGCTCACAGCGAGGGGGTGGAGGGTCCAGGCAGGTCATGGGAAACTGACTGCAAAGAATCAACGCTGAAATGAGACTCTCACTCTACATACACATATAAACAAATACATAAGAGCATTTAAATAAGATACATGAGCTTCCCACTGGGCACACACACACACACCCCTCATTAGCCCACCTGCTGGAATATCCTGGCTGTTTCCCATTCTAAAGTTGATATTTGTGTCCTTCGTGACTTTCAGTGACTTTAAAGTGACAGCATGATTATCATATTTGTGAAGGAACTGTATGTTTACTACACAATCAAATGCAGATGAGGTTCGCTTGCCAGAATTACTGTATTTTACCTAGAGGTATCCCAGTTTGAGAACGAAATTCAAAATATGCAACAAAATTATTTTCACATGATCAGGTTTTCTAGTTTTAGTTTTTAATTTTGTTTTAGTTTAGTGTTGTCAAAAGTACCAACTTCAGTACCAGTCGGTACTGAAATTGCTGTTGAGCGGATTCTTAAAGACTGCTGCTTGGCCATTGTGTTCACGCATTCAACAGAAATGACTGTGATTGGCTACAGTGATCATCGCATCACGCTCTTCACCGAGTGCTCACACAAAAACGTTTAAAAGCAGGCGTCTATCAGCGGATCTATCTATGTGCAGATGTATCAGGGATCTGCTAATAGATGCAGCTTTCAAACAGCAGTGTTTAAGAATCCACTCAACAGCGCTCAAATGCTAGGAAATGTAGGAAATGGACCGAAGTCAGTACTTTTGACAACACTAGTGTAGTTTTAGCATTTTATGGAAATTAAGATTTAATTGACTCTGTAATTTAAAAACCTTTAATGACATTTAATTTCTTAGCACATTTTAGTGTTAAAATATGCAATGCATAAAAATAAAACTCCGATTTGTTGCGGTTTCATTTAGTTTTGACATCATGAATTTAGTGCGTTTTATTAGTATTATTTAGTTATTTTTTTTTAAGATAACCACTGAATAGTAGTTGAAACAAGAGTTTTACAGTGCCTGATGATATATTTGATATATGCCCAATACAATTTAGTACATAAGATGTTTACTACATGAAAATGCTGACATGAAAATAGAACCTGTTTGCCTAAAACACATTCTCAAATTTCAAAAGAAAAAAAAAATGGAGAGAGAAATTGTTTACTATCCGTTGACAAAGTCAAGTCATGTTTATATAGAGCTTTATATTATACAGATTGTTTTAAAGCCGCTTCACACTAATACACTAATAAACAGAAAAAAGTGTTAATGTTGTAAAATTAATTATTTATAAAAAGCTGTACAGAAGATATTTGTGTCTTTATTCAGCTTGATTTAATTCAGTATTGTTAACAATTCAGTTAAATAACTGTCAGTTTTGCAAATTTCATTAGTTATGAAATAAATATCATTTATTTACTTCATAAGCAGCTCTTCAGGAGGCAGTAGTTTCATTTTCTATTCATATTCAGCTTAAAGGGTTACTCCATCCCAAAATGAAAATTTTGTCATTAATCACTTACTCCCATGTCATTCCAAACCCGTAAAAGCATAGTTCGTCTTCGGAACACAAATTAATACATTTTTGATGCATTCTGACAGCTTTCTGACCCTCCCATAGACAGCAATGTAATTAACACGATCAACTTCCAGAAACGTAGCATGGAGATTGGTAAAATAATCCATGTAACATCAGGGGTTCAACGGTAATTTTACAAAGCTACGAGAATACTTTTACACAAAAAATACATAATTACCATCTTTATTTAACAATTTCTTTCCTCCACATCACCCTAGCACCATTTTGGAGAGTATCCGCGGAATGCAAACAGTGTATGCTGTTTTGTGTCAGCTCTCCAAAATGGCACTAGGGTGATGCGGAGGAGACAAATTGCTAAGTAAAGTTATTTCTATTTTTTTTATGCAAAAGCATTCTCGTAGCTTCGTAAAATTGCGGTTGAACCCCTGATATTACATGGATTATTTTGCCAATCTCTTTGCTATGTTTCTGGACGTTGATTGTGTTAATAACATTGCTGTGTATGGGAGGGTCAGAGAGCTGTCAGAATGTATCAAAAATATCTTAATTTGTGTTCTGAAGACGAACTAAGCTTTTACAGGTTTGGAATATCATGAGGGTAACCCTTTAAGTCAGTTCAAAACTGGCAGTAAAATCTGCAACTGGAAAAGAATGGAGATAAATACTATTGTTAATTGGTTAAGCAGACATGAGCTGCGGTTCTATTACAGATTTTATACTTTTGTAGTATTTTATAAAAAAAAAAAATGAAATGAGGGTGTTTTCATTAACTGATGATATTTGACTAAAACTAAATTTTCTCGTATCGCAGTAAGCCATGGGGAGGGATGTTGGTAGGGTTACGCGTATCCTAGCCACCACACTTGCCGTTATTTTTTTAATTGAAGGAGACATAGGTGCGTATCTTTAGCGAAGCAGCACAGAGAGCCACTTCTAGGATGCTTCAGAAATGCACCGTGGCATTTCTGGTATAAACACAAGCATTGCCTAGAGTGGACACAATCAGCTCCAGTGGCTGTGTTGGAGCCATAAAGCGCCACAGACATGTGCAGTGTTAATAAGGGGTTATCCAAGCATTAATGGCAAGAAAAGGCCTCTTGAACTTTAGAGCGGCCATGTATAAGGTGTTTCTTGGAGGTTATTGTACATTGAAGAATGATCATGTGACGTAGACCAGGTGACCTGTAAATGCGAAAAAGCTATTGCCATTGCATTTTTTTTTTGCTAAATGTGGTCATATTTTCAATTAGCAGTTTCAATTTGCGCAATTTGAAGGGTAATGGAAACGCAGCCATTGGCTGATAATCTCAAAGACCGCATTTACATTGTAGGTCCTGATGCCTAGTTATCTGCATTTACACTATGCTTGGTGAAACTACCCATGACATACTGACCTGGAAAAGCATCCACATGAGTTAACGCCATTTGCTGCCATCGCTTTTTCAATGACATATGACTTGCATTGAGAGGGAAATTTCCAGTCTGTCCGTTTAAAATGACAGACGCCAGTGATTGTAACTGATTCATATTAGATTTATTTCCACTTATGAATAAGGCCTGAAACCGATCTGATAATATTGGTATCCATGTGCTTGTTCTTGCTTACACATTTGTGGGTCATATCCAGTCTCTCACCTGGGAGGAGAATATCAGAATTTGGACTCTTGAACTATGTAATGTAAAGACAGCCAAAATGACTAAATATTGACAGAGTAGTTACCTTGGACTAATGCTGAGTCTGTCACTAACTGCAGCTGAGCCATGAATTTCTTTAACTGCAAAAATTGGGTGATAATCAAAGCAAAATTCGTCAGTTGTTTGGAGCCAATAATTGAGACATTGTTCTCCAGACATGTATACATTCCCATGAGAAGCAAGAGTGTGTCTGCATTGTCTCTCCTCAGAGTTGTGGATGAAAAGGCGGAATAATGACTGGGTGTTTAGTATCATCTTTATTGCCTTCAGTTTTTATAGATGAAATAAAGGCTGCTTTCACACAGTATTCATGGTTATTGAGCTCTCTACAAAGAAAAATATCAGAAGAACCTTTTTTTTTTTATCCTGCCAATGTTTTAGATGGAGATTTCTTTTAGAGAATCGTACTAAAGTATAATAGTAGCTTCAGACTAAAGCTCTTGCGGTATCTTTCACTACTATTTTTATCAAGGTTGCAGTTTTATAATCAACCGTGGTATTGACTTCCATAATGAAAAATAATTCAGCGAGTCTATTTCAATTGAAGAGGTGAAACAAGATTGACAAGGGCTTTTGCTGTAATGAATCATTGCCGGTCTGTCACTCCCATCACGTCTTCTGTGATGTTACAGATTGTCATTTTGAATGAGTCGCGGTATCACAGACAGCTGTCATGGCGCAGTGTTGATTGGTTCCATCTGCGTGTGGGATGCCCAATAGATGAATTAGATCAGAGGTCTCAAATAAGTCTGGCTTCTCCACACAACATGATTCATATGTGATTACAGCTTCTATTGTACAACCAATCCTTATTTTCCTTTTAATACCCAGTCGGTTTTCATATATGCTTTCTGTGTGGGTAGCAGGTTGTGTTAACCTTCCTCAGATCTCAGACACTGTGGCCTTTTCAGGGTCACCTAGTGGAATATATGAAGCAACCCCCCAAAGGTTCTTGTTTTCTTTTCTATTCTTCATCTGCTAGCCTTTTGAAAAAGTGGCCATGGTGGCAATCCCCAAGGGGTTATGCATATATGTTAGCATTAGCGTGCGTTTAATATGGGTCTCTTGAGAAATTATAGACTGTCGTTATCTGACAACAGTGAGCAGATGATGGCAGCAAAGAATCAATTGCTTTATGCATGGATATAGACACCACAACAACAACAAAAAATAAAGCAATGTCCCAAAATTTCCAAAAAAGCTGTTTGTGTGGCACTCAGAATTGCAGCCTATGAAGATTGCCCGAATTCATTAAAAATTAGGTTCCATTTCAATTAAGATGCTGCTTCGGGCTGGTATACACCACATGATTTTGCCTAGATTTTTGCCAATTTGCGTATATTTTAGAGGGAATCGAACCTATGTCTTTGGCTTTGATAACAGAGCATGACCCGACCGTCTATAAACTTCACATCTCTTCTGGAGTCATGGATTTTCAGGCTTATTTGCTGGTCTCTAAGCATTTGAGCCCATGGTGCACCTGCAGCCACTATTGTTCTATTGTAATGTGAAACGTGTTGTGCAGCTGAGCATGTGGGCCATGCAGGCACTGTGGGCTCTAATTAACACATTTGATCATTCGCACTGCGGAAAAGACCTAAAATTATCACAAACATGTTTTGTTCTGTGGTGTAGTTGTGGAGTAGTATGTTCGGGTTGGCTAAGTGTGAATGGAAATGTTTTTTGGTCTGTTTGGCTGTCTTTTCCTCTGCTGTTTGTATTGATCAATGAGTCGCTCATCTAGAACTGTTCTGTAAATAAGACTGAAGTGAAGGGCATGACCACATTTATAATGATCTCTCTCTTTCTGTTACAGATGCCTTTGTCAACAGCCAGGAGTGGACGCTCAGTCGCGCAGTACCGGAGCTCAAAGTGGTGAGTCTAGTCACTGATTTGCCTTTTTTTAGAATCATAATTAACACGGAATTTCATCTGCATTATTTTTTTTTTTATCGATTATTGCCACATTTTCATTTTTTAGAAGTTGAGGAAGTGTGATTTTTAATAGAAATATTACCAAATGTTAGAATAAACACTTATGCCAATACAGTATACCAATAATAACAGTAAAAAGAAAAGAACGATCCAACCGCTTGTCAGCGCACATGGTTAACGCTCGTGTGGTGCGCTCATATCACTAGGCGCCGTTCACAAAGAATGCGCTTTTGTGTTTACAAAGATGCGTCGCGGGCATAGGAAAATAATAGGAAGAACCAAGTGTGCCGCACAAGTCTTGAAAAGTGAAACCAAAATATTTTGATCGCCCCCCAGGTGGCTGATCCCAGTATAGGTCATAAACCCCGCCCTCTCCATATAATCTAACGTGAGGCAAACTAAAGAGTTAAATTTCACTTCAAATAATTGTTTTCCAAAGATGGTTTTTGTCATTTTATGTAGTTTTTATCACGCTGATGTAAGTTCAAGTGTTCGTTCTTAAAATAAGTTATGTGACGCTGTGAAAACGGGAGTGTGACGTCATGATTGACAGCTAAGATTGACAGATTATGTGAGTGAACTGAGGCGCCAACTGAGTTTTTTGGGATTTTCAGGAGGAGATTGGGGTTTTATTTACCTTATTTTAACACAAGCCTCTAGTACGGCAGTGGCAGACTTAATTTGGAGCGGGCAGGCTAATTAGGGGCGTGTGCTTGCAGTCGACTCTGCGGGAGTGTGGGACGCGGTGCCACTTTGCTCGCTACTGTGCAGACTGGAGTACCGTGTTCACTACTGCGCAGACTCTGGTCCCAAATCAGCGCAATATGTCCGTGTCCTATTGGGGTGCTGGCGGTTTCACTTTTCTTCAATGAAGAAATACCAGCGCAATCGAATAAAAAAACATTTGAAGGACAAATACTGTATGTCTAATATTTCGTGTTTGCATCATGATGACAGGTTAAAAGCTGCTGTTCATTGTTTTTACATAACATTTATAGTTCATAATAGTCTACTGGTGTTATTACGTCATTTTGAGTTTGAGTTACTTTAAAAATTGTTTCCTTCGTATTGTTTCTTAACATATAATATATTAAGAACATGCTGACAACTTCATGTAGGGCTGGGCAATATGGCAAAAAATTAAAGTCTTGTTTTTTTTTTGTTGCCCTTTTTTTTTCTTTTTTTTTTTCCTCAGAACGTTTGACCGATTCTCATTTTTTATTTATTTATTTATTTATTTTTTTAAGATTTTTTTTTTGGCCTTATTATGATAGGACAGATCATAGCTAACAGGGAGAGAAGGGGGTGGGAAAGGTCCTGGAGCCAGGATTCAAACTCAGGACGCCCGTAATGCAACAGTCGGCGTGCTGCCCACAAGGCTATCAGCTGATTCTTTTTTTTACAATTCTTGAAAATGTAAGTACTTGAACATGGTTCAAGTAAAAAAAGATGCATAAACTACGACTACATCTTGTACAAACTTGTCTTATACATATTGTATGTTCAGAAATAATATGAGGAAAATGCTTAAAAAATGTTCAAAAGTAAAGGTAATTTAAATTCAAAATGACTGAAGGTATAACACCAGTAGACTATTATTAACAATGAAATGTTCTGTAAAAACAATGAACAGCAGCTTTCAGCCTGTCACCATGATGCAAACATGAAATATCAGGCATACAGTATTTTTTTGTTATTCGATTGCAATGCTTTTCCATTGTTTATTCTATGTAAACAGGGACGAGTTTGACTGTAGCACTCGCATCTCTTGCAGCATCTCATGCATGTAACAGCAATTTAAAAATGTGGCGCGTTTAAAAGGTTAAAAGAAGTTCAGTCCCATCTTCTTGCATGTTTTTCCTATTCCACTGCCTGCATCACATCTTTGTCAACACAAAAGTGCATTCTGTGTGAATGGTGCCTATCAATATGAGTGCGTGAGCAGTAAGCAGTTAATCATGTGCGCCAACATGCGGTTGGATCATTCTGTTCTCTTTAATGTTATCATTGGCATATTGTCAAACATCTAACTTTAACGTTTGGTAATATTTCTGTTGTAAATTGCGATTCCTTGATTTCTAAAAAAATAAAATTGTGGCAAAACATTCATTAGGAATTAATCGATAAAATCTGAAAAATTGCACAGCCCCAACTTCATGTGTGGTGCCCTTGGAATAGAATTTTCTTTAACTAGAGGGTTAATAAAGAAAAAGCAAAACATTTCAGCATTTTTCTCCATATAATGGACTGATATGGTGCCCCGAGTTTGAACTTCCAAAATGCAGTTTAAATGTGGCTTCAAACGATCCCAAATGCGGTGGTAAATGATCCCAGCCGAGAAAGAAGGGTCTTATCTAGCGTAACGATAGGTTATTTTCATAAATATAATACAATTTGTATACCTTTTAATCTCAAATGCTCGTCTTGTCTTACTCTGCCTGAACTCGAAGAACTCTCATGTTCACCCTTAACTTCAAAATCATCCTATATCGCTGTTTTACCTTTTTTGTTAAGGGTGTTTGATCTTCTTTGCATGTTCACTTGGCATAGACTGGATCGGTACTTCTGCAGCGATGTAGGATGATTTTGAAATCATTTTTGAAGTTGAGGGAGAAAATATGATTGGAGTTTTTCGACATACCCTAACTGTCTTGAGTCAGAATACACAGAGTTCAGGCAGATCAAGAAAAGACGAGCAATTTGAGATTAAAAAGTATACAAATAATACATTATTATTTTTATTATTATTTTTATGAAAATAACCGATCGTTTCGCTAGATAAGACCCTTCTTCCTCGGCTGGGATTGTTTACAACCGCATTTGGGATCATTTGAAGCCACATTTAAAGGGTTACTCCACACCAAAATCAAAATTTTGTCATTAATCACTTACCCCCATGTGGTTCCAAACCCGTAAAAGCTTTGTTCGTCTTCTGGAGTGATGGATTTTCAGTTTGAACTTTGAGAAGTTTGGAATATTTGGAAGTTCAAACTCGGGGCACCATATCAGTCCATTATATAGAGAAAAATCCTGAAATGTTTTCCTAAAACATAATTTCTTCACGACTGAAGAGAGAAAGACATGAACACCTTGGATGACAAGGGGGTGAGTACATTAGCTGTAAATTTTTGTTCTGGAAGTGGACTTTTTAGCACTTAATTTTGTTGACTTAATTGCACGGACACTTTTTGAAGAGACTTGAGACTGTGTGTTTTTGTGTGTGTGCAGGGCATTGTGGGTAACTTGGCCAGTGGGAAATCCGCCCTGGTGCACAGGTATCTGACAGGGACGTATGTGCAGGAAGAGAGCCCTGAAGGTAGGTGTTTTGCTATCAGTTGAGCAGATGAAATATGGAGACTCTTTAAAAGCCTTTGTACTGTTTTATCTCTCACTGTGCAATATTATTAACAGTTTATTTTACTCACTTCAATGCTTTTAAAAGACTTAAAATGGCATATGTGTGTCCATCTGTTCTTAGATCCCATTTAAGTCTTGAAGTTATGTGTAAATACAGTTAATATTCCCTTTTTTTCAGTACTGCCGAGGCATAGCCTAGATACACTTCTTATTTTTTCTTTCGGCTCTCTCCTTCTCTTATCCTCTTTCTCTCTCCCCGCACACCTGCTGTTAGTATGTTAGTACAGTACAGTACAGTTGTGCCGGAGGATTCTGCTATACTCCCCATGTATAATTGAGAACATTCAAGGCACGCCGCCAGACCACCACAATATGCTCTCTTTCCCGAGCGTGGATCTGCTTTCAAAAGCACCCCGTGTCAATATGTCATGTCCTTTATAACAGTTATTATGTAGTCATGTTAAACTGGCCTTTCAAATGACTCCCTCACGGAGCAGGGTTAAGGTATTCATTTAAAAATCAGGGCTTTTCTTTAAAGATCGCAATTAGTTTAAGCAACATTTAGTACAATTGTGCTTAACTGCAGGAATCTGGATGCCTGGGGGTCCCGTAGAGAGCATGAGGTCACAGAATATGGCAGTTAGCGGGCCGACGGGCACTAATCATGTCTCGTCCTCTCCTTTGCACTTTACCGTATAAAACTTAAGCCACTGCATACCAGCGGTCAACCAGGAAATCGCCCTGGAAGAAAAAAAATCCCCCAGAAATGTCAATTGCCTGTTTTCCGCAGTGGATTATAGCACAGAGTGCCAAAGGAAACTTAGCGCGACATCAGAGACCGTTGAAGTGTGTGTCTTGCTAAGCCTAAGCGACACGGTTAAATCTTTCACGTTTGAGGCCAGCACGTCGTCTGATGTTAGTGCCGCTGAAATCAGATTTGCAGTGACGTTATGTCACATTTCAGCTGTGATTTGAATTTCCAAATTTACATTCCAGTAAAACTACCACATAAGAAGTTTTCCTACTTTTCTTTTTTGGAGTTTCACTATTCTGGGTTTAAAAATAGTGTTTCCTAGCTTTGGTAGAGTAACCCCAACCTCAAAACCACTAAGTAAAGCTGGAGCAGATTTTTACGGTGCACTCTGCAATGAAAGCAGTCGGCCGCATGGGTTTTGCACCGTCTCCCCCCCTTCTATCACACATACTACATGAATAGAGACATTCTCAGAGCTCATTAGGAGATATTATCACAAGGCCAACTGTGTGACTGTGTGTGTATGTTTACGCAAGAAGAAAGGAAAAATCCCTACAGGCCTTGTGGTCTCAATACAGACCCAGCCTTTACCATTTCAAAACCCAGCACCCCATATGGGTAAATAACTCAGTCTTTTGCTTTTGCCGCCACAATCATGTTTGATTTAGAAATGCAGCTCTGCTGGGATCAGCAGTTTGGTGCAATTGTGCAGACCAGCCCCTCTGGCGTGAAAAAGGACACTTTTATCAATGTGAAATATCAAATGTATACTTTGAATCTCTTTCAAGTAAAATCTAGATAAACTAGTTGACCACTGTAAACCGTTTCTACTTGGTAGTTCCAATCTTTGTGTTAAATGGTTCAATGGCAAATAAGAATATTTGAAAAAAAATAGTGTAAAACATCTGACAAGTTCTTAGAAATCTTTGTATTCATATTGGTTTAAAAGTGCACCATTTAAATGTTTTAACTTGTTTAAATTTAATTAAGCTAAAACTTTGAATGTGTTGTAAACATCAAGTAAAAAGCAATAACAAATTTCCCTTACACAGTTCAAAACATGAGCGTTATGGCACTAGGTCTGTCAAACAATTAATTGCGGTTAATTGCATGCAAAATAAAAGTTTGTGTTTACCTTATGTATGTGTATGTACTTTTGTGAATGTTTATTGTGTATATGTGTGTATATATATATATATATATATATATATATATATAATTTTCAATTTCTTTGACTTCAAAAAGTCGAAGAAAAAAAAAATAGTGTATTCAAGTCATTGTACACTTTAAACCCAAATAAGGTATATAGAATTCAAAAGGTAAGAAGTTAAGTTGAAATGAGCTAAAGTTGAACTTAAACTTTTAATGTAATGTCAACTTAAAAATTGTATTAGTAGAAACATTGCTAGCTATAACTAGCTAATACAATATAAGTAAACTTACTAATTTGTGCACATTCTAGCATTAACATAGCATTGCAAATTCTGAATGGACAACGTAAAATAGAACACTTAACATTTTTGTTTTTAAAACAGTCACATTTTCCATGATGGTAACCCCAAAGAAATGAGTCTAAATCAAAAGTTAAAAATCAAGAGTTCATAAAACTCAAAACAGTGACACTTGTTCAGATTACTAAAAATGTGTCAGTTTTGTAAACTTAAAAGAATGAAGTTCTAAATGCTTATAAAAGTTAATTTGACTTAACTAATTTGTTACATTTAAGTTTGCTCTAACCAGTTAATAACAAAATAACTAAAAAAATAATAAATTATTTTGAGCATTAGGGTTTACAGTGTGTTTAAATGGCATTTTAATTTATTTTTTAATTAATTCATAAATCAGTTCAAAACATGAGCGTTATGGCACTAGGTCTGTCAAACAATTAATTGCGGTTAATTGCATGCAAAATAAAAGTTTGTGTTTACCTTATGTATGTGTATGTACTTTTGTGAATATTTATTGTATGTGTATATATATATATATATATATATATATATATATATATATATATATATATATATATATATATATATATATATATAAGTGCACACAGATGCATGTATATATTTAAAAGAAATGTTATATTTATATGTACATATAATATACATTTTATATGTAAGTATGTATATACATATTTATATATACATACAGGGCCTAAAATGAACTAACTAAAACTTATTGCCACACCTGAAAAACAGGCAGTTATTACTACTACTACAATGACTAAACATATTTGCAGTGTTTTTCATTTGTCCTGCTACTGGTGTCTCTATTAAATGCATTTTCCCTCAATTTTACCTATTAATTATAGCCATTCAACATTACAGTAGAATTGAAAGCTGTTATTTCTTATTTTTAGGCTTTTAGGAAATGTATAACAACTTTTTATTTAAGTGATTTTAAAACACTCTTCACATAAACTATGAATTAGAGCTGTAATCGGGCCTTAAAAGTTAGAGCCCGACAGAATTCGGCCCGAGCCCGACAAGTATATTTTGATTGACAGCTTTTTAAAAGCCCGAACCCGTTTGCAGCCCGACATTATTCAAATGTGCGCAAGCACACAGCTCTTTTGCCTTTTGTCAAGAATGGGTCATTTATACATGTTTTAACATAATTTATTAATGACTAACGTAGGCTATAGGCCACTTGGAAGTTGGAACAAAGAAATATAATAAGTCCTCTGTAACATCGTAACATCTTAGCACTCTAAATAGGCATACACTTAGCCTATAAATAGGCCAACGCGCCGATAAAAAAAGACTCTTTCTTAACAAATTAAATTAAGATAAGTTCTAAATTAAGATGGGTTTTTGGCAATAACGAAATTAAGATTTCAGCGCGGTGCTGCGATCTCTGATGGTGTGTCCAGCAGCACTGAACACCCTTTTACTTCTGCTGCAACTGGCCGGGATGCATAGTACTGATCTGGCTAATTTTGCCAAAACGTAATCACCAGAGGCAAGCCTCCGTTTCGCCTCCGTTTCACCTCCTCAGCATCCATTTTCGCATCTTTCTCACGCTAATCGAAACGCATCACAAGACCGCTAATTTACCGGGCAAGCCGGAGCGAAAGCCCGAGCCCGGCCCGAGCCCGTGTAAAATGATATATATTAAGCCCGAGCCCGACCGAACCCGTCGGGTCCCGTCGGGTCCCGTCGGGTTTCGTCGGGTTTCATCGGGTTCGGGCAAAGATCTTCAGCTCTACTATGAATTGTGTATGCATAAACTATACAGGTTAATCTTTATTCAAGCTACAAAAATTAATCAGCGACTAGACCAGTCGAGTGATTTCTCTTTTTCTTTTGTTCTTTGATTTACATCAATGACAGACTTCAGCAGGTTAGGTTTCACTTTAAAAGCAGTGCGGTCTTTTTAAAACCTGATGCACATGACGTGGCTCTGGCGCACATCCGAATTTCGCCAAACCCCTTACGGTCATTTAAGATTTTATAACTAATTTAAAAATACGTTTACAAGGTAACTCGTCAAAACCGCGCATTTTGACATAATTGTGTGTTTTCGTCCTTTGAAACGCTACTGGTGCTCTGTCTAAGGCGGCTCAGTATATGCGTATAGCCGAACGCGCAGCCTTTCAAGCTATACTTCACCACATCGTTTAGGCGACGTAACCCCAGGTATGTGTCATCGCATTCTTGTGTTATGAAGAATAAAGAAGGGAAACGTTGTTCTTCCGAAATGAAGCAGCAATATCTTCTCAGGTAAAAGTTATTAGAACTGGGTCTAGGGACAAGCTGGCCATCACACTGCTCTGACCTTATCAGCCGTTTATACAATTTATATATTAAAGATATACGATTTTATATATATATATATATATATATAATGTACACTGCCCTCCAAAAGTCAAAAGTTTGGAAAAGTGGGGTTTTGGACAATGTGAATCCTTTTTAATTTGTGATAATTTTGCACTGATAAGGGATAACACAATCTATGAAAACATATTTTATTATATAAACAGTTTATACATTGAAAAAACTTACATTTTCGATTCATCAAAATATCCACCATTAGCAGCTATTACAGCTCTGCATAATCTGGGCCTAAATTCATTGTATTCGTAATTGGCAATCAGTTGTGGAAGCTATTAAGGTGTGCTGACCCAAAAATCTTTTAAAAACCTGGGCCAAGTTTAAACCAGTAACCAGGCATCACAGCTGGCAAAGGGTCATGTCTGACTTTGACGTATATATTGCCATTATTATGTAATCAAAATGAAAATTATTATTGCTGGTCTTCAATGATAATGTCAAGTTACTTTAATGTATTTGCACCAAAAAATGATAAGGATTTATGCTGATATCGTCCAAAACCACACTTTGCCAGGGGTGTTTCCCATCTATCTATCTATCTATCTATCTATCTATCTATCTATCTATATATATATATATATATATATAATATGAACATTTTTAAATTAAATAAAGAGTGTGTGTATTTATATACGTAATTAATATACACAGTACACACACACATTTTGTGTAAACACAAACTTGAATTTTGCAATTTGATCAAGATTAATCATTTGTCAGCCCTACTGACCTCAGTACAGCTGGCCTGCATTATATGAGTGTGTGTGTGATAGTATGTGCTCTTTTTATCACCGTACTCTAAATCATCTATATTGACCTGACCAAGTCCTCAGGGCAGATGTGTTTGATCTGTCTGTTCAGACACAACATACTCGTGACCCACAGGCACAGAATCCCGGTGACAATAGATAAGCTTGCGTTGAATGAATGAAAGTTCTGCTGCTTCTTTCTCTCTCTCAGTCTCTCTCTCTCTCTTTGTCTTGCTGTGTTTAATTTCTTAACTGACTGTGCATGTTTAGCGTGGCTGCTTTTTGATTTGAGTTTTGTTTATTCTCTCTTTCCTCGGCCGCTTCTTTAACTAGCTGACGTGGATGCAGGTAACTATTTGCTCTCTTTTTCCACAATGTCACTGTCATTTTCTTCTTGGGGATGGTCTGTCGTAGAACAAGAGAGTTGAGATAGTGGACTCTCCCCTCTGTGGCTTGTTAAACACCACATTCTTCGTCATGTTTCTGTTCAGATGCTCACAAACAATGTGTATCTTCAAGTAGAGTAAAATCTAATCCACATGGTTTTTCTTTAGTCATCACGAAGCTTTAAACAGATCAAGCCACAGGACAGGAGGTTCCACTCTACTCCTCTCTTGATGCCTTTGTAGTTTTACCATCTTCCATTTCAATCATTTCCTCAATGAACCACCAATGACACCACCGCACTGAACATTACGGGTCACTGACCATCAAGATGGGATATTAGAACTGTGTTTTATCAAAAGCTGTGTTTCTGAGAGTTTCTCACAATGAGCTAAGTTTCAATGCATCCAGAGACTTTAAACTCAAGCGTGTTTTTACTCAGCTGAGGTTAACTCCGTGGAGAAAGAGCCCAGAGTGTAATTAACCGATGGGTGTGTTTCTTTCACTCACTACGCACTTCTTCTCTCTCGCTCTCTATTTTAAACAAATATATAAATATCTGCGTCCAGACTATATGCTGAGTATTAGCTGTCCTGATGCTGCTCTGCTTCCTCATCCTTCAACGCGAACAGACAAACCAAGTCATTACGGAAAAGCTTGCCATCCCCTCCAGCCTAACCACCATACCCGAACAGCTCGCCCACTATTCTTTTTCAACCAAACCTGGCAACTTTCGTGAAGCACATGAACTTTGGCATTCACATTCTTGCCCACATGTTTGGTTCTGCGGAGGAGCAGAGTTTAAACACTCGAGCTCTCCAGACAGAGGGAAAATTGGAATGGAGGCTGTAGCAGATAAAGCTGTTCAAACCATGCAAGCGAGAAGCACTTTTTTCCCTCGTGTCGTCATCTCAATTGAGTTACAGAAGCTAAGCTTTCTTTTAGTAGGAATCTTTAAAGTAAAAAATGATTGCAATGCTGCTTATGCTGTGATAAATGCTACCGGTGCTGTATTAAAATTAAGATATGAATATCTAGTCTCTAGTGTAAGAACTGTTATCTTTTTATGATTTTTGCAGCTGTGCCCAATTATGCAGGTATACGGAACTAATATATAATAACTCTTATATTTATGCTTTTCTGGCACAGTTATAACTAAATAATGGGTATTCAAATTGTTAGTTGTGAAGGAATATCCCAAATATGCAAATTTACATGCCAAGGCTCCCCATTAAAACAAAGTAGCTGTATATTAAAAAAAAAGTAGTGTGATTATTATGGAGAAAATATGATGTTTAAAAAAACATACTTTAAAGCCAAAATAAATTAAAATATTACCTAGAAATTGGTTTTAATTCAAATATAAAATTATTGAATAAATAAAAATATATAAAAAATTACATTAAATTATAAAAATATATTTGTGGAGTGCTTTTCACAATACTGTAAGTAAAATGTTTTTGCTTTTTTTCCTGTTTTCCCTTCATGAATTTTCCACAACCCCAGTTAAAAAAATAAAATGAAATAAAAAAATAAATATTTAGCTTACAAAATTAAAACTATGATTTCAAATGATTTACTTTAATGTTACTTTCTTAATTACATTGCTGTTCAGAAGTTTGGAATCAGTAATATGTTGAATGTTTTTTTTAAAGAAGTTTTCTTATGCTCATCAAGGCTGCATTTATTTGATCAAAAATAAATAAAACAGTAATACTGTGAAATATTATTATTTCATTAAACTAACTTTTTTCTATGTGAATGTATTTTAAAATGTAATTTATTCCTGTGATGCAAAGCTGAATTTTCAGTATCATTTCTCCACTCTTCAGTCTCACGTGATTCTTCAGAAATCATTCTAATATGCTGATTTATTATCAATGTTGAAAACAATTGTTCTGCTTAATATTTAGTTGAAACCTATGATATTTTTTTCTGGATTGTTTAATAAATAAAAAGTAAAAAAGAACAGCTTTTATTTAATTAGAAATCGTTTGTAACAATATAAACTTCCAATTAAAAGTTTGTAGTCTGTAAAATTTGATTCTTCCTTTTTTTTTAAAGAAATTAATACTTTTATTCACTAAGAATGTGTTAAATTGATAGCAAAGACTTCTTTTTAACTTTAATTCATCAAAGAATCAAAAGAATCACAGGTTCCAAAAAATATTAAGCAGCACAACTGTCCAACATTGATATTAGAAGTAATAAATCAGCATATTAGAATGATTTCTGAAGGATCATGTGACACTTAATGGCTGATGAAAATTCAGCTTTGCATCACAGGAATAAATTATATTTTAAAATGTATTAAAATAGAAAACCATTATTTTAAACTATAATATTATTTCACAATATTACTGTTTTTTCTGTATTTTTGAAAACATTAAAAGTCTTACTAATCCCAAACTTTTGAACAGCAGCACTTTAAATACTTTCTTAGCTTCTTATTTTTTAGGTAAACCATTATTCCCAGTTAGATTTGATAAATCCAAAAATATTATATTAAAAAAATTGTGTAAATAGCCATCAAACAATTATCAGTCCTTTCCAAATCTCTCTCTGTATGATTGATGGTCTCTATTGGTTATCTTGGGGATACACAGTTGAAGGTCAGAGGTGAAGGGTAAAAGTTTAACATGTTCGAGTGGTCATGTCCCCAGATGACCATGGAATGTCCTTTTAGGCTATGAAAGCGAGCATGAAGCTCTTCCAGGTCTACAGCGCACAAGCTGATTAGCAGTGTAGAGCTGCGATAAGGTTAAGACCCTCTAACATCTCCAGGAATCCCCTCTGATCCTCTTACATTTCTGCAAACCAACCAACAATCGCCCTCCCCTCTTCCCCCGGGAGAAGGATAGAGAGAAGTCTCTATCACACCCGGTGTCCTCTGATCTCTGACCACCTCTCTCTCATCTCAGATGGGGCATGGGTCATAAGTTTACTCAAGATGTTTTGACCTTTACCATTCCAGCCATCGTTAGACTGGACCCTTGGAAAACTCATTACAGCAGTGACACTTAATCAGTCTTTGGGTTCAAATACTTTTGACTCAGGCGTTATTTGTCTTTCTCTGGAAAACAAAGGTCAGGTTGAGAACACTCATAATGTGGACATAATGTAGATTTAGAAAAGGGAGTTCCAAGTGCGAAATAAAATAAAATAAAATAAAATACTAAAAAATAAAATAAAATTAAATAAAATAAAAAAAAAAAATTAAATCTAATTAAATTAAATTAAATTAAAAATAAACTGACTGAATGCTGTGTGCAGAAAAATGTATGTATTTCAATCACAGGCGGTTTTATTCAGACTGCATATTATGTTGTGATTAATATCTGTGACAGTTGTGGATTGAGCCTTGCAGTGAATTTTACACCAAATAAAAATTATGCACATCTTTTATTTAATACGTTTTTACAGTACTCACTTTTTGTATTTACTAGTTCTGAACTCTGATTTGTAGAACAAATTATTTTCCCCAAAAAATAATTAGAAATAACAAAATGATACACGCCCTTCTCCGTTTCCATTTCAATCAACAGTCCACCAATCATCTCATTTTAGAAGTAGTGAATGTATTAGAATCATTAGACTCTTTAAATTAATTATCTTCTTTTGTTGGACAGGAGGGCGTTTTAAAAAGGAGATTGTAGTGGATGGACAAAGTTACCTCCTTCTAATCAGGGATGAAGGGGGACCTCCGGAGGCTCAGGTAGGTAGCACAACCACAAATACAATGTGGTTTCATTACAGAGGATGTTCTGATTCACTAATCTGATGTCTGGATGGTGTAGCTATAACAATACATTAGTTTTGTTTTACAAAGCAGCTGAGTGGAAACTGTGATGTCATAGGGTTTAGATGAGGCTGATAGCATTTATTTAGACAAACTAATTCTCTGTTGGTCATAAAATGCAAACAGGAAGTCTCATTTGGCCTCTTTCTCATGGTCTGTGAAATATGAATTTATGCAGCGTCTCAATGTGCTTCTTAGTTCAGTAAGTGCACTATTCAGTCATTCACTTTTTGCAGAAATTCCCAGAATTAACCATAGAAATCCTGTGGGTATTGGTTGTTTCATATATTCACTTATGTTGTCATGGCTTTTTAAGTCTCTCAAAAAGTATGAAAAATGTATGAAGAGAAATCCTTATTCTTCTGTCTTTAAAAAGAAGACTATTATTTTCATCATCATAGACAATGGGGAGCACATCTGTGAAATGTTTATCCTATTTTTAAACAAAGAAGCATAATGTTTTTGAGTAATGTTTCTCTATTGCATTCTAAATTCTTCCTACTCTCTCAATCATTCTTTCTCAGTTTGCATTGTGGGTGGATGCGGTGATTTTTGTGTTCAGTCTGGAAGATGAGATCAGCTTTCAGACGGTCTACCACTACTATAGTCGCATGGCCAACTACCGCAACACTGCAGAGGTGCCCCTGGTGCTTGTGGGAACTCAGGGTGAGTCTTGGATAGAAAAAAAAATCCTGGATATATCATATGACAGCAACTCAAAATGCAAGGCCATAGTCTCCAGTGGCTTGGCAACAAAATGAAAAGAGTACAGATTGACTACTAGATACAAATTACTTGCATATTTCTGTGAATGTTGTTATTAGTTATTTTTACACAAAATAAATATTATTTATGGATATTTTACATGTACAGTACTGTTTAAAACTTTGGGATTGGTAAGATTTTTTTGTTTGTTTGTTTGTTTTAGTCTCTGATGCTACCAAGACTGCATTTATAAAATAATAAAATAAAAATAATAAAATAAAATACACTGCTATTCAAAAGTTCAGGATCAGTAAGACTTTTAATGTGTTTTTAAAGAATTCTCTTATGCTCATCAAGCTTGCATTTACTTATCAAAAATGCAGAGAAAAACAGTAATATTGTGAAATATTATTACAATTTAAAATAATGTTTTTTCTGTTTTAATATATTTTAAAATATAATTTATTCCTGTGATGCAAAGCTGAATTTTTATCAGCCATTACTCCAGTCTTCAGTGTCACACGATCCTTCAGAAATCATTCTAATATGCTGATTTATTATTTCTTTGGAACCTGTCATTCTTTTTTTCAGAATTTAAAGTTAAAAAGAACACAATTTATTAAAATAGAAATCTTTTCTAACAATGTAATTCTTTGCTATTACTTTTCGATCCAACACATCCTTGATGGATAAAAATATTGATGTGTTTCAAAAAAAGAGAGAAAAAACATTTACTGACCATAAACTTTCAAATGGTAGTTTATATTGGTAAAAAAATTATATTTTAAACAAATGCTGTTCTTTTTAACTTATGTATTAATGAATCCTGAAAAAAAGGAAACTGGTTCCAACAAAATATTAAACAGAACAGCTGTTTTCAACATTGATAATAAATCAGCCTATGTTAGAATGATTTCTGTAAGTTTTTTTAGGATTATTTGTTTGTTAGGTTTAAAAACAAACAAACAAACAAAAAACTTACTGTCCCAAACTTTTGCATGCAGATATTTAATGTTTTTTTTTTATTCTCTTCTGCTTACCAAGCCTGCATTTATTTCATGCGAAATACAGCAAAAGCAGTAATGTTGTGAAATATTTTCACTATTTAAAATAGCTGCTTTTTATTTGAATATATTTTAAAATATAATTTATTCCTGTGATCAAAGCTAAATTTTCAGCATAGTGTCACATGGTCCTTGGGAAATCCTTCTAACATGCTGATTTGCTGTTCAAGAAACATTTATTATCATTATTATTATTATCGATATTTAAAAATGTATAGAAATTAATACTTTTATTTAGCAAGGATGCTTTAAATTGATCGAAAGTGGTGATAAAGACATGTATAGTTATAATGTTAGAAAAGATTTCTATTTCAGATAAATGTTGTTATTCTAATCTTTCTAATTATCAAGGAAACCTGAAAAAATTCTATTCAACATAATAATAATGTTTTTTGAGCAGTAAATCAGAATATTAGAATTTGAATAATAGATCAATTAAATTAAAGGCTTGGTGAGCTTTAAAAAAAAACATTAAAAATCTTACTGTTCAAAAACTTTTGACTGGTAGTGTATATTTTTTAAATATTAAGTAATACAAGAAAAAAACCCTTCATACTACTTGTTTATAGTATATAAACACTAGGGGGTGCCACAGTCTAATCAAAGATTAGATCTACAGCTCATCTGCTTGTTCCCTTATTTCCCTTGTTTTCAATAAGATATGTTGATGAATCTGAAGCCTTTTGCATTTTATGAAATGCTTTTCTCAAAACATTACTTATTAGTCTGTTATTATTCTGACCAGTTTCAGTTAAAATTTTTTTTGTCTCATCCTGACCGTTCACAGATGCAATCAGTGCAGCTAACCCTCGTGTCATTGATGACACCCGTGCTCGCAAACTGTCCAACGATCTGAAGAGGTGCACATATTATGAAACCTGTGCTACCTACGGCCTCAACGTAGAGCGCGTCTTTCAGGATGGTGAGTCTCTTCGTACTCTCTTATAAAAAAAGTTCATATATGTGTTCGCTTTATATTTTTGTGGTAAAAAGAGTTTGAATGTACTGCCAAAGTTGTGTTTGAACACCTAAACAAACACAAGGTCATCAGTGGTGGTTTAAATCCAACATTCTGCCCAGATGTGTCAATTGTATGTCACCTCTGTTAGATTAGATTCATTGCAGCACCGGTCATAACAGTGCATGCTTGGGTAACCGTTACTTTCGCATTATGTAGGTTACAGCATCAGGAACAGGAGGCAGAAAGTGCAAGGTGACTTTGCTGTTGAATAGCCGACCCAATCTGGCTTAATCAGCTCTTAATTACAGGCTAAATGGCCCATCTCGCCTCGCGTGGCTCTGAGATAGAGATAGCCGTGTTGTTCTGTATGCTGGATTTTGCTAGGACACTTTGAGATGTAGATTTCAGAGATTCATTAACTGTTTCAGCTGTAGTGTTGTGTACTTGCTGGTGAAATGAGGGTGAGGGTGAAGCTGTAAGCAGCGTTTGTGTTCCACTAGGGGGCACAAGATGTTAAGAAATGGGGCTCGTTTTGGAAGATTTTATTATTTGGAAAAGCATTGGCAGTCTTGTTGACATTTTTCCTTGTTGGAAAATTGGAATTCTGTTTATAGTTTGTTTTGACAGACTTGATATGCCATTTGAGCTGTTTATTATCATACTGGGAGGTTTAACAAGACATTTATATTTATGTTCCTGGCAAGTGCTTTGTGGCTTAAATATCTTTCAAGTGTTTTCGAGTGCATATTGTGTAAGCTGCTAGTGCAGTAAAGTTACAAGGCACATGTGCAGTTAAAAAAAAGGAAAAGCATGTTGAAATCCCACTAAAACTCAAGAAATCCTCAAGAAATAAATTCTGTTTTAAAGCAGCAGCAAAGTGTACTTTTATAATAAATTCAACACATTAAACAGTAAACTTCAAGAAAGTCACTGTTCCCCATGTTATGAATAAACAATGAATGTCAATTTTTGTTTTTATTTTTGTTTGTTTTTTTTAAATGGAACATTTTTTACATAAAATGCTTATTTATTTGTGTTTTTTTACTTTCTGAAAAAAAGTATCATCATTTCCACAAAAATATTAAGCACAACAACTGTTTTCATTTATTGATAATAGATTTTTTTAAAAGTAAAAAAAAAAAAAAAAAAAAAAAAAAGTCTTGAGCAACGAAATAACATATTAGGATGATTTTTGAAGGATCATGTGACACTGAAGACTGGAGTAATGGCTGCTGAAAATTCATCTTTGCATCACAGAAACATATAAGGTTTTAATATATATTAAAATAGAAATTTTTCTGTACGGTTTTTACTTTTTGGTCAAATAAATTCAGCCTTGATGAACACAAGACACTTCTTTCAAACAGAAAATCTTTCTGTCCCTGATCTTGGACAGTAATATCTATCAATCTGTTTTTACCTGAACAAGCTTATCTCTAATAACATATATAATAACAAAATATGGTGCAGAATGTAATAATACTTTGATGAACACTGTCAACTACAATACCAGTCAAAAGTTTTTGAACAGTAAGATTTTTAATGTTTTTTTTTTTTTTGTTGTTGTTTTTTTTTAGAAGTCTCTTCTGCAAAGTACAGCAAAAACAGTAACATTTTGAAATATTTTTACGATTTAAAATAACTGTTTTCTATTTAAATATTCTTAAAATGTAAGTTATTTTTGTTTTCATAGCTGAATTTTTACCATCATTACTCCAGTCAAGTGATGCTTTGATGTGTAGAATGTCCAGAAGAATGGCATTTATCTGAAATAGAAATTTTTTGTAACATTATAAATGTCTTGTTCAATTTAAACCATCCTTGCTAAATAAAAATATTAATTTCTATTATTTCTTTCCCAAAAATAAGGAAAAAATAAATAGAAAATACTGACTCCAAGCTTTTGAATGGTATAGTGTGTAATGTTACAAAAAGCTTTTTATTTCAGATAAATGCTGATCTTTAAATCTTTCTATTTATTAAAAAGGAAAACCTGAAAAAATGTACTCAACTGTTTTAAATATTAATAATAATAGTAATAAAAATGTTTCTTGAACAGCAAATCAGCATATTAGAATGATTTCTAAAGGATCATGTGACACTGAAGACTGGAGTGATGATACTGAAAATTTAGATTTGATCACAGGAATAAATTACATTTTAAAATATATATGAATATAAAGTAGTTTTAAATAGTAAAAAATACTTCACAGTATTACTGTTTTTGCTGTATTTTGGATCAAATAAATGCAGGCTTGGTGAGCAGAAGAGAATTCTTTAAAAAAAAAAAAAAAAAAATCTTACTGTTCAAAAACTTTTGACTGGTAGTGTATATACAATATTCAGTGAATGTTTGTCGTTGTGGCACTTGTGTGTTTTTCTAACTAATTCTATTGTGATTGTATATTTATATGTGGACACGCTGATGTGGTTTGCATGTGGTATTGCGTGTGTTTTGTGTGTTTTTATGTGCGTGTGGCAGATGTACGCAGCTCTTTGGAGGGGTTGGGCAGGCTGAAGCGTTCAGTGCTCCATCCAGGAGGGAGATTTACACTCTAAACGCTCAGCTATTATCTTCTTAATTATTACACTGTTGGCTGCAGCCAAGACTGCTGTAATTTAACTGTGTGTGTGTGTGTGTGTGTGTGTGTGTGTAAAAAAGAGTGGGTGCATGTCTGTATGATGGCCAAGCTCATCAGTAGCACTAAATGAGAGCAAGAAAAGGCTAAATTCCTGATCATTACTGACGCTGTCTCCTCGCATCTCTCATTTCATTATCCTCAATTAATCATGCATTCTAATTATCCACTGTAGTGGAATTTATTGATGAGTACCAAAATGATTATTTTAATGTTTTGTGTTGCATTGATAGCATAGCAACTGCCCAGAGGTGTGTTTTTAGTGTGTGTGCATGCATTGTGTGTGTGTGCACTCATGTCATTTTGTTTGCCTGATTTGGGCCTATTTTTGCATTAGAGCAATGCATGAACTGTCATTACTACACATGTGACCATAATTAACGAGTTTTAATCATTGGCTCACTGCAGATGTACAGGCTCTGTATGATTCTGTGAAAGAACTGGACAATAGCAGTTGATATTTAAGTTGATCATCTCAAAGAAACGGTATGGACTGATCTAAAGTGCGTTTGGCTCTACAATCATATCACACACGAACAATGTCATTTTAGTATTTTACGAGAAAGAGAAAGAATACAATCTGGCTTTGTTAAAAATATAATATACTATTCTATAATATAACATAATATAATATTATACCATTTTTATCAGAAAGGTGTGCATTTTGCAAAAGAGTGACTTTGCAAAATATTTTTTTTATAAAATGTATATAGAACACTAAGATTTTTAATGTTTTTGAAGAAGTCTGTTATTTGATCTAAAATACAGCAAAAACAGTAAAAATGTTAAAAAATATTTTTACCATTTAAAATAACTGCTTTCTATTTGAATATATTTTAAAATATAATTTATTTCTGTGATCAAAGCTAAATTTTCAGCATCATTACTCCAGTCTTCAGTGTCACATGATCCTTCAGAAATCATTCTAATATGCTGATATGCTGTTCAAGATTTTTTTTTATCAATATTAAAAACAGTTGAGTACACTTTTTTTCAGGATTCTTTGAATAGAAAGATCAGCATTTATCTGAAATAAAACACTTTTGTAACATCATACACTATACCATTTAAAAGCTTGAAGCCTGTGTATATTTTATATAGAAAGAAATTATAGAAATTAATAGTTTTATTTAGCAAGGATGCTTTAAATTGATCAAAAGTGATTATAAATACATTTATAATGTTATAAAAGATTTCTGTTTCAGATAAATGCTGCTGTTCTTTACTTTCTATTCATCAAAGAAACCTGAAAAAAAACTCTACTCAGCTGTTTTCATCATAATAATAAAAAATGGTTTTGAGCAGCAAATCAGAATATTAGAATGATTTCTGAAGAATCATGTGACTGGAGTAATGACGCTAAAAATTCAGCTTTGAAATCATTTTAAAATACATTCAAATAGAAAAGAGTTATTTTGAATAGTAAAAATATTTTAATTGTACTGTTTTTGCTTGGTGAGCAGAAGAGACTTTAAACATTAAAAATCTTACTGTTTAAAAACTGTAAAAGACTGGTAGTGTATATATAAAATAAAATTTATCTTTTCATGGTTTTTGTCCATTTTTCTTTCTGTTTGTGTGTGTGTGTCATTGTAGTATTTAAATGAGATGGAAAATATAATATAATGTAATAACAATAAAATTTAATATAGCTGTTTCATCAAAAAGGTGTGGTGGTTGCATTTTGCAGTCTGGCTTTGTTCTAATAATATAATATACAACATAATATAATACAGATTTTATCAAAAAGGTGTGCACTTTTCAGAAAAGCAACTTTAAAAAAATCTGTGTAAAAACAAAATAAAAAAAAAATGTCTAAAAATATTTTCTTGCCATATTTTATATGAAACATGAAACATGTTTTTCAACATGTAATAAATATTGTAATACACTATCGTTGTAATACCAGGATTGTTTTTCTTAAAGCAGTTCTGCTTTGTTAGTTTTCTCGATTGATTTGAGAGATTCAGTGAAGTATTAATGAAAGTGCATTTTATCAGGAAAATAGTTTTTTTTAAGCATCATGCCCATTGATTTGCAATGCAGTTTTATGCATGTTTGATCACCCTGGGTTACTTTCTGTCACAATCAATTATTACTCTCTCAAATTCATAATTCCTAATGGGATAAAAGTCTATATATACAAGTTTGCTCATGTTTAAGAACAGGGCTCCGGCTCCTCATGGCCTTTTGCCTCTAATAAATGATAATTGTCTTTGGTTGAGCATGCAGTAATATAATGACCTGAATTGCCATAAATCAAATAATGCAGGCGAGCGAGTTGCAATGCTTTCCCAGAATCATAGAGATGCCAACACGCAAATAACAAGAACATTAACCATTAAAAATAATTGGTGCCGTAGTTATCTGCATTAGATTTATGTAACAAAGTGTTTACGAGATGGCCAGTGGAGAAATAAAGTCAGGCAATTTATTCGGTTGGGGTCAGCTGAGGGTAGGTCACGTGTGATTTTGTGCTTTCCTGTATGTTCCTATATGAGTCCACGGCTTTGAGACTGCTTGTGGACGTGGCTGCGTGTGTATTTCTATGCCTGCAGAGTATGTGTATGTGTTTGTCAGTGGTTCTTCGGTAGAGGTGAGGGGTCCTGACAGCTCCCCAGCCTGCGTCCATCAGCGTGCTAATTTAATTATCCTAATTACCCCCCCTCCCCATTCTTCCTCTCACGCTAGCTGGCTTGTCACAATGTCAGAGTGAGGATGTAGAGCTTTGTTAGCGTACGCTAACATCTAACGAGGTCTGCTGTGCACTTCCTCTCTCTCTTACAATCTCTCTATTTATATCTGGATCTCTTTCATAGGCCTCTGTGGTCTGACCATTACTTTTTCATTTTAAATATTGTCGATTTTGTATTGGAATTGAATAGTTAAAGGGATGGTTTAGCCAAAAATGAAAATTCTGTCATTAATTACTCACCCTCGTTCCAAAACCGTAAGACTGTTGTTAATTTTTGAAACACAGATTAAGATATATTTGATGAAATACAAGAGCTTTTTGACCCTGCATAGATGCAACTATCATGTTCAAGGCCCAGAAAAGTAGTAAGGACATCGTTAAACTTGTCCATGTGACACCAGTGGTTCAGCCTTAATTTTATGAAGTTACAAGAGTACTTGTGCGCAAGGAAAACAAAAATAACGACTTTATTCAACAATTTCTTCTCTTCTGTGTCAGTCTTTAATGTTCAATTAACAAGAGTACCTGAATTTGTATTGTACCTGAAATGTACAATAATTGTTTTGAGTACCAGGAGTTCTGGGTCCTAATTCAGCATTGTACAACTTGAAGTAAGGTTAATTCCGTTAATGTTAGTTAGGCAACACAAACTAGCATTTATTTCTCTTTGTAAATGTTAATTTCTTCATATACTAATACATTTTTAACTTTGAATAGAGTACTTAACATTAGTTATATGTTATGAACAGTTAACTATAAGGTATTAATGCACAATGCCATTGAACAGTTTGGGGTCAGTACATTTTTTTTTTTAATGTTGCTCACTAAGGCTGTATTTATTTGATCAAAAATAAATGAAAAAATTGTAATATTGTGAAATAATATTACCATTTAAAATGTCTGGTTTTTTTGTTTGTTTTTTTTTTTTTCTTGTGATGCAAAACTGATGTTTCAGCAGCCATTACTCCAGTCTTCAGTGTCACATGATCATTCGTAAATCATTCTAAAAAAAA
Organism: Labeo catla; assembly: GCA_012976165.1. Classification (NCBI taxonomy): domain Eukaryota; kingdom Metazoa; phylum Chordata; class Actinopteri; order Cypriniformes; family Cyprinidae; genus Labeo; species Labeo catla. The sequence continues at coordinate 438,569 of VONZ01000446.1, read as the reverse complement.
TTATGGAAACTGTGATACTTTTTTCAGGGTTATTCGATTTTCCGTTATTTTAATTTAATGACAATGTAATTAATTTAAAATAAATAAATATTTTTTCTGACTCAAAACTTATGAACAGGACTGTAAATTAATAAATGCTATAAAAATGTCATACATTGTTAGTTCATTGCTAGTACCTCATCGTTGTCACGATCTCTGCAGTTTAAACAGAATCGTCTGCAATAATTGTCCACTCGTTATGCATCTTGAAAATGTTTCATTTTAATGTGTTTTGTGTTTGGCATTGTTAACAATGCAAAACATGGTTGCAGTTGCCAGATTTTAAGTCCCCTAATCAAAGCTTTCTTCATCAATCGATGCACTTTCTGCCCAGTGGTTTATTAAATTTCCCCAACTTGGCAACCATGCACACGTGTTCTAAGAAAATTAAGATATTCTGCTCAAATAAAATTGTAATGGAGCTAGACGAGCAAAACATGCTGTTTGATATTCTCTATTTTTATAATATAAAAGTGAAATAATCCTAATGAAATGTAAAAAAAAAAAAAAAACACAAAAATATTGATTATATTTTTGAGCAACGTAACAGCTCTGCATCATACATTAACTGATGTAAACAAATTGTAGATATACAAATTGTAGATATATAAAAAGATGTATCCATAGTGGGGGACACTTTTATTGCCTTTTTGTTTTGGGATCTTACTGGATTTGATCGTGAGCCACCATAGATGCAGAAGCGTCTTACCTCAGACCCGCCTTAAATCATCAGGAACAGTCCGACCTCCGGAGCAGGGACGTAAGTTAGACAAGAATATTTCCGACTGAGCGAGTGTTGTGTTGCTGGATGTAATAATGAACATAGTGGTCAACAGTTACTCCCGACATCTGAGCTGCTGAAGATGCAGTGGATTACGTTTGTTTGTGAAGGGAATGCGCCTCCCGATCTACATATATCCGTCTATGTTTGCACAAATCATTCGTGATCCAGCTTCACTTACAGCAGAAGTGAATATAAGGGTTTTTTATGAATCTTTGCGATCGCCTTACCTAATAACATGCTAGTTAGCAAGTTTAGTGGCTAAATGCGACTAAATGCGGCTAAAGTAAACAGGCTCATCACTCTGCAGCGAGAAGAGAGGGGCGGGGCGAGCAGAGCTCATTAACATTTAAAGCAGCCTGACCAGAATGGGTTGATTTTTGCAGAGCTGTTTTTGGCAAAGTAAAAAGGGTGTTGTTTTACAAAACCATTGAGAATTTTTAACCAAAGTATATTATAGACTTTTCATTAAGACCCTAAAGAATCATATCAACTTGTGGAAAATGGGCATCCGATGACCCCTTTAAAAAAAAAAAAACTAAACCTTTTGATTAATACTTGATGACCCAGTTGGGCATTTTTGCTGTTATCCCTTAAAGTAAATAGAAAATATAATTTGGGATCTTGCTATGGGATGATCAGTTTATTTCTGTCATATTTAGAATATTTGATCAAAGTCCACAGAACCATCTTTATTTGGGCTGATGCTATAACAGAGAAAACACACTACAGTTCACTTGCATGTACCTGAGGACCCGGTCAGAAGTCAGGGCTGTCCAATCAGATCAACATTTGTGTGACTGCTTGTGTGTACATTTGTGATGGATACAGAGTGTAATAAGCTGTCAGCGTGTCATAACTATCACTGTGGCTTTCACCTGTGGCTTTAATTCCCTGCATGCGGTATGTAAACGGTTGCGTTTTGTGTGGATACCTGTCTGTGTTTACACAAGTGTGTATTTTGCGTCTTGTATAGCAGGTCTAATTACTGAACAGTAAGTGCAAGAGCTCTTTGACCTTTATACAAGATTCCTGGCGGGTGGCTCATCTGCCCTGCTCTCCTCCGACTCATTAGCTAATATTTATAGCACACTGCTGCTAACCGCTCTGACAGCAGCCTAATAAACGTACCTGTGTCTTTATTTAGTCCGACTTACCTGTTCTGGCCATTCTCACTTTGCACAATGAAGTCTCTTTTCCTCTTTCTTCATTTCTCTCTGGGGGTCGAGAATAAAGGTCAGTCTGTTGTATCAGCTCAGCGTTCAGAAGAGAGGTCACAACCTCTTTTGCGGAGTCGGGGGTCCTGGTCTTTGTTCAGCAGGGTGCTCTGATCTGTTGACCTCGACAAAGTATAATTGAGTGAATAAATAAACACAGCAACATGGCCAATAAATCAGAGCAAGGTAATGACAATGGATTATTAGTGCAAATTGATGATTATCTGGTAGTACAAATCAACAGATGTGAAAAAATCATGATGGGATAATGCTATATATTTATATATATTTTAATTTATTTATATATTATGTATGTGTGTGTGTGTATATATATATATATATATATATAAATAATATTATATATTTCAACAAAGTACCGTATTTTCATACAAGTCCTAAATGTAATTTCTGCAAAAGAAAATCAAGAGAACATAATTTTTACTTCAGGGGACACAAAAGGTAATTGCGACTTTTTATCTCTCAATTCTGACATTTTTTTTCTCACAATAGTGTGATACAAACTTGCAGTTCTGACTTTGATGTGTTACAAAGTCAGAATTATGGGATATAATTTCACAATTCTGTTGAAAAAAAGTAATAATTGCGAGATATAAATTCGCAATTCTGAGAAAAAAGTCAGAATTGAGTTTAGATCTCGCAATTATTACTTTATAACACACAATTGCGAGTTATGTCAGAATGGTGAGATATAAACTCGCAATTCTGACTTTATTTGTCGCAATTGCAAGTTTTTAATTCGCAATTCTAATACTTCCACATCCCCACCCCCACAGGACTTGACTTTCTCACAGTTACGAGTTTATTTCTTACAATTCTGAGAAAGAAAAAGTCATAATTGCGAGATACAAACATGCAATTCTACGAAAAAATTCTTGCTTTATAAGCCGCAGTTGTGAGTTTGTATCACTCAATTCTGAGAAAAAAATGTCAGAATTGTCTGTTTATATTTCGCAATTCTGTCTTTATTACTCGCAATTGGATGTTTATATCTTACAATTCTGAAAAAAAATTCAGAATTGCAAGTTTGTATCAAATCAGATGTAAACTCACAATTGCGAAGGAAAAAAAGTCAGAATTATGAGAAAAAGCCGCAATTACATTAAAAAAAAAAAAAAGTATTCAGTGGTGGAAAAGGGCTTCCATAAAAACGTAATGCTCAAAAATTCATTTACTCCAAATCTGTATGACTTCCTTTACACAATAACACAATAAACCCTTTTTCCCTTTATCTTTCATTTTTGGGTTAACTTATCAAATTATTTATGGTTTTGACAAAACGCACTGACAAAGATGACTTAGGTCCAATGATTTATTTGTCAGATCAAATTTTGTTAATTATAATATAGTATTTTATTGCAGTACTGTATATAGTATAGTATTTTAATTATAGTATAATTTTTTAATTATTTTTAATTATAGATTCCATTTATAGTTTATGCACATTTTCTGCTTGACAAATAAAAAGTAAGTTTCTTATACACATTATGGAAATTTTATTTAAAATGGAGAAACCAGGTGTGTGTGTGTGTGTGTGTATATATATATATATATATGATTGAAACCTGGCTATTAATGGGTTATCCGCCTTTTCCCAACTGCAGCAGAATGTATTATAATTAAAATATATTATTTATAACAGGATATTTAGCTATTTGCTGAATGAAGCAAAAGCAGCGTTTTATAAGTATGAAAATAATGCAACAATAACTACTGACAAATGTCACCATAATATAGCTGGATGTGTTCTTAGTGGCTTTAATAGTAGTCACGATTCCTTAAATTTGTTCAAAAGAGTAGCTCCAGTGGGGTGAATGGTCCTGCTCTGTGATGGCTATGCTTCTGCTTCTCCTGTCTGCAGTGTTCAGGCCACCTGCCATAAATCTGATCAAACGGGAAATGTTTCCGGCAGGATAAATGGCTGCCTCTCACAGGGGAGCCAAGATTGATAGTCAAAGTTAAATTGTATTAGCTGTGCAGTTTAAATATTTAACCCAGTCTTATCATAACTGCTCTTAACACTTAAAGTAAAATACAGCAGGGGTGTCTGGAGAGGGATCTGTGGACATATATCTCTCACCACCTCCATGCTCCTGCAGTGCTATTGTCCAATAATACTTAAATGGCTTGACTTATTACAAATGGTCATTATAAAGGTCTCTGGAAGATTCTGGGTAATAACAAGAGTCACTGATAAGTGTATTCATGATGGCCACTGTGGGTTTGCGAGCTGCATTGCAATTACAGGTCTTTTTTTTGTATAGGTCTAATAATGTAATGTGTTTCTATGATAAGCATGGTTTTAATTTCTGATTTAAAATGTTTATATATATATATATATATATATATATATATATATATAATGGTCATTATAAAGGTCTTTGGAAGATTCTGAGTGATAACGAGTCACTGATGTCAGGGTAATTACATCTGGTCTGATATTATAATAAATAAAAAAAAGCCTTGTTAAAAGAACAAAAGAAAAAGAAAAAAGTCAGAATTGCCTGTATACAGCTCACAATTCTGACTTTATTACTCACAATTGCAAGTTTATATCTCAATTCTGAGAAAAAAAAATCATAATTGCAAGAACAAATGTCAGAATTGTGAGAGAAACGTCCTTTACTTCCTTTATTCTACATAACTGGCACTGACAAAAGATGATATAGCTCCCATGATTTCCTTTTGTCTGATCAATTTTTTAAATTATAGTATAGTAATTTATAGCAATATAATAAAGAGTATTTTAACTCTTTATTATTATCTTTATTATAGTATAATTTTCATAAAAAATGTTTTAATTATAGTTTCCATTACAGTTTATGCACATGTTCTGCTTGCCAAATGAAAAGTTGTTTTTTTTTAACTTTAACAATTTGATTAAAATAAACATTTTTATTTTAAAAAAATAGAAATTTTTGCCAGGACAAAATCTAAGTCTGGTGAAACCAACATTACAAAAACGTACCCAAAAAAGGAAATGTAATGACGAGAACCCTTGCAGGCCCTCATAGATGCGTTTAAAAAAATTCAGTGTTTAGCTTAGGTTGTAGCATGTCATGTGATACACCCAAAAATATAATATTTATTATTTTAGAATTCTCTGTATTTGTAAAAGAAAAGCATTTACCTTAAAAATATACTTAGAATGATTGGATCTGTATTCACCCATTCAAGAAGTAAGAAAATTACAGGGTTCTTTAATTAAATGACTATTTTTTCTTGATTACACAATGACTGCTTTCATTACATTTAAACTTTCTTTGAAAGGTTCTTCCAAACTATTTATAATCAAAGATTACATTTCTAAAAACATATTTCCTTTTCTCTATTGTGGATACTCGTATTTGTCATCGCCCCTTAACAGTTTTCGTCAGCGCTGTTTCTTTTTCTCTTTACTCTCTTTCCGTTCAAATGAGGGGAGATGCTCGTTTATGATTATAATTAGCCGATTAGTGTGGTAGCGTGTCACGACGAGTCTAAATAAACACAGCTGCACGCGTTTCTGTTGGAGCGGCAGATGGGACAGGGAGAGCATGCGAGTATTGCGTTGAGAGAATTTTTTAGCAGAGTAGCATACCGTTTGCCCTTGGACAGTGCTCTCTCACCTGAAGGTAAATGTTTATGACGGAATCATCATTAAAACTCAGACGTTTAATAGGTCCAATTAAAACAATGACTTCATTTACAGCGGGATGAGAGCCGGCCCTATTTATTGGGAGCTGGAGTAATTGAGTTCTGGGCACTTGGACCGTTAACTCCCTCCTGCCTCCTGAGAGCCACTTCAGTTTAAAGGATTGAGGAAGTTTCTGAACACTAGAGGGCGAGCGTTTGAGGCTCCAGGGAAAACGAATCTAAACACTATTAGAGTGTTTAATCAAAGAATTTCAATTTTGTGTTGACAGTTTGCAACTTAAGAGTTACTGTTAACTTCTGAGAGGGAATAAAAAGCCACTCGCTACTCTTCTTACCCCCCTGCGCGTGTCTGTTTTAAGGGATTTATGGGTTAAAGAATGAGCTCTTCTCCGTAAGCTTCTCTCCACATGATGGGATCAATGTCGTTAGCCGCGAGATGACGAAGCGGTAGAACATCTCTCCGCGGGCCGGGCGCAGATTGCCACGGGGGCCGTCAACCGATCGATAGCAACAGAGGCGAGCGATTGACTGACGCCGCCCTTTTCCTGGCGCGGGCAGAGCATCGAGGGAAAAGAGAAATGGACGATGGAGGGAAAATGTTGAAATAATGGGCCTTGGAGGCTTTGAGAGCGGGCCGAGCGGCAGCCTGCGGAGGAGAGTGATGGGCGAATTAGGGGCGGCCTGGGTTAGCGATTCCATACACACTCTCATGAGGGGTAATGAAGTGAACCACTTTACTCGTCTGACTACAGACTGAACTGCCGCTGTGTTTACTGCAACAGTTTTCTTGCTGTAGGTCTTTCTCCACAGTACATAAATTCCCCCTGACCGTTTTCATTTCTTTGTCATTTCAGTGGCTCAGAAAATAGTTGCGACCCGGAAGAAACAGCAGCTGTCAATCGGACCTTGTAAGTCACTGCCCAATTCTCCAAGCCACTCCTCCGTCTGCGCAGCGCCTGTGTCTGCAGTGCATATCAGCCAGGTGAGTCTCACACATTTAAAACGCAGTTGCACCTCTTTGTCTCTACCCAAACTGTTTTTTTTTGCCCCGCAGACAGTAATCCTCTTTCGCATGGCTCAATCCTGATTGATTTCTCATTAGTGGTGTACAAGTGAGCCTGTGTTTGTGCAGCCAAGCTTAGAGAGGCTTAAAGAAGCTCAGAGAAACAGGAGACTTGTGGTGTTTCTTTGTAACGTGAGATTATTTTCTTGCTTTGTGTGTGTTACAGACCAGTAATGGTGGAGGCAGTTTGAGCGATTACTCCTCTTCCGTACCCTCCACTCCCAGTACCAGTCAGAAGGAACTGCGAATCGATGTACCCCAAACCGCCAATACCCCTACGCCTGTTCGGAAACAGTCCAAACGACGCTCCAACCTCTTTACGGTCAGTCTGTTCTCCTATTGGACATATAGACATGATTGTACTTGTTAATTAGTGCATTCATACATTCATTTAAATACCACAGTAACAGTAATCAGTTTATATTATACCAAATGAATACAACACCAAAACATGCCTATCTAAAAAATGTTTTGGAAAAATATCTATTTATTAGGGCTGCAAAGTAATATATACGTGTTTTTCAAATTATATAAAATGTCCTTGTACTGTATATTAATTATGTATATATAAATACACACACATGTATGTAAAAAAAAAAAAATATATATATATATATATACTTAAAATTTGTGTTATATGTACATATGAATATTTTGTATAAAAATATAATTTTTTTTAAATATATACATGCATCTGTCTGTATTTATTTATATATATATATATATATACATACTTAATAAATATATATACATAATAAATATACAGTACACAAACATTTGTAAACCAGCTTTTATTTTGCATGCGATTTGTTGCGATTAATCATTTGACAGACCTTCATAAGTTTGGGGTCTTTTTTTAAAGAAATTAAAACTTTTGCTTAGATGCATTAAATTGATAAAAAAAAATGACAGTTTATAATGTTATAAAATCTTTATTATTATATTATAATTTACAAATAAACACTGTTCTTTTGAACTTTTTATTCATCAAAGAATCTTGAAAAAAATTAATTACATTTCCACAAAATTAAGCAGCAGCACAATTGTTGTCAACATCCTAATAATAAGAAATGTTTCTTCAGAACCAAATTTAATATTAGAATGATTTGTCAAAAATAACATGGCACTAAAGACGAGTAACAGTAAAAAAAAAATAAAAAAAATTAAAGAATTGTTTTTTTTTTAATTGTAATAATGTTTCTCAGTATTGCTGTTTTTATTTCTTTATTTTTAATTAATTTTTTTGTATTTTTTAACAAATAAATGCAACAATGGTGAGACTTCTTTCAAATACATTACAAAAACATACCTATCTCTATATAACACTAATTAAATGATAGTGTAATATAAATATATTGGTGATGCTTTGGTGAGGAAAAAAAAAAGCCAAATAAGTCTTCCTGACCCAAAACTTTCAATTGATAGTTTGAGTATATATGTGACCATGGACCACAAAACCAGTCATAAGTGTCAATTTTTTGAAATTAAGCTTTATACATCATCTGAAAGCTGAATAAATAAGCTTTTCACCGATGTATGGTTTGTTAGGATAGAACAATATTTGGTTGAGATACAGCTCTTTCAGTATATGGAATCTGAGGGTGCAAAATCGCCTTTAAAGTTGTCCAAATTAAGTTCTTTGCAATGCATATTACTAATCAAAAATTAAGTTTTGATATATTTACAGTAGGAAATTTACAAAATATCTTCATGGAACATGATGTTTACTTAATTTCCTAATGATTTTTGGCATAAAAGAAAAATCTATAATTTTGACCCATACAATGTATTTTTGGCTATTGGTACAAATATACCCCAGCGACTTAAGACTAGTTTTGTGGTCCAGGGTCACATATAGTTATGATTATTCACCAGTTAGCATACAGTCAAACCAAAATGCATTCAGACACCTTCAGCATTTCTCACATTATCACAGTTTATTTGCTATAGTTTAGAAAATGGTTATAAAATATGACAAAAAGTTCAACTGTGTTCTCAGAGTTCAACTGTGTCAGAACAAATTCATCTTGATAATATCATATAAGTTAAGAATGGGTATATTACAATCAACAAAAAATTCAGACAACTGTTCATATGACAATATTTACAGAACTTTCAATACTTCATACTTTTCAAGACCAATTACCAAGCAATTCTTACTTTTGTTTAGTCTATGGTGTAAAAAGTTCACTTTAGGAATTACAGAAAAAACAATTAAGCAAAACATGGTCAGGTCTAAGGGTTTGAATAATTTTTGGTCCCAAATTTTACTAGTAGTCCACCGTATTAAGAATTTTTGGGTATAATGTGTCACAGCTATCCTCACTTACATAAATGAACTATACTGTCCTGCACCCACAAGTAAAACAAATATCAAAAATTATTTCTGGTGTCTGAAGAATTTTTGGTTTGAGGGTATGTTAGTTCATAATATTTCTATTAAAGTGTCGTCTTCAAGCTATTTATTTCATATTTTATATGATCAGTAAAGACCGTTGCTCTTCTGGTCTTGTATGCTCCTTAGTACTGCACATCCTGCACATGTACCACATGTCTTGCTTTCAAGAAGTTGTGGGGGTGGGGTCACGTCAAGGTCAAGATGACCCCTCCCACACCCCCTTGACTTTTGAAGTCATGTGTGTGCCCTGCACTCCAAACTGGATCTAGTCTGAAGTCAGGCTCAATTAGCAGCCAGCTCGCCTTTGACTAAAATGATGTCTTCTCCCCCACAGTCTCGGAAGGGAAGCGAACCAGACAGGGAGAAGAAAGGGATGGATGGCCGCGCAGACAGCATTGGAAGTGGCCGCGCTATCCCAATTAAACAGGTAGGGTCTGGCCGGCCGTCTGGACTGGTATAATTGGAGTCCAACAGCGGCGTATTGTGGACGAAGGGGCCTCAGATCAGTACTCAGACCCGCGCAAAGCCCGTTTGATGCCATCTCCTTGATTAACAGTGAAAGCACGCACTTGACATCAATTAGAGCCAGGCTCTCCCGTGTGCTGAAATGAGATCATTAGGATAAGAAGTGGGAAGGGATTTTTCTCTCCTCAACGCAACCCCCCAGCCAAAACCCCTACCCCATCTCACTCTCCCACCTTCTTTTTCCCTGTCAAAAGAGGGGATAGAAAAAAGCTAAGAGGGCCGTAATGAAGTGCAGTCTACCAATCTGCATACGGGCCCATATTTCCCATCAGCCCTCCCTGAAAAGCTTGGACTGGGTCATGAATAAGCGCTGTATGTGGGGAGCGGGGGGAATGAGAAGCAGAACGTGATGTGAAGAAGACCCCCTCCATTGCACTGTGGGAGAGATTGTTTGACTTGGCCTTAATTTGTCACAAACAAGAGTGTGTAGTGAGAGAGTAAAGGAGAGCGCTAGCTAGCATGGGGGTTGGGGGGGTGGGGGGCGAGATCATTCATGGCGCATCTCAGCTGGAGTGAAAGAATCAGGTAATTAGCGGCACTAATCGTGCCCTCTCATGTCGGCGCCGTGGCCTTGTTTGTAATTTTCTAATGAACAAATTGCATCTCTGATTAAAGCTGCCTTTAAGTGAGATCTGTGTTTATTAGCGTGCCACAGTGGAGCAGCGCTTCCGTCGTCCGCCGTACAGCGCAGCTGGCGTTCGAGAGCGTAGCTGCAGACCTTTTGGATATGTGGGCCGCGTTCTGAACCCGCTGGGTTCGCATTGAGAGGCTCCATAGGAGGCAAAGACACTACGAAACGACACTGTAATCGGCCCTTTTATTCGCAAATTAGACGCTGGAGAATACATTTCAGCTTCACTGGCATATATGTGGCAGCATAATATTGAAATCCTGCTTAGTACAATGATAATACAAATGTGAATCATTTAAACAACGCTATTTTTTTTGTCCTATCTATTAATTCGATTTAAAAATATATTTAAATGCAGTTCTTCTATGATTCATTCTTTTTTTGTATTAAAATTCATTTAAATATCTTTTGGGGATCAAAAAGGTCAGGATGATATTACAGTTCTGATATTATAATATCAAGTATAGCAGTTCTTGGAAATAAGTACTTTGACATAATATTTTATTATTATTTCTTAGAGAAAACATATTTTACCAAAATTGTTCTTAATATATAAAAAAAAAAAAACATTTGTCTGCAAAATTTGACATGCATGAATTAAACAGGAAATAGCATCGTAAAGATGACCCTATACCCTCATGCCATAAGATGTTTACACTCCCTTTTATTTACAGTCATTTTTTAAAATTTGTTTATACTTTTATTTAGCAAGGATGCATTAAATTGGTCAAAAGTGACAGTAAAGACATTTGTAATTTTACAAAAGATTTGTATTTTAAATAAATGATGTTCTTTCAAATTTTTAATTTTTTAAATTTTTGTTTTATTTTCATTTTTTATTATTTTATTTATTATGTTTATAATTTGATTTGATTTCTTTCTTTCAAACTTTCTAATCATTGAACAATCCAGAAAACAAAAACATATCACATATCAAATTTTCCACAAAAATGCTTAACGGTAATGTATTTGCAGTGTAAGGGAAATAGGTTATAACGTTTTCACATAGTAATTAAATTTGCTGTATAAATAAATGTACTGTGTTATAATTTTTTTTCAGAACTGTACAAAGAGTACATTTCAAGAATTTGCCACGTTTTAAAATAGATTTTTGAACTTTTTTAAATTTTCGGTAACACTTCACAATAAGGTTCCATTAGTTAATGTATTAACTAACATTAACAAACAATGAACAGTACATTTCAGTATTTATTAACCTTTGTTAATGGTAATAAAAAATAAAAAAATGTTCATTGTAATGTTAAGAAGCACAACTTTTGATCTGATGTATTAGTTTTGATTTTAATTTATTAGTAAATGTTGAAATTAACATGAAATTAACTTCTCCAGGGTTCCAAAACACCCTCAGACCCCAGAGGATTAATAAATGCTGTAGAAGTACTGTTCATTCTCATGTTAACAAATGTTAACTAATGAACCTTATTGTAAAGTGTTACCAATTTTTCCTTTTCTTTTTATGTCTTTTATGTCATACAGTAGACTTCATAGCAAAATGTAATCGTTTTAGCCTTCATTTTCAAATTCCTTTGATTAAGAAATAAGACACTAAATTTATGACAATTATTGTCAGATTTATTGCTGATTTGTAAGGTAGAAACGTGTTCCTGAAAGCACTTTTAGAGATTTTGGCCTTTTCAAACAGATGTATGCCTATTGTTACCTACATGGAAAATAGCTGCCCAGGAGCGTTACCAAGATGGCCGCTAAGCGAATTGCCTGAAAGGGACTTTGGAGGTGCTTCTTTTTCGAGGCACACAAGCGAGTGCTGATGCTGCCAGCAGTGATCTCTCACCTCCTGCGGCTCTATTTGCATAAATCCTGTTAAAGTCAGTGGCGGTTAATGAAGAAGAAATGAGGCTGGCCTGGCTACAGCGGTGCTGAGAGCAGGGCGTCGCGCTAGTGGCAGATGGGAAGGCTGAGCCGTAGCAGGCAGCTGTGCGGAGGAGAGATCGGCATGCAGTTAAAACTGTGATCTGACTCTCTTCTGACTGGGCTTCCGCTGGGCTAATTTGTATGTGCGATGCCAAGAGCGATCAAGATGATAACGTGTGTTCTCGAGAGAACGACTTGACTTTAGAGCACGTCATTTACATCGATATGATTGCGATTCGAATTCGTAGTGTGTACTTGTGTGCTAGTATTATAGGTACTGAAATAAAAGTTTTTAAGATTATAAAGATTTGTAATGTTACGTATATTAGAGAGCCTTCGGTATAGTGAGACATTAGCGGATGGAGAGTCCGTCGCACGGGGGGTCTGGCACAGAGCCATATCTCTGAAGCATCTCTCAGCCTCTTGACACTGCAGGTACATAAATGAGGGATTAATTTCCCTGGTGTCAGACAGAGCCTGCCCCACACTTACTCGTACACGCACACACTTACGCGCACACTCTTATGCTGATCAGAAGCCCCATCGGTGCTGTGTCCCTCATCTCATGAGGAGATCAATCAGCCACCGCAATCAGAGCTCACCAGTCTCTGCAGTCCACAGTGTTTCAGTTCTCCCTGCTGTCCTCTCGCTTGCTCGCTAGTGCTTTAAATTCATGGTGGTCCTTATTGTATCCCATTGCCTGGCCTATATAGAATGTTCAGACTTTTATTGCATTTTCTTTGCTGACTTTTGGGGGGAAATATTAGTAAATTAACAGATTCAACAGGGGAAAAATCTTATTGTGGTTATTTTTTATAAACTGGTATTTACACTGCAATATGATCAGTGTTTATCCAGGCAAAATAAAAACTCATGCAGTCACATTGTACCTGTACTTTACTGTGAACTCAGAACTGTTTTTAGCTCACTTTTTAGTTATCATGTCTGAGCCTTCTTTAAATTTACTATTATTTTGTAACCCAATCAGCATGAATTTCAAATAATAATAATAATAATAATATAGATTTATATTTTGAGAATAAAGTCTAAATTACAAGAATAAAATTGAAATGTTTTAAGAATAAAGTTGAAATGTTTCGAGAATAAAATCGAAATCTATCAAGAATAAAGTTGAAATCTTTCAAGAATAAAGTCAAAATGTTCCAAGAATAAATTGAAATGTTTCAAGAAAAAAAATCGAATTGTTTAGAGAAAAAGTCTAAATGTTTTTAGAGTAAAGTTGAAATTCTGAGAATAAAGTCCAAATGCTTTGAGAATAGAGTCAAAATGTGTTGAGAATAAAGTCAAAATTTTTCGAGAATAAAGTTGAAATGTTTCGAGAAAAAGTCTAAGTGTTTTTAGAATAAAGTCTAAATTATGAGAATAAAATCCAAGTGTTTTGAGAATAAAGTCGAAATGTTTTGAGAGTAAACTTGAAAAGTTTCGATAATAAAGTCAAAATGTTGTGAAAATAAATTCAAAATGTTTCGAGAATAAAATCGAAATGTTTCGAGAAAAAGTCTAAATGTTTTTAGAATAGAGTTGAAATATTTTGAGAATAAAGTCAAAATTGCGAGAATAAAGTCGGAATGTTTTAAGAATAAAGTTGAAATTACGGGAATAAAGTTGAAATTACAAGAATAAAGTCGAAATGTTTTGAGAATAGAATTGAAATATTTTGAGAATAAAGTCAAAATTACGAGAATAAAGTCGAAATGTTTCGAGAACAAAGTTGAAATGTTTCTAGAATTAAATCGCAGCAATTAAAGTAAAGTAAGTATAATATTCTGAGACTATAGCCTGCGCATGCAAAATGTCCGTATTGGGAGCACTGGGAAAAGTCGCCAGGCTACCGAAACTTATTTGAATATATGTAGGATTATCAGTAGAAATCATAACATATGTTATACTTGCAGGGACAGTATGCTTGAAAATAATATTTCACGTCTTCAATTGCATTCGTTAGGCCTATTTGTAGTGCGCCAGCCACCCAATAATAGCAATAAGCTTTGTGCTTTTGGTACTTTTAGTATAAAACAAAGTCTCGGCTTCCAAAATATGCCAAATTTATAGCTAAATACAAACAATGTGTCTTGCAATAATGTGTTTTTCACACTCTTTAATGTGGCATGATAGATCATGTATTCATGTGAATCAATCTTCTTTTGGATTACAATGAGACATTTGTTTCATTGAATTATACTATTTTCTTTGTGAAAATACCACCACCTACTCTGCAAAAACGCCTTTGTGTTTGTCTTTGTGCAGTCCAATCTTTTTTAAAAGTTAAAGTGGACTCCAGTGAATGGAAATAATATTTAAAAAGGTGGATAAAAATCTAATTCAATAAAAAAAATACGATTCTATGAATTTCACAGTAAAATTGTAGTTATAATGAAATTTATTTTGGTGCAAAACTGAAGCAACGCCTTAACGTTTCTATAATTATATCAAGCCGTATCACAATTTTAATTTTACTTTTATTAATTGTGCATTTCCAGATGTTGTAGACTTTTGTGAAAGATGTGTGTTTGGATTCTGCAGACTTCTCTAGTTGTCCATTCTGTGTGGGCCTGCCCATTTGTCCTTTAATCAAACTTAGTTTGCTTTATAATATCAATTTAGTCCATGCCATCTTATGAAACTTCCTATCCTCCTCAGAAACAGACACATGTAGAGACAAGCAGCAGTGGAGCCGCTGACCAGAATCTCTCCATCAGATCAGTGACTGCATCTGCAGCAGTGGCATTTCCCTTCTAATTGGGCGCTACGTTCAGGCGATGAGTGTTTCACCAACAGTATGAAAGCGGCCTGGCCGCGTCCCCTCACAGACGATAACGCAGCCGAGCAGTTTGCGCTCAGAGGCACGGGGCAGATCTTCATTTAGGAATTGGATGTTAATTGATTTGATAATTCCCTGTGGTCTTTCCTCTTACGTGCTCGCGTCTCTCTCGATCTGCCTCCTCGCCTCTCACTGGCCACAGCAGGCTGCTGGCCGTTAGACCTGCTCTCCAATTAGCATGTGCGGGCATGTACGCTTACGAGTCTACCTGCCTCACATTAACACCTCTTCACTGGTCTCTTTTGGTCAGGGAAAGTGGATTTTACAGATTTTACTGGGAATCCCTCACTCACGCCATAGCATAAATGGCTGGCCTGAACTCTCATGCTCTGGCTTTCAGCTGCACATCATCGCCGACTCGGCTGTTGATGAGAAACGTTAACTTGTAATCTCTTTGGCAGATGTCTGAGTGTGTTAGATTTATGGCTCAGCTGTTCCTTGAAGGTATGGCCATAATTGTTAGTGAGTTACTCACACACGGATGAGTTCTGAACAAAATCGATTGCTCCTGATGCTTTGGATTTTCTGTTCCACTCAACACTCCTAACAAATAAAGTTTTTAAAATGGGTTTTTCGCTATGATTCCATAAAAGAACCAATTTGGGTTTCCCAAAGAACCTTTCAGTGAGCAGTTCTTAAAAGAACCATTTTTGTTAAGTCAATGATATACTTGAACAACAAACTGGTGTGACATAATTTAGAACAAAATCACGGCAAAAGTTTGTTTGGAGTTGGTTTTAAGAGTTTGAAACAACCTGCCAAAGTGAACTTTCCAGAAAAGCTGATAAACACTTTCAAACTACTATTTACTAACTACTACACAAACCGTACAGCTAGAGGTGGGCGATATGACCAAAATCTCAAATCACGATATGAGTATTTTTATTTCACGGTAGTGATATACAGTATATCATAATATGATTATTTTTGCTTTAAGTAAGGTGTTTACGATATCATATCAACATTTTTGATATGTTGTATTTCTTTACCAGTCACCAGTGTCAATAGCACACAAAAAAAAAAAACCTCAAGCTCACTGAAGACAAGTAAACAGTCAGTGATTAAAATAATAATATTGGAAACTATGAATAATAGGACAAAAAATAAGAGATGCTACATGCATTGTATAAAGTAATCAGATGTATAAAAACACTGTATAATTGTGCTCCTACTTCTAAAATTTCAGGAGCACCTTCTAATCAATCAAAAAATCTAATCAGTGGAGTGATATTTGACTCCTTAGTGATTTACAGGGGAATTTTGTTTTTACCTTCATAATGGCATTTTTCTAACTTTATTTGAAGTATGTCATCTTTTATGTCAAAATAAAACAAATACATATTTTATGAGCTTTTTAAAATTTCTAACTAAAACAGCAGAATAAGTAGAATAAGAATAAGTTAGCAATCAAATGAAGTCAGTATTAACAAAATTAATTTGTACTACAGTGGTGGCACAGGTGTATTTTCATGTTTAATGAGGCTCAGAGGTGGCATTAGTGCAATTAAATACATAAATTCATGTTGAGATTAATGTTTTAAATGTAACATTTTGAATCTAGAAATATTAAATGGTTTAAACAACTGAAACGATACTGTAAATGAAACTAAAACTGCTAGTATGTGGTGACTGATTTAATTACTGAATCATTCATTCATCTGATTCGTTCGAATGGCTGATTCATTTAGGAATAAAGCAAGTGACTGTCTTTATGAATGTGTAATTGTTTCATTGACTTACTAGATTCATTAAAAAAATGTATGTTCATTCATAAACGAAACACTGCTGTGTTTGAATGGAGATGTGCAGCGGCTCAGTAGTGACTTTTCAAACTATTTTTGATGACGAAATAGAGCAAAATCAGGCAATAGTGTTATAGTCAGACAATGTATGTCACTTAATATTAACTTCTTGTTTATTTAACTGTTGTATTAAATCAATATCTCATTTAAAAACTCCCTCAAAATCCCCTTAAATCTGTCACTCATCTTAGTTCATTGCAGTCTCACAAAGTTCCATTATAATCAACGAAGCTCTCTACACTGCACAGTGACTCTCTTATTTACACTCTCTACACTTTATTTATGATTTGTGAGATATGTATGTGATACATTACTCAACGCTGCAAAAACACATAGAAATCTTTGAAGCTCCCCTGAGAGCAAACACAAATATGCTAATCGGGTCAGTCAAACGCGACTGAAATGGTCGCACTGTAGAGCCCTGGTAAATCTGGGCCTTAAGTGTAAAATACATTTAAATAACCTGAAGAATTTATTTTTGTTTCAATATAAAGAACCTTTTGTGCATTGCAAAAGTTTCATGAATTTCAATGGTTCTTCATAGAACCAAAATGCCATTAAAGAACCTATTTTTAAGAGTGAAGAACTATGAAAAGGCTTGGTTGATTTCTGTGGGTGTTACTTTGACACCTGATTCTTCCTCTTAATCCCAGAAATTAACAAAAACAAAGACGTAAAACAGGCGTGAACTAATTCAGTTGTTTTTTTTTACTGTGTATGTGCGCTTGCTAGTTTTTTTAAGTCCTTGTCGCAGTTTATTTGCCATTCGCTGTGATCTCATTACGAAGGTTATTGTCCTGACTCCTGAGCTGAAGGTTACGCTCTCAACATGGCTCTCAGCTACAATAAAACCTTTGTAAAAACGCCTTCATTAGAACATGCTCCTCATTAAAACACGCAGACGGCTCGGTGGACAGTAATGAGGCTGGGGTGGGCTCGCACTCTCCAGCAATTAGACGGCTAAAGAGAAGCGTTTTCACCGGCGTCTCCCTGTGGAGGGCTTCAAACCGGCCTCTCTTAGCCCTCAGAGTGGGTGTAGGGAGGTCAGATGTGTCACCTGAATTTGCCATGACAACTCTCGCCTCTGCCAATCACAGCCTCCTTTGACCCTCTGCCTTGTTCATAATATGACTGTTTGTCCAATCAGTGCAGAGATCCCGCTTGTTTTGACATCTATGGTATATTATGACTATATTATGTTGTTTGTTTTGACTGGTGGTCATTTTAATGGCTGTTAGTGTTTTTTTTTTTTTAAATGGCTCATTTAAATTTGTCAGAGGTCACGCTGAACAGTGATTATTATGCTGAAACTCTGTTGAAACTTGGCAAGCTCTTTGGATTGTCTGTAAAAATAGTTTAGTTTGATGGAGTTGTTTATGGCTTTGTTCAGAAACTAATGTTACTCTAATGATCGCCAGCTTTGTTTACTGACCCTGTGCAGCCCGGAGTCTGCCGACATCTGTTCCACGTTCTTAATTAGCCGATTACCGTGCACGCACACATCTTTGTTAACTGTATGGAAAGGCATTTTGACACAAGCTTTTATACAAATTAATTTTCAGAAGTGAGGCTCTAGATAGATGCAGTGAGACTAGTGTCTGCAGAAGAGCCATCTTCATGTCAATGTACCTATTTGTTTGTGATATTAAATTTTAATGCAATCATAAAAACAGTTTAGTTTCTGATTCTTTTTTAAACCAATTACAGTTCTGTGTAATGATTATTTAGGAAAAAAGATTTAAAAGAAAAGATAATACAGATAAATTTAAAACAGTTCTTGCAAAAATTTGTTTAAACTAAGATGTTTTAATAACTTTTTGTTCTTTCGTTCTTTTTAGAGGCGGAGTAAATGCAGTCAAATAATGGACTCCAAATAATAATTCATACTAAACAAACAAAAGTGTGACCCTGGACCATAAAACCAGTCATAAGGGTCAATTTTTGAAAAATTGAAATTGAGATTTATACATCATCTGAAAGCTAAATAAATTGATGTATGGTTTGTTAGGATCGGACAATAAAACAATTTGAAAATCTGGAATCTGTGGGTGCAAAAAAATCAAAATAGAGAAAATCGCCTTTAAAATTGTCCAAATGAAGTTCTTAGCAATGCATATTACTAATCAGAAATTAAGTTTTGATATATTTATGGTAGGAAACTTACAAAATATCTTCATGGAACTTGATCTTTACTAATATCCTAATGATTTTTGGCATAAAAGAAATCATTTTGACCCATACAATGTATTGTTGGCTATTGCTCGAATATTTCCATGCTACTTATGACTGGTTTTTAGGTCCAGGGTCACAAATGGTAACACATTTTATTTATTTATTTTTGTAAAATACTACTGACAAAATCATGATGTGTATCTTTAACTACACACCAGTCAGTATCTTAATTATTTAAGTCTTATAAACTAGATACACTAAGCGTACTGTATTTTTTGATTCACTGCAAAGAACTGCAAACTCCTTTGTTTAGGAATCGGACTGCAGTAGTCATTCAGTATGTTTTTGATTCATTTAAAAGAAACTACTCAAAACAGTTAGGAATTGGTTAGTTAATTCAAGAAGCATACTACACTGGTCGTGGTGTATGTTTTTCATTCATTAGAACAGGGGTGCCCAGCCCTGTTCCTGGAGATCTACCTTCCTGCAGAGTTTAGTTCCAACCCTGATCAAACACATCTGTCTGTAATTATCAAGTGCTCCTTCAGATCCTAAGTAGTTGATTCACTTGCATTTGATCAGGGCTGGAGCTGAGCTCTGCAGGAAGGTAGATCTCCAGGAACAGGGTTGGGCACCCCTGCACTAGAAAGTACACAGTGGTCATTTGTTTGGGAATCGCTGACTGCTGTTTCATATTTAGATATTAAAAAAAAGAATAACAGCCATAGTTTTAGTATTTTACTTTGCTGGACATAGCTACTGTTATTGTCTTTGATTTCCGTCACAGTTGTTTTCCGCCAATGTCTGATTTATTGACTATCTGCTTGTCATTCTAGCGGATGTGTTCTTAATGTTCTCAAGATGAAACATTTTTACCTTTTTCCATGTTTGGTAGTGCAGAGTGAAACTTTTCACACATTACATTTTACTGTGCATTGCTCTCTTAAGAAATTCCGTTTAAGAAATACAATGGCACTGAAACGTCTCTCCTCATCATAAAGGGAAATTAGTATCATGGTTGTAATTGCATGTTCTGGTGCGTAGATGAGCACTGAGCTGTGCACGTTTGACGAAGTTCTGCCCCCTCAGAGCAGGGGTGCTTTGTAAGGAGTTAAATTGGATGGTTAATTCGGGTGTTATTTACCCTGTAATTCATTAGCTTGGCCCTGCCATTGGCAGCGGGCAGGCTGTAATTTCACGCTTCGCAATAAAAGATGTCTCATAATCTGCTTCATTTAGCACCGAAAGAATTTAATGAAATTAACTGCAGCCCTAATTAAGACGGTGAATATTAAAGACCTGCTATCAAGCCTTTAACGAGTGTGACATGATCCGCCTTCTGTAGGATTGGAAAAATATCATTTCCCTGGGAAAGGTTGTCGCTGCTCCGAGCCATTTTGGCCAAGATGGCATTTTTGTCATGCACACTAACCTCCCGCAAATTAGATTTTTTTTTCTTTCCCTGTATAATTTTAGCTTGAAAATAATTTAACCAAATACACAAACATCAATCAGGGCTCTCTGTTTAGATTTGGCTAATCTCTTGTTGCCAGTATCCGTTGGCTTCGATTGGTTTAAGCTTTCAGGGGAGTGTTAAAACCACTCATTAAGCTCCTTGATGACCTTGACGTGTTATTGTTTAAAACTGAGAGCCATGATGAACCTTATATTACAGTCTTTACTGTCTGTTCATCAAACTAAGGCTCCTGAGCATTATTTAACATGGAGAGGTGTGTAGTTAAGAAGACAATGATTTGAGAAAAATAACCCGTTCCTAGATGTCTTTTATTTTCATTTTTCATAATCAGACAAAAATTCAAAAGTAGCGTGATCCAATGTGTCCCTCACATTCACAGTCCTTTTTCTATAGTTTTACTGTAGTTTATATTACCTTTTTTTGCAAATATTCTTAAATGTCATTACGTTTTCAGGGGTCGCACCATATGACGTTTTACAGTCTAAACAACATTATTTTGTCATAAATAAAAATGTATATTTTTTATGTTTTAAGAGACGTACTGTCCTTGACACACAATTCCGAAGGTCTTCAGGGGCCTTTTGATCCATGCGTGTTGGTTGCACCACATGACTTTTTTTATATGAATCACTTATTGTATTTTTAGGTTGTGATCTGGGTTTCATAGCTGTTTCAAAGCTAAATCTTTCCTCTGTAACCCATTTAGGTACCCCTGTGCTAGGGAATATGGATAATTCCACACTAATGTGTATTTAATGATGTATTCTCACTTCTGGCCTGATTTAGGTGTGTTTGTCAGCGTGAGAGAATGTGCGCCAGAGCTGCCTGTCGTTAAATGATAAATGTCTTTCGGGGAGGTGTGTCCTCTCACTGCCTGCACCGGCCAGATCAGATGGCCGCAGCGATGTAAGACCTCCAGCTTTCACGCCATGTCACTCACGTGGCCCCACTTCCCTTGTACACACACACACGTACACAGTCAGTCACAGTGACAGGGCCGGAGGCGAGCCAATGTTGGGATGACACACTTAATTTAGCACCCTTCTCTCTGGAGCGCCCAAGAACAATAAGGCCAACGTGGGCAAACACCCAACCCTTTGTTAAGCGGCTGTCCGGTGTGGACTCATAGAAGATGGATCCTGTCCACCATACTGACTCTGTCCACACCCATGCCACAGTCCGCATTCATCTCCCGGTTAACCTCTCCTTTTGTTATAGAAGAATGGAAGAAATGAGAAGAGCTGAAAGAAGAGGATAACGTGCTGATAAGAACACATCGGCACATCTTTTAATGGAAGAGTGCACCGATTAGAGGCTTTTTTTTGTTCGTGAAGTTTATTTGTAATGGACGCTTACCCTGTTCCGGCTCTTTCCTTCTAGAAAAAATGAGAATATAAATTTTCTTGCTTTGCTTTGTCTTTCTTATGGTGACTTGACAAAGCCAACATATACTGATCTACTGTTTTAGCTGCTGCTGCTTCTTCTGAGTCTAAAATTTGTAAAATAAATTAGTAGCGTGATCCAATGTGTTCCTCACATTCACAATCCTTTTTCTACTCAATATATTCCTTACAGACTAGACATACTATATTTCTTATAATTTCACTCAAGAGTATACTGTAGTTTATATTAGCTAAAGTAATTTTTGCAAATATTCTTAAATATCATTATGTTTTCAGGGGGGACACTATATGACGTTTTACAGTCTGAACAACATTATTTTGTCATAAATATATATATATATATAATTTTTTTTTTTTTTAAACTGTTTTAAGAGACTTCCTGTCATTGACACACAATTCCGAAGGTCTTCAGGGACGCACCCAATTCAGGTCAGACATTTGGCTGACATTCTCATTAGGCTGTTTGGTGCTACATCTTTTAACTGATTGGAATTACAATTTACACAAATCTGATGATCAAAACTTTAAAAAATCTATTTAGCAAAGTTTAACAACTAGTGTAGGATGTGCTAGTAATGTGCTAAAAACATGTCATGTCAACAAACATGTTAAAACATAATACTCAGACATTTTAGTCAAACAAATTAGAGACATGCTAGCATTGTATTAAACCATGCTAGTAATATGATAAACATTAGGGATGAGATGATAAATTGTTGCAACGCGAATCGAGAAATGATTCAGCATGGATTCGAGATTTTCCGAACACATTGCGATTCTAAAATCGATTCTGAGCTTAGTTATTGTCCCATCCCTAATAAACATGTTAGCAGCATGCTAAAACATGCTAGAAGCTTGTTAACAGTATGTTACAAAGTAACATAACAGGCTACATGTTAGCAACATGTTAAATCATGCTAGCAAAATGTAAGAAACGTGTTAAACATTAGCAACATACTAGGAACATGCTAGCAGCTTGTTAAAACATTATTTTACTCTTCTCACATTATTCGTTATTTGCCTCACAGACACATTAGTGACTGATGGCTCATTATGAGAGGCCCTTTGTCTCTTTCTCTTTGTGAATCACTAAATTTTCATGGCCATTGTCACTCCCTTGCATACAGCCTATCTAACACAAAACATGTCCTATAAAAATTAAATCAGTATATTATTTTCTGTGAATGAGTCAACAGGATCACATTATTTTGTAGCAAAAACCCTAGGCTATCCAATTCACAAAAGTCTTATAAACACGTTATGTGTAGAGCTGGGCGTTATGGTTAAAAAAATAAAATCTTAAAGTTTGAGCAATTCTCAATTTTTAATGATTTTTAACTAGTCAACTTGAAAATGTAACTACAACTTGATTCAAGTAACTTTCATTATTAATCCTCTAGTTAAAAAAAATTCTATTCCAAGTGCACCACACATGAAGTTGTCAACATTATGGTAATGTTTGGTAATATTTCTATTCAAATTTGTTTCCTCGATTTCTAAATAAAATCGTGGCAAAACATTAACTTCAGATTAGGGCTGTCAGTCGATTGAAATTTTTAATCTAAATGATTACATGATGTGTCGATTAATTAATCTCAAAATAAATTTGACTCTTAAAATACCCACGAAAGATTATTTAAAGTATCAAGTAGACATTACAAATTGTAGCTTTAGAAAGAAGTATTTTATTTGATTCAACATAACATTTATTACACAAACATTTAGGCTGCAACGGCCTAACATGAACTATGGAACATAAAAGATAACTTGTATTTTTTGTTCATATAATGAAAAGTCATGGTAACCAAAACGAGTCTTCAAAATAGTTCATTTTATGTTGCACAAAAAAAAGGTTTGTGAGGGTGAGTAAATGTTACAGAATTACTACTATTATTATTATTTAATGAAATGATACTTTAAATAAGAAACTAAATCTGCCAGCAGGTAGCAGTAAGTGTCTTTATGAGTCATTCACTCATTCGATTCGATTCGTTCAAGCAGCTGATTCATTCAAGAATGAAGTAAATGGCCCTCCTTCTGAATTGGCCTTTGGATCATTGTTTCACACGATTCATTCAAAATGCGGATTCATTCAGAAACTAAACACCGCTGTGTTGATTGAAGATGTGCAACAATTGTATTGTGGCTTCAAAGGTAATATGTTCTCTGCAGAATTGCGCAAAAACACATAATATTGTGTTTAAAATATAATACAATATCAGCTTCTTATTTACTGAACTGTTGTATAAAATCACATTTAAGCTCATGAATCTGGACAAAATCAGCACTCGTGTCATATTGCTTTTGCTGCCCATGTGAGATATATATATGTATACTGTAAATATGAGTATATATGTTTCCATAAACATTTTTTCCTTCTAGAAAAAATGACATTATAACTAATTAAGTTAACGCACAAACAGCCCTCATTTGAATTAATCGATAAAATCAGAAAAATCGCCTAGCCCTAGTTCTGTATGTTTTATGGTCTTATTTCAGTGACTTGAAATAAACGTTGTTTTCTCAAAAATACAAACATGTTTATTCATGCTGCTCACATTATTGTAGCCCAGTTTGTACTGATTAGAGTGTAATCAGACTTCAGCCATTAATATGTTTTTAAGATATTGAAAAAAGCACAAATGTCAGGGCATGTCCAAACTTCTGCTGGGCCCCAAAACCCCCTCAGACTTCAGAGGGTTAAACCATGGTGCCCACAAATTAATCATGGTTTTGCTACACTAACCATAGTTTAACCATGGTTAACCATATTTGTAGTAAAACTGTGGTTATACAAATGGTAACTATACTTTTCCTATAGTAAAACCAAGGTTAATTTTCGTCTAATGGATTTTTGTGTGTTTTTTTTTTTTTTTTAAATCTTATATGGTTAGTCTTGTATGGTTAGACAGTGTTTTTGAAAAACCTTCAAAGTTTGTTATTTTAAACTTTCAGACAAGGCTTGTCAAGCTCTACTTATCTGGTTATTTGTTTGTGCTCTTTAGTGTCGCACTTTATTGGATGATTTAACCGCTATGTTATCGGCGTTCCACTAAAGTCCACAGGTGCTGCGATTATGTCTGTGTGAGATTTATTTTTTTGGCCCCTGTTTGCAACATTATAAGACCTTCAGGTTGTCAACCTGGGGAGGGTAAAATAGAGGCAAGCAGGGTGTCACCAGCCTGGGCCTTAAATAATGAACGATTACTCCCATCAGAGAAGTGACGTGGTGTTCAATTAGCTTCTCCTGCTGAATGATCGCTTGTCATCTTCCCGATGGATGTGCAAAATTAATATACCTAGATCCAAAGCAGGCCGAGGCAGCTACCTGCCCACCACAACATGCCTGGAGAGACCCCACACTTACACCTTCATTAAAAGATCATCTTCTTTTTCTCTCTCAATCTGTCTATCCCTTTCGTTCTCTCTCTTTCATTTTTGCTCTTTTTTTTCCTGAGCCTCACAAACACACACACACACACACGCACATCTCAGTCTTAGTTAATGAAGTAATGGATATTCACCCTATGTGACAGATGGGCCGCTAGCGGCAGCACCCTTGTTAGGAAATTAAAAAGCTCGTCAACTTGTGTTTACCACTCAGCAGGAGAGCCTGTTGTTATTTCACCCAGGAAGCGCTCGTCTCTTGTCTTGAACACTTGGTCTGGGTGTACAGACATGCAGATTGACCTAAGGGAATATCCTCCCACACGTAAATCTCCATCACCCAGGGCCAGACTGATCTCAGAACAGTTACAGGCCTCATTACCTATAACCCAGCTGATCTAAGAACAAACATGTATGTCACCCAAGGCCAGGCTGATCTCAGAACAGTTCCACATATATGGAAATAAAATAATTTATATATAAAAATAATTTAAATATATGCACTGATTTTTTTTTTTTTTTTTACTTAGATTTCTATTTAGAAAACTTTACACTGTTGAGTAAAGAGGCTCTGAGGGACAGATGCAATTCTTATTGGCCTTTTTTATTGCTTTTAAGAGTCCAATACACTATGTAGCATAAAAAAAAGACTCTGTTCTGACCTTTTTTTTATTTTTTATTTGTTTATTTTATTTTTTTTTTATTTTATTTTATTTCCCATTCTATCCCTATTTTTATTGTTTTGTTTTTTGTTTTGTTTTGTTTTGTTTCCCATTCTATCCCATGGTGTTAAAACCTCTTTTAATAACTAAATATGATGATTTTTTTTTTTTTTGGATCGTATTTAATATTCTGACAGGGCTTACAAATTGTTATTTTATTTTTATTTTATGTATTTTTTTTAAAATTTATTTTCCATTTTATCCCATGGCGTTAAAACCTCTTTTAATCACTAAATATGATAATAGAAAATCATATTTATAGTATAATGTTAAATTATATTGTTAAAATGATATATAAATATATTACAACTATATTTAAACGTTGCAATGTAATAAGTTGTGACAAAGCTTTTTCTTTCTTTTTGTGTGTGTGTTTGTGTGTGTGTGTTTATGAATACATTAATTATTAAAATTCTTCCTAAAATTTGTATTACATCTAAAAAATGTACATTAAAAAAGTTAAAAGAAAATCTCTAAGATTGACATTGACAAGGTGAAGTTTGTTATTTACTTGTGTTCAGTTTCGGAAAACATTTTTCAAATTCACTTCACTGTCACTCCTTTCGGTACATAATTTCATCCTGTTTTTCCCCCCCTCTTCAGACTGTGTTTGGATACCAATTACCACATAATTAGGCCAGTTTAACGGTGTGTGACAGTAAGGGATCGTGGCATTTTTATGAAAATTCGATCTGTGGAGTGACTGAAAGAAAAACAACAAGAAGGGAAATAGGCAGCGAGTGACAGAAACTTGTCAGCTCTGGTGTTGCACACTCTGTGGCAGGCAGAGCAAGAAATCTATTATTATCCGTCCTGTCTGCACGTTAATGTTTAACAAGTCCAGCGAAGTGACACGCCGCCGCAGCAGCGTAATTGCTAATCAGTGGACAGTTTTATTCCCTTCTTGCCTAATGAATTTGGCTGAAATGAGGTGTGGGCGGCCGGACCCTTAAACGGGCAGTCAGCCGCCACTGATGTGCGTAGGAGAGGAAGGTTAGTGCTCGTGTCATAGTGCTAATGTGCTCGCTAACACTCCAAGGAGAATTTGCATGTGTAGCTCACAGTGCGTTTTTCTCCTTAAAATGTGCAAATAAACTCTGTCCACTTGAGTACAAAATGATTGAGTGTTTTGTTTGTAAGTCTGAAAATTGGGAGATAGTTTATGAACACTGTAAAGCAATTTATAAGCTATTTTTCAGACCATGATGCTGTGTTTTTCATAATTATTATTTTATGGGTGAAATGTAAAAAAAGAATACTGTTTAATATTCACTAATGATGATTAAACTATGTATTTTTGTTTTTGTGTATCAGGGCATGTTACTGAAAAGAAGCGGCAAGTCACTGAACAAAGAGTGGAAGAAGAAATACGTCACGCTTTGTGACAACGGAGTCCTCACGTATCATCCTAGTCTGCATGTGAGTACCAACACACACACACACACACACACACACAATGGCAATACACGTGTATTGTATTTGACACTCTCCTCATCTTATTGGTCCTGCCCTGTTAATGTTGTTATTATTCTCTGTTCACCCGTCACCGTAGCATCCAGGTTTTTTTTTTTATGTCCTTTTCACTGACGTTTAACAGATTATTGTGTCCGCCTCAGTAAGCATGGTGTCTGATGACACGGTCTTGTCCTTAATTACCGACTCATCTGTTTGCACACGGCTGACGCTGTTGATGTGTAATATAACTCTGTAATGGCTTGTCATAATCACCAACTCGGACGACCTGTTTGCCCACACGCAAGTGGAAATGGCCGTCTTTTATTGGTTGTTTTCCCTCTCTGGATATTTTTTTGGAGTGCAATCTAACCTTATTGTTAGCACTAACAAATCCAAAGTGATTTGGCAAACACTGCATAGGAGATTATCGTGAATTCAGATGAAGGATACTGTATAGATCAGTTGGATGAAGTCATGGATTTCATGTTGTCGGACCTTGCCCTCTGAACAAGAACAAGTCAGTTTTATGATTTAAATGAACAAATCTGCACTAGATGGGAATTTGAAATATGCTATTTTTTGTGGTTTCATGCTCTTTGGAGTCAATAATTCACTGCACAAAACACATAGTAGTGTGGGTGTGTAATCAGAATTGTTTCCTGAATTTTTTTAACTTTGACAGGTCATTTGACAGGTCTGAGTAAGATGAGTTCCATTATTTTTAGAGATAAAAAAATGTACCTGACCAAAAATATAACATTTCTCAGGTCTAGAGACATTTCTAGTGCAGGATGCTAGAAGTGAAGAAAAGTGGAGATAATAAACAGTAGAGTGAGACAGACTTGGAAACAAGAAATTCCAAGTGGTGCCAAGAAATTCCAAGTACTTTGTGTCCAGTGAAATAATTCAATGGATATTTTTCATCAAATCAGGTCAGCAAAACAGTATGAAAGCAAAAAATAATTATTTTGATGTGAATGCCACATTAAAAGTACTAAGTGTGTTACAACTACACTAAACTTTACTAACCAATACAATATTAACTTTTTAAGTTTGTTATAGATTTTGACTTAAAATCGAAAATGTATTCAAAATTGAACCAGTAACTGTATAACCAGTCATTAGTCATCAGTGATTTTAGTTCTTTAAAGGCACATTTTTAGATAGATTTTGGCCATTATATCAGTAACATGAAATGGTTGCACTCTGTGAGCTACTGGCGCTACCTTTTGCTTTTTTTACTGCAACACAATTCAGAATACACAACTCGAAAGTGAAATACTAATAGATGACCATAGAAAACAAATGCCGTACCATCGATTTTCCCCACAAGGAGTCTAAACTAGGGCTGTCACTAACGATTATTTTTAGAGGTGCTCCGATCAGGATTTTTGAGGCCGATCACCGATTGCCGATCACAGGAAGCTGTATCTGCCGATCCGATCACCGATACCGATCTTTTTAAAGCCTCCTATTAATCATGTAAAATTATTTATAGAGATACTCCAATCAGGATTTTTAGACACTTATTCAGGGCCTGGTGTTTTTGTTTTGTTTTGTTTTGAGAGAGAGGGGAGTTTTTTTAATTTGAGGGGCGGAGAGGAGACTTAAAATATATATATAGAAGATATATATATATTTTTAGAATTGTGCATTTATTGCACAATAGCTTGCACACATCACAAATCTATTTCCACAAACATATTTATCCATTATTTTGATTTCTGATCCAAACATTGTTATTGAAAATACCTTTTCAGCATGTTTACCGCAAACAATGCGCTGTCACTTTAATTCTGCACGCGCGGCACAGACTCCGTGCCGAAACGATCTGTACACTGCTGCAGATACACCGCTCCTGGAACGCACTACTAGACTGCAACCGTGTGCAGCTTGAACGCTTTAATCCGTTAGCATGAGAACGGGAAAAAATACGCACTGCAAACGGAGGTATGTGAACGTGGCGTTATGTGTTTACGCTTCAAGTGTGCATGAGCGCCCAGTCTCCAGGAGAGCGCGCGAGAGCTGAATGGTTAAACACTGGAAAGAATTAAAAAGAAAAGCAGTTTACAAACTTTAGCGATGATGCGACACTGATTCTATTGTGCAAGTAACAATTCCTTTGCCAACTGTGCAGCCATGTGGTGATTGGAAGCCATTTGCGCACTTTTGTGTGAAAGAGAGAGAGCGCGCGGTCATTCACTCGCCCTGTTTGTGAAATTACAACTCACATAATTTTTCAAATTACTTTATAAGTTATTTAATGAAGAAATATGAATTGTACCTCACCTTCAGCATTACTAATTGTTTTACCCGCACCGAAAAGCGCCAGAGACGGTGCCGTTGCATGTCGTACCAAACCTTTCACGGCAGGCGCGTAATCAGTTTTAGATCGGTTTATGAGATCGGCCTTTTTAGAGACCGCCGATCAAACATCCCCAAGCGATTATCTGCCGATAGTGATCGGTAGCCGATCAATCGGAGCACCCCTAATTATTCTGGTAATCGAGTAATCTGTCGATTATTCTGACAATTAATTAAGTAATCGGATAATTGTTATACTTTTTTTTTTTTTGTAGTAATAAAAATAGACTTAAGTGAACAATAGACTTCAAAATGATTTAAAATACATATATAATAGCAAATGACGCAATAATAATTAGTTCAAATAAAGTATCAAAAACAAGTAATCATA
The DNA here is from genome assembly GCA_012976165.1 of Labeo catla. Taxonomy (NCBI): domain Eukaryota; kingdom Metazoa; phylum Chordata; class Actinopteri; order Cypriniformes; family Cyprinidae; genus Labeo; species Labeo catla. The sequence goes on along the minus strand of VONZ01000446.1, from coordinate 408,413 downwards.
TGGTTTTACTGAACAAAACTGTTAAAATACAGGATGTATTATAAACAATAGAACTTTACGCATTATAACAAATGGCTGCAGATGGGACCAGCGGCCTGACGATTGTTTTTACACTTTATTGTGCTATCTAAATCTTGTTTAATATTGACTCAACATTTAAATCAAATGTCCACTTAAAGGAGTAGTTCACTTCCAGAACAAAAATTTACAAATAATATACTCAAAACATTTTAGGATTCCTCTCTATATAATGGACTTCTATGGATCCCCCGAGTTTGAACTTCCAAAATGCAGTTTAAATGCAGCTTCAAAGGGCTCTAAGCGATCCCAACCGAGGAAGAAGGGTCTTATCTAGTGAAACGATCGGTTATTTTTTTATTTAAAAAAATACAATTTAAATACTTTTTAATCTCAAACGCAAAATCATCCTACATCACTGCAGAAGCAAAGTGAACATGCAAAGAAGATCAAACACCCTTAACAAAAAAGGTGAATATAGGGCAATTTCGAAGTTGAGGGGGAACATGAGATGGGAGTTTTTCGACATACCCTAACTGTCAGGAACCGGAACAAAAACAGTCCAGGCGGAGTAAGACAAGATGAGCGTTTGGCATTAAAAAGTATGTAAATTGTATTATTTTTATTAAAATAACCGATCGTTACTCTACATAAGACCCTTCTTTCTTGGCTGGGATCGTTTACAACCGCATTTGGGATCGTTTGAAGCCGCATTTAAACTGCATTTAGAAAGTTCAAAATCGGGACACCATATCAGCCCATTATATGGAGAAAAAATGCTGAAATGTTTTCCTCAAAAAACAATTTCTTCACGACTGAAGAAAGAAAGACATGAACATCTTGGACGACAAGGGGGTGAGTACATTATATGTGAAACTTTGTTTTGGAAGTGGACTTCTCCTTTAATGAGTGTAATGGTGTAAATTAGATATAGACCAAAATGATAAAAGATTAAAATTATCATTGTGTCTGTATATATTATAGCCAAGTTACTTATTAAAGGGATATATATTTTTTTTAAATGGTCGTCGTTGACATTTACTCACCTTAATGTTGTTTCATATCTGACTTTCATTCATCTTTGGAACACAAGTGACAGGTGTTGCCATCCTGACACGTTGACAAATTTTAGTCCAGCCAGCTCATCTGGGTGAATTAGAGGAAGTGTGCGTCATCATATATGATCCCCCTCCTCCCTTTGGCTGTGAACAGGTTCCTCTCATCAGCAGGTGTCTGCTACACAGGCATCAATTAGAGTGTTTGCGGAGGCTAATAGGATGAAACTCAATCAGGGCTCTTAATTGCTCAACTATGTGAAAAAGAAATCACATTAATGCAGCTGATTAAGTGGATGGCAATAGATGCAACCTAATTAGTGAGAAAAAAATCCCAAATAACTCATCCATGTTCACATCCATTATAACCACGCCACAACTTTGTGATTTTTTTTTTTTAGGCACATAACTATTGTGTGTTTCATTAAACTTTCACTATTTTGCTTTTAAAACGTTATGTCATTATGCACGGTTTGGGAGATTCATCGATGTGGAGCATCAATTTTAAATGCGCATCTGCCCCTGAAGTGGCCAGATGATGATCTTTTCATCAACTGTTCACATTTGAGAACTCAACTCCCTTAACTAAATCCCTCAAGTGGTTTGCTCGTCCTTTATTTTAAATCAAGAGTTACATATGGACCAGTCCCCGGAGTGTATGTCCTACATGAAACGCAATAACATATGTTCTTCAATAGAGCAGCTACGTGGAGTCTTTCGCCCTAATGAGCAGGGGCAAGGCTTTGAGAGGGAGAGCGTACAACCCAGACCTGCTATACATCAGCTGAGTGCCAATCAAATAACACAAAGACCTGAGAATCTCTGTGTATGTGTGCTGCACTGAGCAATTTACAGCAAGAGCATAACATGTCCATCCCTCACTAGAGGCCAACAAAAGGGCAATTCAAAGCCAAGAGCTCTCAACACGGTTTAACAAGCCACAGGAGAGCCCTTCAGGAGTGGCGGGCCAACAGCTTGCGGCTGGTAATTGCATCCCTATTAGCATTGAGTAACTTTCATCATCAACGCAAGCAAAGCCACGCGCAAATCCAGACAACGCAGTCAGAATCCAAACACATGCTGCGATGGCATGCTGGGATCCGCAGAAAAGGAAAACGAAGCTTGGAGGAAGATTTTACATGTGGTCTGAAAGGCTGATTTTCTGCATACAAAGTGCACTTCAACATGAATATCAAATACATTGCTATTGATTTTTTCACCTCCAGAGGGTGGGCAGAATTAACTGTGTGCTGACAAAATAAATTTAGTAGACACTTTTCATCCAAAGTGTCCAATGCTGTTGTAGTAATCCTTTTGTCATTTTTACTATAGGATTATATGCAGAATGTTCACGGGAAGGAGATCGACCTGCTTCGGACTACAGTGAAGGTTCCAGGGAAGAGGCCCCCCAGGGCCATCTCTACATGCGCGGCCCCCAGTCCCAAAACCAATGGGCTGACCAAGGACATGAGCAACATGCAGCTAGGACAGACACCAGGTAATGTGATCATAATGTTTTTTGTTTTGTTTTTTTTTGTTTTTTGTTGTTGTTTTTGTGTTATGTTGTTTTTTTTTTTTTCACTTCGCTTTGTTTTGGTATTTTTTGTTAAATAAAATTGAATAATAATATAATAAAAATAGATTACAAAATTATACAAAAGAGGTAACGTGATCAGGCTTTTGGTTTGTTCTTGTCTTGTTTATGTTTTTTGTTTTGTTTTTGTTGTTTGTTTTTTTTGTTTTTGTTTTTGTTTTTTGTTGTTTTTGCCCTGTCATGTTTTTTGTTTTACTTCTCTTTGTTTTTGTATTTTGTTTTAAATAAAATTGTATAATAATATAAAAAAAATTAATTACTAAATTATAAAAAAGGCAACATGATCATGCTTTTTTGTTTTTGTCTTGTTTTTGTTTTTGTTTTGTTTGGTTTGGTTTAGTTTTGTTGTTTTTGTCTTGTCATGTTTTTGTTTTGGTTTGATTTGTTTTTGCTTTGTTTTTGTATTTTGTGTTATATAAAATTGAATAATAATATAACAAAAATAGATTACCAAATTATACAAAAACCTTAACATGATCATGCTTTTGTTTTGTTTTTGTCTTGGATTTGTTTTGGATTTGTTTTGTTTTTTGTTTGGTTTGGGTTTTGGTTTTGTTTTTATCTTGTCATGTTGTTTTTGTTTAGTTTTGTTTCACTTTGCTTTGTTTTTGCGTTTTGTGTTAAATAAAATTGAATAATAATATAACATATGACAAAATATTACAAAATATTACAAAATTATTAAAAAAAAAATGTGATCATGCCTTTGTCTTGTTTTTATTTTGTTTTGTTTTTAGTTTGGTTTGGTTTTTTGTTTTGTTGTTTTTGTCTTGTCATGTTGTTTTTGTTTTGTTTTGCTTTGTGTTGTTTTTGTATTTATATTTTGTGTTAAATAAAATTGAATAATATAGCAAAAAAAATTACAAAATTATAAAAAAGAAAAATTGCAAATTATATAATGTATTTTTTTATTTTATTTTATATAATAAAATATGTACTGGTCATCTATTTATGCTTTTGTTTAATGTTTTTTTTATTTATTATATAATATAATATAGTAATATAACAAAATTAGATAATAAAAATATAAAAAACATACCAACCAGGGTGTTCCGCTGCCTATGCCCTAAAAAAAAAAAATTGCCTCCAACATCTCTGTAACCAGATATTTGACAAGTGGATTGGAAAATTAATGGATGGATAATAAAACATATTTAATTTAATATAAATTAAAATAATTAATTATAATAATTAATACATTGTAAAAAATCCAACCCATTTCCATACAGTTTTAGCAAGAGCTTTCCAAGAAAACAAATGTAATACAGAAGTATCTTAATGTCAGTATAATAGGCCTAGGAAAGTGGTCTTCATTAGTAGAGAATTAAACAATTAAGTTATTGTTTAGTTATTCGTGTAACACTCATTGGATCAACAATCCTTAAGCCCCCCAAGGAGTGTTAAAGACCCTTCTCAGGCACATACACACACACACACAGCACCAGGAGGACCAAACTAATAGCATGAATATTCAGTGACCCATAATACATGTACTAATTATTGTCATGAATATTAATGCAATCAGCGCTCGTTCTCCAGTCAGGCAAGTCCGAAATGAGCACTAATGAGAGGGAGAGAGAGAGAATGAGGGAAGGAGGGAGGGAGCGGTAGAGGAGAAAAGAGAGATAATTCACAGTGGTAAGGCAGCGAAGCTTTTGTAAGTGGAGTATTTGACTGTAGGGCTGGGTCAGCAGCATGATCACATGCATCTCTTATTCCTTTGGTCTTAACATCTCTTTTTGTGGGAGCTCCAATTATGCGCCGAATCCATTATAGCATATCTTCACACACTGCTGTTCTTGCGCTTTGTGTGTGTGTGTGTGCACACGTAGACCCTTCTCTGCCCTCATACATACATAGTGTTTATTTTCCTCCAGACGGCCACCGATGTAAAAATGTAGTTTATCAGGGCTCTCCTGAAGTATGATCAGCTTTTGCCATTTACCCAAAGGTGCTGCCGTCTGATTTATCCGCTACAATGGAGATTAAATTGAGTCGTGACATTTCATTCAGTCGAGTTTGCAACGGGCCAGTGGAGGCCCGTGGGTACACCTTTTTGCAACAACAACATATTAAAAACCAGAAAATGAAGTATTTACTGAACCCCCAACCCTCCCACTTTCCCCTTTTTTTAAAATATATTGAGCATTTTGTGTTTAACTGTATCTAGAGCGAACGGTATTATCAAATCAGCATTATTTACATTTTGTTCACTGCTGTTAAATTGTTGATGTTAGATTTGCTCTGTTCGTAAGCCCAGAAGCCTTATGGCTGATTGTTTTTGAGTCTGTATGTGCGCGTCATATCATATACCTCCCGTGTTCTTTTGTGCTCAGCTGTGGTGAAATCTTATTATTGCGATTAGATGCGACTTCCCATGATGTCCACTTTAATTTCCAAGTGAGTCAGATGAACCTCTCCTGCAGTTTAATGATGACTCATGGTGGTGATTATTAACCTTTGCGTAATCTGATGTCACTGTTTATGCTCCTCCATGACAATAAACCAAAAAGTTTTGTGCATGAGTGCAAGTTAAACTTATTATTTTTATCAATAACAGTAAGGTATTACAAAGACAGCACCTAGAAGTCAAAAAATTAAGGATGCATTGTTAATATTTTGGTCAGTATCAGTGAGCTGATAATAATTTTCTTGTTGTAGAAAGTATTAAAATTGCATGGTGTCTTGTTTAAATAAATTAAAGTGCTAAAATCTATTTTCAATGCTACAAATTATTTATGCATCGCAACAACATACAGTATAATATATGGATATGCTACATCTTGCATTTTACAGGTTAGTTCACCTCAAAATGGAAAAAAATAATCATCATTTACATAGCTTCATATCATTCCAAGCTCAAAAGATTTTCATGCCTTTTTGGAATACAAATGGAGGTTTTTTGTTGTTTTTTTTTTTTCTTTTAATAATCTTTCATCCATTCATTGGTAGTCCAGGTAACCAAAATTTTAAGCTTCAAAAAGTTCATAAAGACATTTTAAAAATAATCCAAACTTCAGTAAGCTGTTTAAACTTGCCAGTCACTTTATATGATCACATTTAATTTAAGCTTATTAACCTGAATATACGCATTAACATGATTATGGAAGCCCGTTTCCGCCACTGAACCACAATCTCAGAAATAAACTCAATTCTGAGTAATAAAGTCACAATTCTGACTTTTTATCTCAGAATTGCATGATATAAACTCACAATTGCGAGTTATAAAGTCAGAATTGCAAGACATAAACATGCAATTCTGAGAAAAAAAGTCGCAACTCTGAGACATAAACGCAATTCTGAGCAATAAAGTCACAATTCTGGGAAATAAAGTCTCAATTTTGAGAAATAAAGTTGCAATTCTGAGAAATAAACATGCACTTCTGAGAAATAAAGTCGCAAAATACTGTCGCAATTCTGAGACAAACTCACAATTCTGAGACACAGATTTACAATTCTGAGACATAAAGTCGCAATTTTGAGAAATAAACGCAATTCTGATAAAAAGTCACAATTCTGAGAAATAAAGTCGGAATTGCGAGAAATAAACTCACAATTCTTAGACATGAAGTCGCATTTCTGAGACACACAAATCTGGGAAAAAACACAATTATGAGAAATAAAGACGGAATTGCGAGTAATAAAGTCGGAATTGTGAGATATAAACTCGCAAATGCAAGTAATGATAGAATTGCGAGACAGACAATTCTGAGACATAAATTTGCGATTCTGAGAAACAAAGTCACAATTCTGACTTTTTATCTCAGAATTGCGTGAAGTTATAAAGTCAGAGTTGCAAGACATAAACATGCAATTCTGGGAAATAAAGTCGCAATTCTGAGGCATAAACGCAATTCTGGAAAATAAAGTCGCAATTCTGAGAAATAGTCTCGCAATTCTGAGACAAACACATTTCTGGGAAACAAACTTGCAATTCTGAGACATAAACACGCAATTCTGAGAAATAAAGATGCAATTGCAGGAAATAAAGTCAGAATTGTGAGATAAACACCATTGCAGAATTGCAAGTTTATATCTTGCAAATGTGAGAGATAAACTCCCAAATAAGAACGTATTAGTCTTTTTCCCCCTCAAAATCACAAGTTTATATCTCACAATTCTGAAGAAAAAAGTCAGAATTGCCAGAAAAACTCAGAATTACAAGAAATGAATTTATTTTAAAATGAACTCAGAGTTTATATCATTTGCAATTGCTGGTTTATATCTCACAATTCTGACTTTATAACTCGCAATTCTGACTTTGTTTCTCGCAAATCCAACTTTCAGATTTCTCAGAAATATAAACTTTGATTATGATGGTATGGTACATGGTAATCTAAATGTAAAAATTGTAAATAATTGTCTAATACTGCTAAATAAATAAATAAATTATGTTGGCTGATAACCAATATAATCCCAATATATTGTACATATTGTAAAAATATTTGTTATAACCATTATAAAAACTCAAGGAAAAAAAACCCTGCACTCTAAATGTACACTATAATGCAAACAAAAACTGTACGTCATTGCAGTTGACAAGAACAAATCAGGAAACTTGGTGTATTGAGTATATCATATTAATTGTATATTAATTATCATGTGTCTCTCCAGCCTCTGTGACCAGTAGTTCTTCAACATCTCAAATGGCGAGTGGCATCAGTCTGGTGTCGTTTAACAGTCGGCCGGATGGGATGCATCAGCGCTCATACTCAGTGTCCAGCGCTGACCAATGGAGTGATGCCACAGTCATCGCCAACTCAGGAATCAGCACTGGTAAGTTTAGAACACATTACTAAGTGCTGCCCTCTCAAATGTCATCGTCTTGAAGGTTTTTCTTCAAAACAGAGAACAGAACCTTAAACAGTGATTTGTTATCCTATAGTTGTAAACACACACATACACCCACTCCACCTTTCATTGATTCTTGTGTCAAGCCCTAATGCTGCTTTAACTGTTTATCAAAGTAATGGCCACTCAGAAGAACCACATTACCAAAGGCTCATCTGTCGACGGCAACTCGCTAGCAGAAGAGAAATGTTTGGAGCATGATGTTTATCAGTCTGTCACCTTTCTGTTGTCTGAGAATTTCATACTTGGCTATTTTAATAAAATCTTTCATGTCTAAACAGCCATGGGGGAAATGGGCATACACATAGAAGTCACTATTGGACTGACAGCTGTCAGGCACAATGTTTTTATGTGTGCTGATGAACTGCAGTGACATGGTGTGATTAGTTTTAGGCCTGTGGTTTGACCCCTGCCTGTAGTTGACTCTTGTTTACCCCTGATAACAATTAAAGCTGTGAAACACTTAAACGGGCTTCTGGCTGCGTCCGCAGCAGGGCTCTACACACACACAGCTGAGCCACAGACCCCACACATGACTTCACAAGAGTAATGTCTACAGCAATGTGTGTGTGTACACTCTAAAAAATGCTGGGATAAAAACAACCCAACTTGGGTTATTTGGCAACCCAGCGCTGGGTAAATATTGGACAGAACACATGCCTGGTTATTCTGACCCAACTGGTTGGGTTAAACATTTTTACCAAACATGCTGGGTAAAAATTATTACATTGCTGGTTTAAAATGGACTAGAACTTATAAAAAAGCACAGAATTACTAGAGGCAACAGCAATAATCAAAAGATGAACATTTATTATTAAGCAAGAACACATGGGCAAAATACAAGACAAATTGAATTTATTTGGGTGAATACAGCATATTTTACAATATTACATACATTTAAACTCATTTAGCAAGCATTTTAGGCATAAAAATGTAACATTTAAAAATAGATTTTTAATTTTAGTGTACTGAACCGTTCTCTGTAATCACTTTTTACCAAAATCGTGCTAATTCTCAAGCCGGTGTGTTGCCGAAATCTGAGCCAATGAAGGGCTGCTGTTTGCCGGGTTAACTGCCATCTTCAGACCATGGCCTCGCGTTCCACTCATCGCTGAAAGATGCCATGACTGACTCCGGAAACTGCTGATAAACAAACAGTACTGACATTAGAGAACATATTTTAAGATTAAACTCAGTACAATAACGAATAAAACCCATTTATTTTAAGGCAAAAGGCATTTCCATCCTGCGAAACAACCGAAACAATAATACAATTTACAGCACAGTAAAGACTTGAAAATGAAATAAAATGTATACAAACCCTTATTTTGCTGAAGAAGTGCAAATCAGTGGTGCTAAGAACCGATCTCTTCTGTAGAGGTCTCAAAAAGCCCGTGCTCTGGCTGTAACTCAGCAGCTGAGTTGTTTCGTCAGAAACAGGCTCAACCCAGTGGTTGGGTAGAAAAAAATAACCCAGCGTTAAAAATGACCCAGCAACTTAGTTACAGAAAAACTACCCAGCACCTGGGTAAGAAATATTAAAAGAAACCCAATAAAATGACGCACTAAGTTGAATCCAGCATTTGGGTTAAAAAAAAAAAACAGCACATGGGTAAAAATATTAAAAATAACCCAATGAAATGACCCAACGGACTGAACCCATATTTATATATGAAGAGTGCTGTCTGAAATTTTCTTCTAAAATTAGAATTTTTGTCAGACTTCTATATTTATGTTTAGTTATTTCACTTTAAGTGAAGAGAAATAGACCTAAAACTATGACAACTAGAAATTTAGAAATAAAACAGGCATAATTTAAAAAAAGTACTCAAAAGCTAAAGATTTGAAACCTAAATCGAAAACAAAAACACAAAATTAAATAAAGATAAAAATGTTAGCATTGTTTTTACAGATAACCTCTTTTAAACAATAAGGATATAAAGTATTTTCTATATATCATCATATGTATCAGTGACTTAAGCACTAAAACAGCAGTGGAGTGATACTGAGGATGGGTCGGACACTGCACCGCTCCGGAGGGCTGTGTTATGAGGTTGTGTGAGTGCTTGTATGCTCACCCCCAGGAATCTCTTAAAAATAACCTTTCTGCTGGCCTAATGATGTGTCTGTCCACGGCCTGACTGGATCAGATCTGATGGCTGGATGACGGTAGTGCCGGACGCTGATTGCTTGTCACCTCTTGCCCCCAGGAGCTGACGGGAATGAGATCCTGTCTTTTTTTCTAAGAGAAGTGGAGAGAGATAAGTGGTAGCAAAGTAATTAACTGACGTTCCTCGCTTTGCACTGTGAGGGGAGAGACTGTTGACTAACCTCTAACCTTTTGTTTAGTCTTTCGCTTTGTTTAGTCTCTAGCCAGGAAGCTAAACTATGTTTGCTGAATGAAATCCAATTCTTGTTAATGTCAAATTCTTGTTTTGAATTTTTTTTTTTTCTCTAACACATCACAGTTTTTTACAAAACATGCTTTTTTGTAGCAGTTTAGCTTTCAACATCAGTTTATGAGGTAAATAAGTCTGTTGTCCCATGATCACCAGAAAAACTGGCAAAAAGACATGATATTCCAGTTTACAAATATTTGTTCAATTCTTTGCCAATTTTCACATGTATGAATGATTCTGATGACATTATTTTATGTCTAATTATGCATAAAATAATGAATTATGACCAGTGACAGAAGAAAATGCAAACAAGACCCAGGCATTTTCTGCTATATCTGTGGATGTTTTACTACCGTACATCCAAACGGCGACACAAAATTACAGATTTTTAGTAAAATGTGTTTATGGAAAGTTATTTGACATTAAAAGGACTATTTGAACATAGACTATATTGCCAAAAGTATTGGGACACACCCTTCTAGTGAACAGGTTTGACTGCTTTAGTAATTTCCATGAATACAAATCTTAATGTTTAAGCATATAATGATATTCCGGGGAATTGCTTCTAATTTTATAGCAACAGTATGGACAGGACTCTTTTCTGTTCTAACATGACAATGCCTCTGTGTATAAGGCAAGGTTTAAAAAAGAAATTACTGATTCAGTGTGGAATAACTTGACTGGTCTGCAGAAAGCCAAGTCCTAATTCCAGCTGAACACCTCTGGTGAGACTTTAAATGCAGACCTTGAGCCAAAAACTCATCACCTAACACTAATGACTTGTACGTGTGGGTACAATCATTTTAGACAATTCCAAAACTGTTGCAACAGAGATGAAAATACAATTTTTAAATACATGAATTATGTTTCTATCTTTGTTGCTACAGTTTTGGAAATGCCTTTTCTGTTCTAAAGAAGGGGCTGTCCCAATACTTTTGCTCATATAGTGTATGTACAAGTCATTGGTATTTGGTGATTAGTTTTTGGCTCAAGATCTGCATTTAAAGTCACACCAGAGGCAATATAGTGTATTTCTGCACTCGTTTACAGATTGTACGATAATGATAGATTTTGATTATTTCTTATCATTAAAATGAAACTTTTGACATTTGACTGCTTTTGTTATTTTAGCAAGTACATTAAAGACAAGAAGATTTTTCAAATTATACACTAACACTAACAGTCAATAGTTTTTGAACAGTAAGATTTTTTATGTTTTTAAGAAGTCTCTCCTGCTCACCAAGCCTGCATGTATTTGATCCAAAGTACAGCAAAAACAGTACAATTTAAAAATATTTTTACTATTTAAAATAACTGCTTTCTATTTAAATATATATTTTAAAATGTAATTTATTCCTGTGATTTAAAAGCTGATTTTTTTGCATCATAACTCCAGCCACATGTTCCTTCGGAAATTATGCTAATATTCTGATTTGCTGCTCAAAAAAAGATGTATTATTATTATGTTGAAAACAGCTGAGTAGCAAAGTTTCTTTGATGAATAGAAAGTTTAGAAGAACAGCATTTATCTGAAATAGAAATAGATTTTGTAACATTATAAATGTCTTTATCATCACTTTTGATCAATTTAAAGCATCCTTGCTAAATTAAAGTATTAATTTCTGTAATTAATTCTATCATTTTTCTTTTCCAAAAAAATAAACAATTATACTGACTCTGAGTCTATAATCTTACGAACGTTTTTATTTTAGGTAAATGCTAATCTTTGGATCTTTCTATTCATCAAAGAATCCTGAAAAAAATGTATTAAGTGTTTTAAATATTGAAAATAATAATCATGATTTTTGAAGGATCATGCAACACTGAAGACTGGAGTAATAATGTTGAAAATTAAGTTTTAAGTTTTAACCACAGAATAAATTACATTTTAAAATACATTCAAAAAAGTTCTTTTAAATAATAAAAATATTTCACAATATTACTGCTTTTTCTGTATTTTAGATCAAATAAATGCAGGCTTAGTGAGCAGAACAGAATTCTTTAAAAAAAAAAAAAACATGACAAATCTTACTATTCAAAAATCTTACTATTTTGACGGGTAGTTTATCATCTGTCTTTGTAAAAATAAATTGTAAATGATGGAAAGTTTTTATTGATTTTGTTGAATTTAGAATCATAAATATTTTGATGTTTGCAAATCAGCAAAAACTTTATTTGTATATGATGCAGTGCCGTGTTATTATTTGCTGCTTTTTGATTATAGAGTTCTCTTCTTATTGCCTACGTAGCAAACAGAGAATTCATATGGGATTTTTTCCTAGAGTACATTTAAGTAAGCTTGCTAATTCATTTCCAACAACGGAATTCCTTTCACTAAACAGATACTGACAACCTCGTGCTTTTTATTCAAAATAAACTTAGCTGGTTTGAACTGAGATCATTTAGAACTACAGATGTCTTTAAAGTATAATTGTAAGAGGGTCAAATTTGAAAAAAGCTACAGTGGTTGACACTTGGCTGTGTGCCGTCCAAATGAGTTGGATCACATCAGAGCAGACTCGTCTTGACTGGACATGGCTGCCATTTGAAAAAACGCAGCCTCAGTAATGAGCTCTTTTATTCCAGAGGAAACAAAGCCAAGTCCGTTTAAAGGAGATAAGATCCCCTCCAGTGATCGGGCTCTCTGTGTCTTTTTGTCCCACTCTATGTTGTCTTGAGGGCATGGGAAAGGCAGTGACAACCCTGTCTCTTTACCTGGAGCATCCTTTTCTCCAAGCAGACAGTTGCACATAAAAATATCCCCTCCGTCTCTCCCTCTGTGGCTATTCTGGATCCTCCCGCTCTTTCGCTTAATAATGAGAGACAAACAGCAGCAGAAGTAATGAGTGTCTCTTTGATTACAGCTGCTGTGTTTAGGTGCTCTGGGGTACATGCTTTTGCAGTGACCCGCCTTAAGATAAGTTCCTGGCTGCCCTGATGACATGTCACCCAACTTGTTGATTAATGCACTTTTTTTAACATAGAGATGTCCTTTCCAAACTAGTAATAGCCTAGCAGCGACCAAGAAAAGTGCACATAGCAAGTTCCTTGATATGTAGGCCTACTCTTTGTATTCATGGTCAAAAGTTTACATCCCTCTTTCAGAATCTGCCGAATGTTAATTGTTTTACCAAAATAAGAGGGATCATACAAAATGCATGTTGTTTATTTAATACTGACCTGAAAAAGATATTTCACATAGAAGATGTTTACATATATTCCACAAGAGAAAATAATAGTTGAATTTGTAAAAATGACCCGTTCAAAAGTTTACATTCCCTTGATACTTAATACTGTGTTCTTGCCTGAATGATCCACAGCTGTTTTTTTTTTTTTTTGTTTAGTTTTGATCACAAGTCCCTTGTTTGTCCTGAACAGTTAAAATGCCCACTGTTCTACAGAAAAACCTTCAGGTTCCACAAGTTTTGTTTGGTTTTTCAGCATTCTTGTGTATTTGAACCCTTTCTAACGATGACTGTGTGATTTTGAGATCCATCTTTTCACATTGAGGACAGCTGAGGGACTCAAATGCAACTATTTCAGAAGGTTTAAACACTCACTGATGCATCAGAGGGAAAAAACGTTCATTAAGAGCCGGGGGGTGAAAACTTTTTTTAATTTAAAGATCGGTAAATGTAACTTATTTTGTCTTCTAGGAAACATGTAACTTGTAATCTTCGATAGCTTCTTAAGGGCAGTACTTAATGAAGAAAATATGATATTTAGGCAAAATAAGAAATGTGTACACATCCCAATTCTGTTCAAAAGTTTTTACCCTCGGCTCTTAATGCGTTGTTTTTCCTTCTGCAGCATCAGTGAGCATTTGAACCGTCTGTAATAGTTGCATATGAGTCCCTCAGTTGTCTTCAGTGTGAAAAGGTGGATTTCAAAATCATACAGTCATGGAAAAATGTAGCAGATTCTGAAAGGGGGTGTAAGCTTATTTATATATTTTTCTATATAAATACATTATTTATATACATATATATATATATATATATATATATATATATATATATATATATATATAATCTTTTCAGAGAAACTGTCTCACCCTAAAGGTTTTTTTTCCACTGAAGAAAATATAAAAATTTATTTTAATGTTTTTAATTTAGAAATTTAAAACAATCATCAGAGATCAGGTGTACTCAAGTCATTGAATGAATGAATTGCATTTTTAATGTATCTTTAAACAATAATAAAAAAATAGCGTCATTGATCCTAAAAATGCTTTATTTCACAATGACCTGGCAACCACCCACAAGAATCACTCACTAGTTTGTTTTAGTTTGTATTGTTCACCATAAAAGATGACGGACATTTAGCCTTTGCCTTGAATAATGATAAAGTATGTGTTGCCCCTTTGAAGTAACTGGATGTTTCTTACAACAAAACCTAAAAGCAAACTGGCTGTGACCGAATGTCTATTAGAATTATACCAGACTGATAAATGACTTTTTGCGAAAGCATTGAGCTTGAGAAGACAAGGATGAAGAATATGAGGGAGAGGGAAAAGGTGTATTTGACGTTGAGATGTGTGAGAGGGAGAGCTTGGACAAAGGGGCTGTTAGAACTAGGTGGTTAATTGTTCACTTTGGGATGGCATCTTGTCAGCAGAGATAAGTTGTCACGTTTTCCACTTGAGCTGAGACTAAACGATTGTAAAATAAGTTACGGCCGTCCTTGGGGCTGTCTGCTGATGCACGGCGCTGGGAGCATGCTCAGTGCCAGCCTGAACATCCCCCCAGCCCCTCCCCACATCAGCGCTTTCACTCCGCCTGATATTGATGTGAACTGAATGTTATTTTATTCTGCCGCTAGTCACAGCTGTCAGTGCCGCTTATGAAAAGTGAAGCAGCCTTCTGATAGCCTGAGCCGGAGAATCCAGCCAAACGCCAGTCAGAACTGGCCTCACACGAACGCGAGCGCTCGATCATTTAAACCAGAGCAGACACCACAGAATATTCTATATGCGTGAGGTAAAATAGGGCTGAGTGTCTCTCTCTTTGTGTCCAGATACCGGTCTGGGAGATTCTGTGTGCTCCAGTCCAAGCATATCCAGTACCACCAGTCCAAAGATGGACCCGCCCCCATCGCCCCACGCCAATCGCAAAAAACACAGGAGGAAGAAGAGTACCAGCAACTTCAAGGTGGACGGCTTCTCTGGAACTGCAGAAGGTACTTCTGGTCTCTGTCCCCCTCCATCTGTTGTCATCTGTTCTTCTCAGATCTGGTCAGATCAGATTCAGCCATGTTCCTAAGAACCACTGTAATGCATTGGTTCTTAAACGATCTTTAACATTTTACTGTAATGTTATATGATGTTTTACAGGGTGAGAAATATAAGGGTAAGAGTGAAAAACTATTGGACAAAAGTCCAAGCAAATGGAAAATTCTATGATGCTGCATTTCTAGGTCACTAATCCAATTAGTGTTTATATGATGCCAACATAGTCAGTCAATAGTCAGTACTAATACCTGAAAAATTTAATGAGAAAAAATGAATATAATTTGCTATTACACACTCTATTTGACTATTTAACTTATGTAGGTGTTTGAAAGTTAATTATTAATAATAATAATCAAAATAAATAATGCATATATTTACTTAAAAACAAAAAAATCAATGATTAAAAAAACGAGTTTTTTAGTTGGTTTTTAGTTTTATTTAGCAAAAAAAAATTGTGTAATTTGCTATTACATACTCCATTTGACTATTTAACGGATGTAGGTATTTAAAAAAGCTAATCATTGTAAAAATAATAATTAAAATAAATAATAAAAAATATTTACTTAAAAAAAAGGGAAAAAGTCAATGATTAAAAAACATGCAATAGAACAGTTATTTTTTTCAGTTTTAATTAGCAAAACATGAATGCAATTTGCTATTACACACTCTATTTGACTATTTAACATACAGTATGTAAGTATTTGAAAGTTAATCATTCTAAAAATAATCATTCAAATGAATAATAAATGTATTTACTTTAAAAAAGACAAAAAAAGTCAATGATTAAAAAAAAACATGCAGTAGAACAAAGTTCTTAAGTAGTTTTTCAGTTTTATTGAGCAAAAAATAATATAATTTGCTATTACACACTCAATGATTATTTAACGTGTAGGTATTTGAAAGTCAGTTATTTAAACATAATAATTTAAATAAATAATAAATATATTTATTTAAAAAAAAGACGAAAAAGTAAATGATTAAAAAAAACATGCAATAGAACAGTTTAGTAATTTTTCAGTTTTAATTAGCAAAAATTTAATGCAGTTTCCTGTTACACACTCTATTTGACTATTTCACGTATGTAGGTATTTGAAAGTTAATTATTATTAAAAAAATAATAATAATAAATATATTTACTTAAAAAAAAGATGAAAAGGTCAATGTTTAAAAAAAAACATGCACTATAACAAGATTCTTTAGTAGTTTTTCAGTTTTATTGAGCAAAAAATTTAAGTAATTTGCTTTTACACACTCCATTTGACTATTTAACTTATGTAGGTATTTGAAAGTTGTTAATAAAATATATAAGAAATATGTATAAAAAATTTTAATAAATATATTTACGTAAGAAAAAAAAATAAAACATGTCCTTCAGATGTTTTTCAGTAGGGGTATTATAAAAGTTATCCAGACAAGAACATTGACTGTTTTTATCAAATTTCTGTCTAATACATTTCATTTATACTGCAAGAAATAATGCACAGAGATATTTTATATAATTTATTAACAAATTATTTCATTTGAATGGTGCTACAGTGTGTGTGTATATATGTGTCTATGTATATATTCATCTGTACATTTCATTGTAATCCAAGTAGCCTTCCCATATACCTGCATGTATACAAACACTGTAAGCGCCATTTGCTGCTGGTGTCACACACACATAAACGCAAGCAAGCACAGTCATGCAGTGAAGTTGTGTCTGCTGTGACGGTGCAGTGGAACAGATGTTTCTGAGCAGCAGATGTGTAATATGTTTCCTGCCGTCAGTATGGATCAGACAGCTGACAGGCCTGCGTGGAGCAAGAGAAATATGCTGAGTGATTATTACACACTCACACAGACAAGCCAGTTAAACGCCGTCTGTCACTCACACACGCACAGACTCCACTCATCACTGCAGCCACCATTCTGACACAATGGATAGACATTTGTATTTATTTTACTATTCGGTCTCCAGTAACACACTACCTTTCAAAAGTTTGGGTTCGGTAAGGTTTTTTTTATTTAATTAATACTTTTATTCAGCAAGGATGCATTAAACGTAATTAAAGGTGATGCTAAAGATTTTTATTTCAGCTTTGCCATCACAGAAATAAATTACATTGTAGAATGTAATAAAATAGAAAAGTACTATTTTAAGTTATAAATGGGTCTTCAGTTTACAGTTAGTTGTTCATAACCTCTTAACTGGGTGAGAATACAGTTCTGAAGTGTTGTAAGGTCATCTGTGTATGTGTGTGAGAGACAGTCTGCGTGTACGAATGATGGATGAGTGTGTGTCAGCTCAGAGAGTGTGTGATTAATTAGACTGGGCTTGTGTGGGTGGCCGTGGCCTCTTGAGAGCCGAGGATCAGTGCTTGTTTAAAATGTTCCCAATCACCCTTATTGATCCTCTCCCAAAGGGGGCCAATATATTGTCAGTGAGGGAAGAGTATGTGTGCATGTGTGTATACACATCAGTGTGTCACATGCAGTGTGTATCAGAATTAAATTTATTCAGCATATTTCTGGCAGTATTAAATACTGTATATTTATGTATTCAGTGGTTCTCAACTAGGGGGTTGTGACCCAAAAAATGGATCACTGATATGTTACCAGACAGAACGGAAAAACAATGCTAAGGAAATCTTTGTAACTCAAGTGAGATGGACAAGTTTAATCATGTATTAGCAGTGGCATTGATTGAATACAAATAGGAAAATATTCCAGTTCAAATTCCAGTCACTTGGTAGAACCAAGTCAAATTAGACAGATGCAAACATAAACCAAAATAAATAAAGCAAAACTAAGGCTAAATTAAACATAAGTATAACTTGCAATAATAATATATAAATTACAATTTAGTATTAAACAAATTTGAAAGGTTTGGATCAGAAAGTTGTTTTTTAAAAAAGTTAATACTTTTATTCAGCAAGAGTGCATGAAATTGACCAAAAGTCACAGTAAAACATTTACAGTGTTACAAAAAAATTATATTCAAATAATATATATATTAGGGCTGTCAAGTGATTAATTGCGATTAATCGCATACAAAATAAAAGTTTGAGTTTGCCTAATATATGTGTGTACTGTGTGTAATTTTATTTATATATATATATATATATAATGTATATATACATTATATATATATATGTATAATATAATTTTAATATTACAATAATTTTGCAAGTCAGTTTTCATAATAATGAAATATTTGATTTTATAGAGTGTTTTTTTTTTTTCTTTCTTACTTTGTTGGTTTGCCATTTGATGTCAATGTAAAATCTGGAAATTTATGAACAATGTAGTGAAACCAGCTGAGAACCTCTGATCTGATGTACCATTTTTACCATGACATTAGCATTTGAGAGCTTTGAGAGACCATCTGTTTCACTTAATTCTCTCTGTGGTGCCACCATGTGGTCATGGAAGAGTGGAATCATGGGAAATACGAACCCTGATAGTCCTTAGATTGTAGAATGAGGATACATGAACATTGTTCCAAGATGTTGCTTAGTCTTAGATGATAAATCTCTAAACCTTACATTTATTTTCCGAAGTAGTTTATCTGGAGAACTCTTAAAAAATGTAAAAATTACCAAAACACACACACAGACACACACAAATGTTGATGAAACTCTGATTATGATGATTGATATTTCAGGGTTGTAAGAAAGTTCAGTTTCTTCGTTTGCTGTTGCAGATCTGTTTAAAATGCATTTTATTTTGCAAATGTAACATTCAGAAGAAGGATTCAAAACTTTTTGTATTGAAACAGAGATTTTTCTTGTCGTTTCTGACCTGTAGGGGTCTTTGGTGAGAAATTGGGTTGCATTAATGTACCTCACTCACCCCCTCTTTATTTCTCGCCATCACTATCTTTCTTTCACTCTTTCCCCATCCTCCCTCCTCCCTTTCCTTTTTCCTAACCCTGGAGAGCCACTTTGTCTTGCCCTGATTCGCGTTTTTTGAAAAGGTTGAACGTTGTCAGACGCTGCCCGGGCCTCTCTTCCCCAGCCCCCATTCGTCAGGCAGGCACTTAAGTGAAATATTATAAATAATCTACAGTATTGAAATCTTTTATCAGCTGTGTCACTTTCATTATTCAATAAGCGATTAGTAACAGTCTCCCAATTTAGCCATTAAGCACTTGTGCGTGGGGCCGGGGAGTGCTGTCACGCCGCGGGCCTGCTGAGGGATAAGGCTGTCAGCCTCTCTGTTATTCATGAGCTTCGCCAGCCAGGTACCGTGCTCATAGTGTTTTATATGACACACATACTGTCACGGTCAGGTACTGCGCTCGTAGTGTGTTATAGAACACATACACACTTACATGAACTTTCATGGCAAGGTGCTGTTTATAAACAGTGTGTGTTGCTAACATCTCGTGACAAAACTTGGTAAAAACTCCAAAATCGAAAGAAATATTACTTTGCTGAAAGACATTGAAGCTTATTTTAGGACCTTTAAAGGAGACCTTTTATGCCACTTTTTACAATATGTAATATAAGTCTCAGGTGCCCCCAGAATGTGTCTGTGAAGTTTTAGCTCAAAATACCCCACAGATAATTTTTTATATCATTTTGAAAATGCCTGTTTTGAGTAGAACCAGAAACATGCTGTTGTCATGCATGTCTCTTTTAATGCAAATGAGCTGCTGCTCCCCTCCCCCTTTTATAGAACAGGGCTGTGCCTTAACAGCCAAAAAACATGTTTGGTTTTGATTATCATGTCCATCATGCTGAAGTCATGCGTTTTAAAGCCGTATCAGTTTAAACTAAAAGTTTTTCTGAAAAATGTTTTTCTGAGCTCACACATCTGAAGGACGCACGCAGAAATGGTTATCACATGGCATGTGAGTACTAAAGTACACTGCTCTCGTCTAATCTGAGGCTGGAACTCCAATGACAACGACAACGACAGAACAGCATGCTTTGCTCTAACTTTTGCCATGGCATTAGAACTGTTACACCGTTGTCGTTGTGAAAACAAAATGGTGGCACCGTGGGTGGAAATGTGCAAATTACAGGGTTAGTTCACCTAAAAATGAAAATCAGCCCGTTATTTACTCACCCTCCAGACATCCTAGGTTTATATGACTTCCTTCTTTCAGACGAATGCAGTTGGAGTTAGATTAGAAATTTTCCTGGCACTTCCAAGCTTTAGAATGGCATGGGTGGGTGTTTCTCTTCATCAGTCCAAAACAAGTCCAATAAAGTGTATCCATCCTTAATAAAAAGTGCTCCACAAGGCTTCGGGGGGTAAATAAAGGCCTCCTGTAGTGAATCAATGCGTTTTTGTCAGAAAAAATATGCTTATTTAAAACATAATAATCACTTTAATCTAGCTTGTGGCAACTGGTCGAAGCCGCTCCGGGCAGATGACGTACGACGCAGAAGTAACAAACGCGCGCGCACTGTGGAAAGGGCTAAACACAGCACCGATCACAAATCAAAAGTACAAATTGAGGATTTGTATAGAAAAATCTCAGAGGATTTCAATATAAGCCAAGAGGAGACTGGTTTTCCTTTGGTAAAGTAAGGAAACTTTGCTTCCTTTGCTCCTGTAAACAAACGTTGGTTTGCGCAAGACTCACAGGCGCATGCGCAACGCCAACGTCCTATGTCATCCGTTCAGAGCTGCTTTCATGTACAACCAGTTGGCACAAGCTAGATTAAAGTGATTATTATGTTTTAAATACAGTTATTTTTCTTAAAAAATGCATCAATTCGCTACAGGAAGCCTTTATTTAGGAGCGAAAGCTGACACGTCTTTTTCACATGCTAGCAGAAAAGGGCTTACCAAAACCAAAATCATTTTTCACATTTTCTGGGTTGGTAGATGCACTGCGAACCCAATTAGCACTTAAAGTAGAAGTTCACTTCTACAACAAATATTTACAGATGCTTTACGCACCCCCTTATCATCCAAGATGTTTGTGGGTTTCTTTCTTCAGCTGTAAAGAAATTATTTTTCTTGAGGAAAACATTCCAGAATTTGTCTTCATAATATTGGACGTCTATGGTGCCCGTGAGTTTGAACTTCCAAAATACAGTTTCAGTGCAGCTTCAAAGGGCTCTAAATGATCCCAGCAGAGGAAGAAGGGTCTTAAACAAAAAGGGTAGCAAAATAATTGGTTGTTTTCCAAAAAAATGTACAATTTATATACTTTTAAACGCTCGTCTTGTCTACTCTCTGTGACGCGCATGCAAACTCTGTGTAATGCGCGTCAATACAGTTAGGGTAGGTCGAAAAACTCCCATCTCATTTTCTCCTCCAACTTCAAAATCATCCTACGTTGCTGTTTTACCTTTTTTGTAAAGGGCATTTAATCTTCTTTGCACCTTTACCCTAACTGTTTTGACCCAAATTACATAAAGTTTGCATGTGCATCGCAGAGAATAGACAAGACGAGCATTTTAATGCATTGTATTATTTTCATTAGAGTTCAGCATCACACTGAATCTCACAGCGCTGTGTAGTGGTCGCATGACCGACACTTATCAGCAAGTAAACGCATCTGCTCTACTAAGCTTGTACTGCGCTGCCATTTGAATTTTGAGTCGAGCAGATAAATAGTCAGTGTGGCGCGGTTCAAATGTTTTGTTCCGCTTTTGGTGCATAAGCATTATATTGAACATTTATCAAACTCTTGATATTATTTTATCAAGGAAAATTATATTGTGATAATTATCATTATCATTTTATCACCCAGCCCTAGTTGTAACTGTTTTAGGTGCATCGTTTTAGAAATGAGTCCCTGAACGCACACAATCTCAACATGCTGATGATTCTCAGCTGACATTATGGCAGTTCAGGGGTCTGTCTCTAATTTCAGCTCACCTGCTCTTCTCCTTTTTCGGAGACAAAGTCTTCTCACAAACGTTCTTCTTTTATCCCCCTGAAGATCAATCGATCCCAGCATGCCGTGCATTTTTACACTTCTCGCATCCCCCCCACAGTGGACCGCTGAAAGCCCAGCACTCAAATGGCAAACTTACTGCACGGACGATCACAGTTTATCAATTACCGCTGAGCTGTAGGGCCCTAAGTGGCCCTTGTTAAGTAATTACTACGTTTGATGAGAGCAAGAGAATGTGAGAGCCTTTGAAACCGGATCAGAAAGACGGCATGGGCTCTGCGCTGCACAGGGACAGTGGGAGGCTCATGAATGCCTTGATGATTGCACAAAGACGTGGATACCTCAGGAAGGCGATACGTTTTAAGAAACAGCCAGAATGAGATAGACATTCCAGAAGATGGCGGGGCCTCACAGGTGTCCTCAGCTGGAATCGGCCTGGCACGTGGCCGCAACGTTTAATTAAAGCATTCTGCAGGTGAACAGCTCTGCTCTGTTACAGGCAGGAACAAAGTGAAGATGGTCTTATCTTCCTAATGGTATGGAAAAAGGACCATTCACTTAAAGTATCTTAACTAAAAGTTGCTCTCTGTGATTAAGAAAAGTCATTTTGAAGTGTCTTTTAAAACCTACAGATGAGAGAGTTAAGAGCCAACATTCATGGAATTGATGTTATTAGAAGGCGAAGAATGGTTTGTGTGGGGGATCATGCATGGCTCGTAGACAATAAGACAGAGTAAATTTATCCCATACAGATTTTACAGAGTCTATTGTGTGGAAAATAGCTTGATTCCGGGCCATGTTGTAGTTTTTTCCTCTCTGATGCTGTGCACATAGAGAGGACTGGATGGGATTGTTTTTCCAGGATTACTGTTGTGTAACAAATGTCCCCTTTGGCCTAAGGGGAAAAGAGTGAGACTGCATTGAGCCGAAGTGACTTCAGGTCAGTTGTCAGCACAGCTGGGAAATGAGCAGTTATTTAAAGAGACGAGACTAGACCTGTGACCACAGTGACCTGAGAAAGAATGATTTAAACTGGGTTTTGCATATCACAGTGATTTTAGTATAATTAGTTTTCTTTTAGAGAACAGATTTCAGTTTTTTCTTTGTTATAAGGTGGTCACATTAAACTTTCTAGGAAGACTTTTCATGATGCCTTTTTCTTTTTTTCCTCTTTTTTTAATGCTTTTTAAATGTGACCCTAGACCACAAAACCAGTCTTAATTAGCACAGGTATATTTGTAGCAATAGCCAAAAATACATTGTATGGGTCGAAACTATAAATATATAAAAAAAATTTTGATTAGTAATACGCATTGCTAAGAATTTCATTTGGACAACTTTACAGGTGATTTTCTCAATTTTCTTTTTTTTTTTTTTGCAACCTCAGATTTCGGATTTCCAAATAGTTGGCCAAATATTGTCCTATCATAACAAACCACACATCAGTGGAGCTTATTTATAATAAGCTTATTTATTCAACTTTAAGGGGTTTTAAGGACAGTTTTTTCATGCACCTGTCAAGTTTGAGATTTTGGGCTTTTTGGTTTTTCATAAAGTGCTTTTTCAGACTAGTGGAAAGAAAACTTCCAGAAGATACTATTAAGTGTTTCTTTTATAGCTCTTTATCTATTTGTGTAAATAGATTTCAATGACAATAGATATTTTTAGAGGCTGTTTTCTCAAAATTATTTTTTTTCTCCTACACTGAGACATAAATCTCCGCTTCAGTAGCACACCTTAACATTTTTATTCTTGTCTATATCCTAAAGGTTTTTACAGAGGGATTTGTTCATATATAATTTGCTTAATTTTTAGTTCCTCAAAAATGTTGGGAAAAAAATATATATATATATATATATATATATATATATAGTTTTTCTTTTTTTTTTTTCTGAATTATGGAGTGACAAAATGAGATGCCCAAATTTCCCTCTGTAAAAACATTTCACTCTAATATGAAACAAAAAAAATTAAACCAGAATTTTGAAACTGACTTCATCCAATGTTTAGATTTTTGTACTAGGCATTGATGCAAACTAGCGCATATTTCATTAAATAATGCCTCATTTGAATATTTAAACCTAACATTAGAAAACTTACAAAAATACAAAAATAATGTAGGTAATATAAAAAAAATGTTTGCAATTATCAATGTAATCAATCAACTGGGTAAGTAAGGTGATAACTATTAGTTTTTTTTACCCTATTCACCTCCAGTGTCTCGCTTTAAGATGATGTATAAATCTAAATTTAAAATAAATTTTGTGAACATTTCCAGTCAGCCTGCAATTTTGTCAAATTATGCAAATGTTACAAAGTGTCCATCAAAGAATGCCATTAAAGACAATACGTAATTTAATGTAGTGGAATTGCACTGTAGTGGGAATTTACATTAAGAAAAATTATATTCTTATTTAATTAAAAATTAATTCTTATTTAATCTGCTCTTTAATGAAATGCACAGATTTATTAATTTCATTATTTTATATTTGGACACTTTGCCCAATAACATAGACATAACCTGTTTTGTCTTGCAGTTTTCCACTCAAACGGTGCATTCTCATGCCTTTTTAAACTAATGCAGTGTGTTTTCAACCCCTGCTTCAAATCCAGTGACTTCATTAGCCAATTATTAATTTCTGCATAATTCTCATTTGTTTAAACATTTGCACTTTTGACTGCTGACTGCAGTTCATTCTTTGTTTTTCCACCCTGCCTTTCTCAATGATACTTCCTGTTAATTTCCCAAATATTTGTCTCTTTGGCTGTTCTACTTTCTCCACTCCTGTCATTTGTTTTGTTTTTCGTCTTTTTTTCTTTCTCTCCGCCTGTTCCTCTGCCTGTCATCGGATGCAGCCAAACGTAGGGCATGGAAACTAAATCGCGTCGGTAGTCTGCGCAACATTTACAGCAGTGCCTCCAATGCTGCAGGTAACTCGCTCCAAAAAAAACAGACCAAGGGGGAGGTTATTTTTCAGACAAGCCCCTCACACATGCAGTGAGACCCCGTGAATGTTTTATCCTTCTGTCCTTCCTGATCGTTCACCCCCATAACACTTCCTGCACGTCACTAACGTTTTTTTAGAGCATGGAACGATTGTAAAATAATGCTTTGCTTCCATAATCCTGTTTGTATGTGTAAAATTGTCATATTTGAGTTTCTGTGATTTACTGCAGTGATGGTAATTTGGACGATGTCATTTGGTGATATTGGACTCACTGTGGGAGGTGACGTGCGCTTTGGCCCCTCCCCTTCCTACGCCCTCTTTCCCATGACTCCACCCCTCCCCTGCTTTATTTATTTGTTCACATTTTCCCTGGATGTGAATAACTCCTGTAATATTTGCCAGGTTATTAATGCTGGATGCTTGAAAGGGGAGGGGATAATATGGGAATTAATGACCTGTGTCACAAAGCAATACTGTGTGCTTTGACATTTCGCTCGGTTAATTTGTGTTTCCAACCATTCAACTCTTCCACCGTACCCCCGAGCACTGCCGCCTGAGCCGCGTGGAGGTAACACCCCCCTGCCTCATTTCTGTTCATGCTGCATCCTTGCTTTCCGAGTTGATTGTGTGCTGTTTGTCGGTAAAGGTTGCCTGTGTCAAAGTTCACAAATTTCTTTGCCGGTGCAATATTACTGAACATCATAGCGCATGAATAGAAAAGCATGAAAGTGATTGGATACTTTCAGTCTAAATTGTGCGAAACATAATGATTGCCCTATTAGTGGCTTGTGGAATATTGAGAGCAGCACCAGGCACCCGATAAATGATAGCTGCCCCATTTTAAAGTTTAAGGGCGAAATAGAGGGGAGGGGTGGCAGCCTGATGCCCTGTCATCGCAGTTTTTGTATTACACAATTGTTTTCTTATTAATTGTGTGCTAAGGGGAGGAGGCGGAGCCAATCTTCATATTTGCCTCCGAATATCGTCTTTCTGCATTGTTGCTTTTCATAATTGTCAAATACCGCCCTCTCCCCAACAGCACTGCGATTTAATTAGGGTGAGAACATTGCTGCTGACCCCAGAGGGCCTGGTGCCTTTGAAGGGTGGGTCCAATCTAGGCTGGGATGCTCCAGTGATCCCACCAGCCCCCAAACCTTGCAAATGTTAATAAAAAAAAACCTTTAAATGAATAAATAATAGGCCCAGACTCCCCATCCACTTTTTGTTGATGTTTTGCTGTGATGTTTGATGTTTTGCTGACTTTTGCTGTGAATGAGCACATTTTCTAATGTCTGCTTGATCTAGAATGGGGAAGATCTCTTTCCTCCAGGTTCCTTTTTCTAAACCTGGAGGCCAGAGAGGTTTAAACACTCCGGCTGCCAAGCATATCTTTCTGTAAAGAAAGGAATTTTGGGATTTTAACACAAGGCTCTTTTACAGCGGTGAGGGCAGCCCGTGGCCCTGCGGGATCTTTAATATGACTTGTATGATAGGAGTCCAATTAGGCCTGTCATTGACTGGAGGAGAGGAAATGGT
The DNA here is from genome assembly GCA_012976165.1 of Labeo catla. NCBI lineage: Eukaryota > Metazoa > Chordata > Actinopteri > Cypriniformes > Cyprinidae > Labeo > Labeo catla. Next base: position 381,938 of record VONZ01000446.1, on the reverse strand, counting down.
GTGGCGGCACAGAATTCCCGCTGATTAAACTTGTGAAATGGGATATGATTCGAAGACCTGTCTCAGAATGTAACATAGCTGGAAGAGAAGTCTCACAGACAAATGGGGGTTAAAGACTTGTTTATGTGAAGAAGAACAAACAAGCTGTGAATACTATTGGTACATTTGTTTATAACTTGCTTTTGGCTGAATGACTGATTCACAGACTCAGGTCCACATTACAGCTTATTCTAGCAAGAACTGTGCACTTAAGGTCCAGACACACCAAACCGACATCAAAGAACAAGTGGCGACAAAAGCTGACTGTAGTGTTGCATCACATTGCCTGTGTCTGGGCCGAAAAGTTCCTCTTGAACACACTGCAAAGACTACAGCCAGTAGCCTTCTACATGTTGTATCTATAACTTAAATTAAGTTCAGACTGTGGCTATGCATACTCTCGCAAAGTTTTCGGTGTGGGCCATCTTGGCTCCTATATTTGCTTGGTTCCATCACTTCAGTTATCATAATATCACTGATAAATATAGCTGCAAGTAGTGATTACAGTGATTTAAAAAAGCATTTTTGGCAAATGCAGATAATTTACCAAAGAAATATGATCATTTTTTAACTGTTATAGCACCACCTATGGTGGAATTTCCATAAAATGTTGCATATACTCACGTAGTTTCATGAAGTTTTGAGTTTTTGTTTAGGATTTATAGGCTGTTGGGTATAATTGGCCACGTCCCTTTAAAAGTAACACTGTTGTAGCTTACCAAAGTGTAAAGAATTGTACTACAGTGTTTTTGGTTTTTTTTTTTTTTTTAGGTTGAGTGTAAAACCTAGGAGTAGTTCGCAATTGTAGGTTTTTTAAATAATGTCAAATATTTAAAGGACAATTTGATTGACAGCAGTGGTCCTAGAAACAAAGTTGTTCAGGAGAGCAATCATACAATGGGAAGATCTAGTGTATGTTAGATCGTATGAACGTTTTCTGCAAGTTGAGGTCCTTTATCATAGAAAAACAGTGTTTTTGAAGCCTTTTTAACTGTTATAGCACCAGCTGTGGTCCGATCCCCTTAAAACTTTGCATGTTTGTTTAGAATCACTTGTTGCATGTGCTCACCAGGTTTCGTGAAGTTTTGAGTTTTCCTTTAGGCTTTATAGAATTTTGGTCAAATTTGGACAGGTCCCTTTTCTGACTGACCCCATTATAGCTTCTCAGAGGGTAAATTTCAACATTATTTTGATAATTATTGACCTACAGTGTCCAGAGAGTTGTACTGCAGTGTTTTTTTTGTTTTGTTTTGTTTTGTTTGTTTTTTTTCAGATTGATCAAAAAACCTAGGACTAGTTTCCAAAAACAGGTTTTTTTTTTAAGGGTGCTTTCACATCTGTGGTTCGGTTCATTTGGTCCGGACCAAGGGCAACAAATGATACATTGTAGCATTTTTCTCCCGTTTTGGGTCCTTTTCACACCACACTGATTGCTCTGGTCCGAACCAGTTGAAACGAACCAAAATGCAGTCATGTGACAAGATCCACATCACTCGATGGCCAGATGTGTCATTGAACGTATTTCCTAAACTGCTTTTCGATTGGTCAGAATTAACGTGCGGGAAAATTCCAATGGAACTCCCGGAAGTAAACAAAGAGAGGAGAAAAAAGCCGGCAGACAACACGCCGCTTTTTAGTATGGAGAGACGACTGTGCTGGCTGATTGTATCCCTGTAATTTCTATGATTGTAATTTCTATGAGGCTTTGCACCTTCTCACAACTCCATCTCAGCTTGTCCGCGAGCTGCCATGGGGCTATGTTGCTAAAGCGCTAACTGTCAACAAATACTTGTCCTCATCACATAATGCACAGCGCAGCTGATTACGGCAGCTGGATTAGTCCAAAAAGGTGCAGTACTTTTTGCAGTTGGGTCTGTTCGAGTTCGGATCATGTTCTCACCACAAACGAACCGCTCCAGAGTTCGTTTGAAAGCGTACCGAGACCACCTCTTCAAGGAGGTCTCGGTACACTTTTTTGGTCCGCTTTTGGTGCGAACTCCAGTGCGATTCAACCGAACTAAATGAGGCAGATGTGAAAGCACCCTAACATCATCTCAATCATTTAACAAACAATTTGATTGACAGCAGTGGCTCTGAAGGCAAAGTTGTCCATAATAAGGAGTTCTATTATGACTCTATTATGTTCTATCTATTATTCTATTAAAACTGGACCAATTGCTGCTGAAAATTCAGATTTGCCATCACAGAATTAAGCTAGTTTAAAATATATAGAAATACAAAACAGTAAATTGTAATAATATTTCACAATATTACTGTTTTTACTGTATTTGTAGCAAATAAATGCACCCTTGGTGAGCATCAGAGAATTCTTTCCAAAGCATCAGAAAATCTTTATTATTCCATACTTTTGAAAAGTGTGGGTTTGTATTCCAGGGATACCAGCTGTCCGTGAGAGATTATTTTGGAGAGTTTATACTATAAAGGCAGAGTTTTCAGGTTGTTTCCTGTTCCTGTTTCTCATTGGCTTTGCAGATGCCATGGGGAGCATGGGGTTTTCCAATTCATGTGGCATTTTGGCCTTAGGGATGCCTGTTTTGTGTGTGTGGAGGGGCATTACTTCCCTGATTACTTCTTCATTATGTAATTGCCCCTCCAGAGTAAATTATAAACAGAATGTGTAAAGTGTGTGATCTCTTACTGCCTCAGATCGTGTTTCGGGTGGGATCCCTTTGATTGTGACACACCACCACATCTCATCAATGCAGGTTCTCTGTTCGAGCCATCTGGGTGCCCCATCCATTGCTGTCCCCTCTGATCACCCAGTCAATGGCCTTTTGTTCCTAACACTTTCCAAATGTTGACCCTCAGTGCCGTTAAATAACCCCCTTCCATTTCTCTGTACTCAAACTCCCGAGATAAACTCTTGAAAAAGGGGGCTGTTGCTCTCACTCTCTCACTCACTCACACACACATTTTCCTAATTGTCTCGTGATTGGCCCATTAACCTAACCAGGGCCCTGGATAGCAGATCCATATGTCAGTTTGCCTAGGGAGCGTTGTGGACAGGACCAGCAGCACGGTTGGAAAGATCGGGACGCGGGTATGGTCTGGCTTGTAATTAGTGGCATATCCTGATCAGGGTCGAGGGGCAAGCCCCCCCAGGTCAGGGGTTGCCAAGTGTGTCCCGAAGCTAACAGGTGCTCTACAAGGACGAGAATCCTTCCTGGTGAATTTTATCCTACAACAATGCAACCAAAGAGTTTGATTTAATCATTCATATAATTTTATTAAGATGCTCTGAGAAAAATATAAACACCATGTTCATAAAGTGTTAATGAATTTCTTCAAAACAAAAATCACATGCATCACTCAATGGGAAAATACAGTTTCTCTGTTGTTGTAGCTGTTGATAAGTAATCTTCTTGAATCTTTTCTTCCATCCAATCTAGAACAAGAGGACAACTTTGAGTTCATCATTGTTTCTCTGACGGGACAGACCTGGAATTTTGAGGCAACGTCCTATGAGGAGCGGGATGCATGGGTTCAAGCCATTGAGAGCCAGATTCTGGCGAGTCTACAGTCCTGTGAGAGCAGCAAACAGAAGGTAGAAAATTTACATATAGTACATAGATCAGTTACTTGATGCTTATCAATTAATTTATTTAAAAAAAAATGCAATTTATGCATACAATAACCTGCATATACCTATTCTATATATATATATTTTGTGTGTGTGTATATGTATGTGTGTGTGTGTGTGTTTATATATATATATATATATATATATATATATATATATATTATATTATTTATTTATTTATTTATTTATTTATTTATTTATTTTTGCATGGTTTGATTTAATCTTTCGATTTTTATTTTTTATTAATTTTTTATAAAAGCTTATTTTCTTATTAATAAATGAAAAACATTTGTTTTCCAACAATGTCATCCAACAAAGTATTAGAGAAAGAATGTAGAACAAAATGTATATTTATAATACTTTTCACAATAGATATTTCAAGGCAGATTTATAGAAAATCTTACAAGTAGAACAAAATAATAAAGGTAAAAATAAATAACAATAATAAATCTCTTTCAGAACCCTCTTGGACCCCAGTTTGAAAACCCATGATTTAAATGATTGTAGTCAGTGTTATTTGCTGACGTCCTTTCTTATCAAGAGACTGCAGCTGAAAACTAGCTGACTGGCTAACACTGGCACATTTACAGAAATGTTGATTAGTGTGTGTTGTCCTTATAAATAATAAATAAATGTTGCATCAAGCGCAAAAGATAATTAAAAAGCAACACCTCCTTGTTGTATGGCTGAATATATGTGCATATGACTAAACAGTATGTATATCATACATACATTCATGCACACATTTAGAAATTGTAATTACTTTCATTCTAATATTACCCTTTTGCAGTATTACATTCCTGCTTCACAGCTACAGTCTTAACTCTCAACCCACTGTGTGTTTATGCCTCAGGCCAGGGCAAATTGCATTTCCCTGGACCTTCTACCGAGTGCCTCTATTCTTTTTATTTAGTTCCCCCTCTTTCCCTGCTTTTGAATCTCATTCCAGCATGAAATGCAGGGTGAAATGTTGCTGTGTAGTCAGAATTGTCTAATGATGCTTCATAATATGCTTTATAAGTCATTACCATTCAAATAAACTTTAACGTGCATAAATGTGCCCACAGTCTCGTCTGAGCAGCCAGTCAGAAGCCATTGCTCTGCAGTCTGTAAGGAACATGAGAGGAAACACACGCTGTGTGGATTGTGAAGCTCAGAGTGAGTTTTGTTATAAACTGAGATCTGCATGTACCTTTCATAATGTATATTATGATTTAATGACATACTGATCTATATATGTGACCCTGGACCACAAAACCACATAAGTATCATGGGTATATTTGTAGCAATAGCCAACAATGCATTTTTATGGGTCGAAATTGTCGATTTTTCTTTTATGCCAAAAACCATTAGGGTATTAAGATCATGTTCCATGAAGATATTTTGTAAATTTCATACCATAAATATATCAAAATTTAATTTTTGATTAGTAATATTCATTGCTAATAACTTCTTTCGGACAACTTTAAAGGGGATTTTCTCAATATTTTGATTTTTTTTTGCACCCTCAGATTCCTGATTGTATCTCGGCCAAATGTTGTCCTATCCAAACAAACCATGCATCAATGGAAAGCTTATTTATTTAGATGATGTATAAATCTCAGTTTGAAAAAATTGACCCTTATGCCTAGTTTTGTGGTCCAGGGTCACATATATTGGTCTGTGCGACACCCAGAATGACCTTCTCTGTCCTTCCATATAAAAAAATTGGGTTTTGTATGCCATATATGTTAGGGTTATGCAGTATATAAACTTAAGGACTGTTTCTTTGTTTTTTGTCTCTGTTTATCTGGCTTTTTTCAGACCCTGATTGGGCCAGTCTGAACCTGGGGGCTTTGATCTGTATAGAATGCTCAGGCATTCATCGCAACCTGGGTACTCACCTGTCTCGTGTCCGCTCTTTGGACCTGGACGAGTGGCCTCTGGAGCTCATCAAGGTCATGTCGGCCATCGGCAATGAGTTGGCTAATAGCGTGTGGGAAGCCAATGCTCAAGGACGCCTAAAGCCTGCCCCTGATGCCAGCAGGTACGCAGTTACATGATTTCCTCTTTCAAACGAGCATTTGTTTGAGCGTTTTTAAATAAATGCATTCTAACATTTCATATGTATCAAAAATGCATGAAGTCATTAAAAGTGTGAAAGCTTATCAAATGTAAAAAGTTTGGAAAAGTATGGATTTTAAAAAGGAAAATGTGTAGGAATCCTGGAAAACACTGTATCTTGTCAGAAACATAATTTTCTTAGCAGCCCAGCAGTTGATATTTGTCATCCTTCTCAGTCCGCCTTATAGCATATGTGTGTGGAGTTCTGTGGAAAAAACCTACAATCAGATTTTTCCTTTTCCTTGCTCCTCCATCTTTAGCAGCGTAATTATCGGCAGAGAGGCTTTAGTCCCACCAGCCATCATAACAAATTAGTGCTGACTGCTGGCCGCCAAAATATCGACTTCCCATTCCACGCCGGCCTCATTAGTCACCTGAAGCACCTTTTAATTACTCCCCTCCTCTCTGAAAATCTTTCGATATGGATCCGCCATTTTCTGCCGCCCGTTGTCGATGTGCTAATGCGATTATAGTTCCTCATGTAGCTGTTTATTTATGTATGTGAAGGCATGTGGCCCCCTGAGTGGGAAGAGGAGATTACAGAGAGGGTCAATATTATCTCAATTAACCTCAGTCACTGCACACAGTCCTGCAGTCATCTCTCTACTCATCCTCAATACTCCTGCTGAGATAGATAAAGTGTGATCCAGTTTGATTCCTGCATGTTTTTGACTGGATCTGGCTTTTCAGTAGTTGATGTGTAATGCTTTTATAGGCAAAGCAGAGAAGATAGATCTAAGTATACATTAAAAAAAGAACAGACATGATAGATCTGAAGTAAAAACGTACATTAAGAATATAACAGATAAAATTTCCCAATCCCCTTTAATCCCCCTCTCTCCCAACATTTTATTGTAATCTGAAATACTTCTATAATCTAACTTTTTTACTTGAAAAAGCCCCCTAAATAATGCATGCTTAACATGTGTCATAGTTTCCACAAATATTTTAAGCAACATTAGCCAAATTTCCATCCATTTTTTTTCATGAAAAAAAGATTTAGCACTTCAAAATGTTTACTAATACATCTGATGGAAATGCCATTTATTGATAAAATGACAACACAATCTTTTTCCGTTTGAATGCTATATACATACTTAAAATCTAACAAAAATTATTTGGGAATTATTATTGTGTCACATGACAGAATAACAAAGTACATTAAAAAATACACATAACACAATTTTATGTATACTTTTTAGTTAGAGCCTGTTATAGAGTTTTATTTCAAAAGGAAGAGGAACAGCCTATATATACTAGCCTATATAATTTGCGAAATATGGGAAATTATGCATGGAAATGGATAAAGGGCAATTATGTTTTTTGTTGTTGTTTTTTGCGATATGAAAAAAATGCTAAATGAATGTGACTTTTTTTTTTTAGTGGTGGCATCATTACGCACACCATTTTAAAAGTAAAGGCCAATCGGTTCTAAACATGCTAGAGACAGCAATGTTTTTTTGTCAACAACAAAACAGCATAAAACTGTATGGAAATGTCGCTATTGATAAAAAATGTTTCTTGAGCACCAAATCAACATATTAGAATGATTTCTCGTGATCCATGTGATCAGTACTTCTTGCAGTTCCCTCATAAAACTCTAGGGGTTCAAGAGGCCTGGTTGGGAAACTCTGATTCAGCCCAATAATAGTGAAATAAACTTCCCATCTTCCCATCTTTAACTGGGCGGTAATTTGTCTTGTAACCATCCAACTTGGCTTCAGTCTTATTTGATATTTTGGCCATAATAAATGTGTAATATCCAAAAAGAGAATATAATCTAATACTCTCCTTACTCAGAAAATATTGAGTTTTTGACATGATTTGTATTATACGTGTATAAGGTTCATGGTCTTCTCGATTAGCATGTCTCACCATTGAGACTCTGAAGTGTTGTCTTGTCGCTAAATGCTGATACTCAGCGAGCTTGTGTCCTGGTGAACAGCTCGGGCATTGGTGTGTGCGCTCTGCATCCACGATTGGTGGCTGATAAATGAAAACCCTCCCTCGTGGTCTCTCAAGTGAGTAATAGAGCTCGAAATTTCATTTTGCAAGCGACTGATTTAATGATCCAAAGGGTAATTAATGGGCTGATTATCTTAATGTTAAATATGGCCAGCAGCAATTAGACTGACCTCCCGCCTGTCAAGGTCTGGGCTACTCTCGTCTTTCAATTAGGGGTCTGTTTGGGGGGTGTGAGCTGGAGGTAAGGAGGGAAGAGAGACGCTGTCTTCCACACCTCGGTCTCAACATGTATCATCCCTCGTTCTGCAGGCTGGAATTATGTTTGGGACTGATCACACCCAGACAGCCCACCTGAATCCGACAAGAGAAATTAGAGGCTGTTGTCAGCCTCTCTCTTTTCCCCTTTTTCTTTTTGACCCAGCTGCGTCTATACGGTTTTGTTTAGCATTTAGCCTCAACAACCTCTGCTTCTTCTTCCAGCACTCCCTATTAATTGTCTTTTGAGAAAATGTCAAGAGTTGAATTAAAAGTGCTGAATGTTAGCCACTCTTAATCATTTACTGATTTGGACACGTCCCCATTTTTAAAATCCTGCCCTACAAGAATACAGTTGTATGGTTGTAATCAGAACAGCAGCATGTTATCTCAGTGTTGTTAAGTAATAGTAGAAAAATGCCATTCTTAGGGGCCGTTCACACATCGCGTTTTTTTTTTTTAGAAGTTGAAAGTGTTACATGATTGACAGAAAGGAAGTCAGATTGGCTAAACAAAGAATCTTGACTATAGATGCACAATATAAGAACTAGATATATCAGTTTAAAACAAATAGTGATTATTTAGCCATAAAACGTGTTTTCTGTATTTAACTGTTAAACTTCAAAGCAAAGGGAAGTTTCTTCCTGTTGCCTCATGGACTGCTTGGTCGTTATGTATGATAGAGCCCGAGAGAATCTCTAAACATACCCATTAACCTTTTACTGCCTGTGATAAATTCACACCTCCACTGCCTTTAAAAGTCTATGAGGTCGCTCAAAGACACCGCTATGGGCTTATTTTTGGGACTGTTTGACCACACACACATTGATGCACACTCTCTTGTAGGCGATAGGTTTTGGCATGAGTGCTCTTTGGTGGCAGCTAGGCCATGTTGCAGTCTCATTTTTTTAATTAGTGTGGTGCTGCCATGGACACCAGAGCCCCCACTCCCCTGCCTCACACACTCGATGCCGGTCTGTATTAGTGGCCCAGGCAGGGTAGGAGTGACAGCTCTGCTAATTGCGCCTCGTGGTGACTTATTGGGAGGGTGGCGCTCGCTGGCATCTCACACTGCCAACCCTCAGCAACACTCTGACGTTTCACAGCCTGTCACCAAGCGTGAATATCTTAAAGTGTGAAATACATGCATTGTGTACGTGTTTCACACACCCCTTTGTTCCAAGTGAATGTTAGTGATATACTTGTTTCGCATGTTATCTGAGTGTAATGGCAGAAAACTTTTTTTTTACACAGTAGGGCTTTTGGGATATCATTGTATTTCACTACACAATTATTGGGGCCAAAAGAATTTATGATAACGAGAGTGGTTGACGGATGATGTATTTTTGTAGGCCAAAACCTGCAAACCTTCTGGTTTCATCTTTCTGAAGTCAGTTGTGTTTTTTTTATGGTTAAATGCCTGAAATAAGGTATATGGTTAACACAAACTTAGGATATTTTCACATTTTATTCTACGACATAAAATATATCGGTCTTGGTAGGTGCTAACAAGTGACTAAATGAAACTACAGAGTTTTGTTGGGGACACTAAATGCCAATAAACCAAACAGATAAACTCATCTACTCACTAGTCCACTTTTACAGCCCTGTTGTGGTTATAATTGCAATCTTGCAAACTATTCTAACTCAGAATGTCACACAAGATTTTTTTTTTTTTTTTTTTAAAGATTGAAAGAGTTGCAGAAAGTCATGTAGCAGTGGTGTAGTTTCAGTATAGCCAATGTTTAACTTTTTTAATTTTGGCAAGTGTACCGTATTTAAGGAAAAATTCAAAATTCATAAAACCATCAAGATCATCATAATGAACCAACCATGTAAGATTTGTAAACCTTTGTTGGTGACAGCTTATATTTTGCAATAATCCTAAAAGCCAATGGAAAAATCCTTTTTGTTCAAGGGAACCACTCTGATGGTAACTTCTGGGTTGGCTTACAAAAATGTTATCACTTCAGTGCTCTATATTATTGTGATATCCATAGAAATTTTGAAAAGCACAGTAAGTCCAATGCCATGATAACTAAGCTTTTTCAGAGCTAGCAAACTAACTAGCTTACCAAGAAATTTACTCTCTCTACCATGGTGAAACCTGCAGGACAATGAAGGTGAAGGTGGGTGAACAGGTTGTTGATATTGCCCTGTTTGAACTTACTATTGTAATTGTTAGAATGGTCAAGGATCAGCATTCTCAATGTAAAACTGATCGTGCAGACCAAACTGTAAGTCGTAGACACTTGAAACTTGGAAGGATGGTAGTACTCTCACACCGCTGACAACGTCACCAAGGCTCACCCCAGTTGGCCTGACGGGGGCGCTACAGTGGTCAAAAGTACGAAATTGCTCATTACTCCTAAACCGTCAATTGCAGGCTTAAGTGTCTGATGCGATTGTGAGCCTTGGGAAATTTTTTTGTTAGGTGTTTTGAATTTTTAGAAAAACCTTCTTTTGCCAACTAGTCCTAGATTTTTCAGCCAATCGGAACCAAACCAGTGCAGAAAGATTCTTTGGAGAGTGAATTTCACTAATCATCCAAAAAAAGGTAAACTTTTGCAAAAGGGTGCCAAAACGTTGGAAAGGGGCAGGTCCACTTTTAGTAAAATGTCTGTAAGTTCTGAATGGAATGAGATATCTTCGCCATACTCAAAACACTTATTTAAGAGCTCAATCTGAGGTCACAGGACAAAAAATGTGGAGCTTGGCCACTTGGTGGTGCTGTAAGAGGGGGAAAAAAGCATAAAAATGGCTATACCTACGCAACCATTTGTCCTATCAACACGAAAATTGCCGAGCACGGTCTTGGTCCAAAGTGCCACAAAGGTCTTTAAGGACAATTGTGTATCTCAAAAAAACATGGCCTCCATTGGCCGATGAATTTGAGCACCTATTAGACAAGGTTAGCAGAGGCCGATTGGAACAGAACACAGTGGGCCTGTTTGACTCATGGCCCCAAAGGTCTTTGAGAACTTTGAAAGAAATCGACCTCTGGGGGGCAGTATTGCATTTTGCAAGGACGTAAACAATTGTACATTGCGTGGTTTTGCGCACATACACGTGATATTCGTATTATACAATAAAACTCCTCATTCTGAACAAACACAGTTTTTAGGTTTGGTCTTTGGTTTTTCACTTAATCTGAAAAAAAAAACCACTGCAGTACAATTTTCTGGACTCTCTATGTCAATAATTATCAAAACAAATTCAAATTTACCCTTTTGGGAAATTATAACTGGGTTGTTTTGAAAAGGGGCATGTCCAAATTTACCTAAAATCCTATAAAGCCTAAAGGAAAACTCAAAACTTCACGAAACCTGCTGAGCACATGTGACAGGTAATTATAAACAAGCAAGTTTTAAGGAGATCGGGCCACAGCTGGCGCTATAACAGTCATAAACATTAAAAAACACAATATTTCTATGGTAAATTACCTGGCTTTGCCAAAAATGTTCTTTTAAATCATTGATTTGGTGGTTACAGGCTTGCTACATAATGTCTTTTTTTATATGTGCTTAAATGCCTTAAAGCGCTCGATAATCACTGCTTGCAAACTTTTTTCATGGTGTTGGTCAAGTTTCTTGCTTTTGTCTGTCATCTTTTCTGATATGATATTGTTCTGCAGAAGTAACTACACAATGTCTATTTTCCCTTTCATGACTGGTGTCAACCAGCATTCAGTTGCAATATTGTCACATGCTATGTTGGACTTTTTATGCTATTATTGTATGTGTAGTATTAATATGATATCAATATTTCACTTTTAAATATCACGGTTGTCATCAATAACGTTATATTGCGACACTTCTATCACACAATAGATATCATTATAAAAAGGACTATGAGTGAAGACTTTGTGTTCTACACGAGTGTAGTCTGTTCTAGAGGGGTCTTACCTCCATCAGACAGCTGAGATATTGAGCTCCACACACCGCCTTACTCCCGTAGCCACATGCGTCATCATGAGCAATGCCTGGCCTATAATAATTCAGCAGTAAGTGGCTAAAAAAGAGCCTCTTTATGGCCAGATATCGGTCTCTGAAAGGGCAGAGCTAACAGATTTCAAATTAGACTCGGCTCTTAATCTGGGCCGGGGTGCAGGTGTGCGTCCCCAAAGCTGAGATCAGATTGGGCCCTGGGGACTAGCATGAGGGGGGTGAGTTGGGGAGACCTGCTGGGCTTCATTCTTCCTCAAATCCAGACATAGACAGAGAGCGATACGCTATTTAATGTCCCGTGAGCCTCTTACTCGCTCAACTTTCTCTTTGTGGGGAAGGAAAGTAGAAAAATCACATTTTAGATTTGAATATGTACCATGCACCTTGTTTCTGTCATGCACTTCTCCATTCACCAGCGTTTTCCTGTCAGTGCCGTCAGGCATTCACTGAGGTCAATTTCTAACTAGCTGATCCTGTGATGGTCAGCCTCTGACCTCTTCTCTCCAAGAAGGCCGGTGATTTGAGCCAGCTCATGGCCTGCATGTTAAACAGCTCTCGGTGTCGCTGTCTCTCTCTCTCCTTGCCTTTTTCTCTTTCCCTGACAGGAAGCGCTGCGCAAATGTTTCAAATAATTGGCTGCCCCGTTCTAATTCATCTGTAAAAGGACTTCTTGATTAGATTAGGCTAATAGACATTATTTTTTACATGACTGCCTACCATTGCCCGTAATCATGTCCCAACTAGGTTAACAAGCCTTCCAATTTACTATTGACATTAAACTGGCTGACAAGAGCCAATCAGAGCGCAGCATATTATGAGGAGGACTGATAATACGAAGCAAGAGGGCATTTAATGCCTGAATCATCACATTGTCTACCTTTTCGTCCAATTTAATACAGAATAAATAATGTGTATATATTTGCGTGGCTTTTTCTTTCCCACTCCCTTGCTCTGTCAGTGAGTTTCACATGGCATTTTCATGAATAAATGTCATGTTTCATTATTTCTTCTTTAAATACATCTTTTTAAAGTGTTTAATATGTTAATATGAAGGATTGACAAGTATGTCTGCTTGTTGAAGACTTGTGCAGGAAATGTGGGGTTGAATCCAGCTTGCGCCACGTCCAGTTCCCGCCCTTTCTTCCCGTCATACATGGATCTTATGGGAGCATATCAAGCACAGACACTCAAAGATAAAGCCCTGTGCCGTTTTACTGATGCTTAGCACATTGCTTTTCTGTCTCTTTCTATCTCACACATATACACACACACTTTTTCATCCCTCTTTGCCCTTTGGCCCCCATTTGCATGCTGCCACTGAAGCGTTCTGATCCAGTTAATGGAACCTCATATGAGTGTGGCCCATTGCCTCCAGTGGGACTGATTTGAGTGTGGCGCAGGCCAGAGCTCAGTCAGAATCAGAATCGCTAAATGTCCGTAATATTAAAAGAAGCGCTGAGCTTAATTATCTGTGTCTATCCAAGGGCAGCTAACGACTAGGCTGGAGAGGATAATTGATTTCAGGCCCTTGTTTTTTCCTTGTTAGAAAAGGGGGTGGGGGGCAGGAAAAGAGCAGCTCTTGGAGTAAAATTGTCCCTTTGTGGCCTTATTCACCTCATGAATGCTGTCTGTCAGTGATGTTTAGTTTTTGCAGAGCTTTTATGTTTTGCAGAAAATGGTGGGTTTGAGAATCATTGGCAGCCAGTTTGTTTTAGTTGGTGGTCCATTGCTGTGATGCGAAACCCTTTCACTTTTTGGCCCCCTGTACACCTGTCATACACAGCAAAAATTATGTTCGAAGTTATAAATAAAACAAAGATTTTATGATTTGTATTATTTCAGTCTATCTACTTCAAGTTTCGTATCTGGATATTTTTTCCAGTGTAGATCTGCTAGAGATCCGTTTCGCAGTTACCTGTGTTACGCAGTTACTCTTCTTAAAACAGCTGGAATAATTAAACTTGTCATTTTAGAACAATATATAAGAAATATATTTCTTCTTGAGGTTTTGTTCTCAGAAATTGAAATCTGCAGATAACTCTACGGATTAAATACATGGAGTCACACAGTGTTGAGGTTGTTAACATTAACAATTTGAGTGTAATATAATAATAAAAAATATAGCTCCAAGCAGTGATTGCGGGGTTCAAGCTCTTTAAGCACATGAAAAAAGACATTACATATTATTTAGCAAGCCTGTAAGCACCTAAATCAAAAAGCATTTTCGGCATATTTTATAATTTGCCATAGAAATACAATGTTTTTTTAACATTTATGACTGTTATAGCACCAGCTGTGTTTCGATCTCCCTAAAACTTTGCATGCTTGTTTAGAATCACCTGTCGCCAGTGGTTTTAGAGGCAAAGTTGTTCAGAATGAGGAGGTCTATTGAATCATATGCATATTGTGTTTTTTTGTGAAAAAACATGTAATATACAATCATTTACGCAATTGAAAAAAGCGAAATCGCCCTCCAGTGGCTGATTTCTTTCAGATTTCTCACAGACCTTTAGGGGCATGAGCCAAACAAGTCCACTGAGTTTCATTCTGATCGACCTCAGATAACTTTGTCTAATAGGTGCTCAAAATTCATCAGCCAATGCAACCATGTTTTTTGAGATACGCAAATGTCCTTATAGACACTGGTGCCACATTGGACCAAAACTGTGTATACTTATTTTCATCTTGATAGGAGAAACAGTTGCGTTGTTTTTATAGGGCACTAAGAGGCTGAGCTCTGCAGCTTTGTTTGTTTTATAGCCTTTTTAATAGAAACGGTCCTGCCCCTTTTAAGTTTTGGCGTTCCTTTGCAAGGAGAGCCAAAAGTTCAACTTATTTTGAGAATTTGATATGCACTCTCCAGAGAATCTTTCTGCACCAGTTTGGTTCCAATCGGGCGAAAAACCTAAGACTAGTTTGCAAATGTAGGTTTTAAAAAAAAAAAAAAAAAATTCAAAATGCCCAAAAATTTCACTAGGGTGGCAGCCAAATCTGAGGCATGCGTTTTGTCTAATGTGAGCCAAGGATTCCAATGACATAAGACTCTTGAGCCTACGACAGACGGTTTAGATTTTGTACTTTTAATTGCTGTAGCGCCCCCTGTCAGGCCGATTGGGGCGTGCCTTGGTGACGTTGTAGACGGTGTGAGTACTACCATCCCTCCAGGTTTCAAGGTTCTCTACGAATTACAGTTTGGTCTGCCCAATCAGTTTTAGGTGAAGATTGCTGATCCTTGGCCATTCTAACAATTACAACAGGGTTCCAGCACTATGTGCTTGACTGATTTGTTCAGATGACATTTTCCAGTGAAACTTCTTATTTTGAACGTACTTCCAAGACATAGTACCTGTAAGAACACTGAATATCTGTACTGGTGAATTGACTGACAGCCCACACATACAGCTCACAACATTAGATTCATCTGCGCTGAGGAGCTGTGCTGATGCACAGCCCACATAAAGATAATTCCACAAAAAAACTGCAATTGCAAGTTTCAAACAGAGAAGGTGACAAAGAGGCAAAACATACGGACTGCAGCTTTAATGAATACAAGAAACAAAATTCCAATTTAAACATGTAAACGAGAGAGAAACCACAAGAGAGCCATATCTGTTGTGTTTTCACCTTCAAGAGTATAATAAAAAGAAAAAGCAGAGAAACCGCAACGCAGTGGTCGTCAAAGTGGCAAAGATGATGTATGTGTGCACCAAAAAAGTGTTTAAACGTTGCCAGAGCAATCAACATATTCAAAACTTTGTAATAACCTTTACACATTTTTACTCATTTTAGAACATTTTTAGAACACTGCATCAACATGCAGTGACACAATGCCATGTGAAAATAATCTAACAAAATCTGATCACTGAATCGTCACAGTATGTATTTGAGACGTAAAGACTTAAGTCAGGCGTGTGTGTCTTTAAGTAAGGGTTAAAGCCTTGAGATGAATGAGCATGCATGTCTGTGTCTGCGCATGCGCAGGTAAATGTGCACTGCTGTCTGTTTGACAGATTTAGCCTGTCAGAGTTCATTACCTGTGAGTCAGTAGGGCACTAATGAGCTGAATTAGTGGTATAATTAGCCTGAAAGAAAAGAGCATCAGCGTCGATCTCATCTCTATGAATTTCTCTTTCTTTTGTTTTACTCAGTACAACCTGAAATTGGTGATCTCACTTACACACGGTAGTTAACATCCGATATGTGGTCTCTCTGAGCTCTCGCAGAAGTTCAGAGGTGTGTGTGTTTGGGCTGGGGGATCTCTGGGGCCAGTGGCAGCTGGAGGGCTGTCCTGTCACGGGCGGCTGCATTAGCGGACACCTGTCAGTGTTGGGTAAACAGCCGCTGGCTTTGAGCTGGACAGGAAGCGCTGGCAAGTGGGTAAACACAAGCCCACAAAGTGATCGTCCAGGGAGAACACAAAGCACATACACACTCACAAACAGGAAACCATCCTGACAAGGGATTGATGTAGACTCCCGATAATTCCCCTGTGACCCGGCCTGTTGCATTCCAGCGGCGATGAAGCTACTGTCTCATCCCCCGCCTGCCCCTCAGGTAAATGTCCCAAAACGGTGCAATGCAGCACACTTTAATGAAGCTGTCACGCAAACAGATGTTTGCCATGAACAGAGCTTTACAAACACAGTAATTGTAGTTTGCATCAGTTACTACAGTTACTGTTATTATAATTAAACCACTTTCATTAAAAATTAAAATGACCAAGATTTCAAAAACTAAAAGCAAATCCCACATTTATTTTTTATGGTTTTACTGTATCATAATCAATGACATGATGCACATCAAAATGCATTAAACATTCAATTCATACATAAAATGTGACCCTGGACAACAAAACCAGTTTTGTAGCAATAGTCAAAAATACACTGTCAAATTTTTTGATTTTTCTTTTATGCCAAAAATCATTATTTTAGGATATTAAGTAAAGATCATGTTCCATGAAGATATTATGTAAATTTTGTAACGTAAATATATCAAAACTTAATTTTGATTAGTAATATGCATTGCTAAGAACTTCATTTGGACAGCTTTAAAGGTGATTTTCCTATCCTAACAAACCATACATCAATAAAAAGCTTATTTATTTATTTGTTTATTTATTTTTATATATAATTTGCTTATACTTATTTCAGCTTTCAGGTGATGTATATTGAATCAGTATATATGCTTAAAAATATATTTTAAGATGCATTTTATATATATATATATATATATATAGAGTCACTGTAAGTTTTTCGTCATATAGTCATTAGTCATTATTAGTCATTAATGTCATATAGTACTACCACCCCACAAAAAAATAAGAAATAGAAAAGGTGAAATTTTGTTACAATTTATTGCTTTAAAAGACATATATGAATACAAAGAGTACATTTGTAAGAACTCTGCACATATATTTGAAACTATTTTTTTAAGATAAGATTTCTTTATTGTAGACAATCTTTTTTTTATCATTGACCAAGACACTGTGGTCGTCCCAGTCATTTTTTACACACAAAACAAGGGAACTTTACATTAGGTTCAGACATGTTGACTTACTACAGGTGGCCATTTTGGATCTAACGTGCATGGCCAGTAATTTTTAATTAAACTCCTGCTGAATTCTCTAGTCTGCTAGCAGCATTTTCTCCCCAGTATGCCTACACACACACACACAGTGATACACGGTCATGGAACAGAGTTGCTAATTAATTCAATTAGCCTTTCTAGTCTTCCTATGTAAGGACAAATTCCCCAAGACTCAGTTGAGGTAATAATGATTTTGTGTGTATGTGTGTGTGTCTGTCTGTGCCCTGATTACCCTTTCCTGTTGACACCAGGTGGTAAGCAGCTCCCAATCTGACCCCTGGGTATCATTTGCTCTTTTATTTTTCTCATTTGTATGTGATTATCTTGTCATCATACAGTATTGTTGCTTGACTTCATTTTTTTAATTTAACATACAAAGACAAGGTAGTTATTTTTGTACAGGCTTTTTTGTCTGTGTGAATGAAAGTGGTAGGGTGGACATTAAGACAAAAATAGGAGGTAGCAGGTGACCTATTTTCTCCTGTTTGTGCATGTGTGTGCGCGCGTGCGCGCGTGAGAGGTTCAATCGTACCGCCCATCCTCTCCCTTACTCTTGTCACCATGACTCCTGAACTGTTTTTGTTGGCTTTTGTTGCCTATTTACACTACATTTGTGTGTGTATAAGTGTATTCAAGCACGTTTAGAGAGACAATCAAACAGTAAATGCTATTGTCTTCAAGGTTTATAGATTTAACGGCAAATCAAAACATATTTGTTAACCCAAAGCTACCGACTGCGTTAACTGACAATTTAAGAGGTTATCTGCAAAGTTTAGGCTTTTTTCCATTAGCCAGCCAGGCTTGGCCCTTAGCAACGCTGCTAACTGGGGAAGGCATGCGTTTCAGAAGGCAGTGAAGTGCTCCACATTTCCTCTAGACACAGAAAGGCAGAGGGGCAGTGGGGAGACCCTGCCGAGCCTCTTCCTCTTTCTTTTCCCCTCCTCTATCTCCCTCCTCCACGGCTCCCAGGATGCTTTGTGTGGGGGCTGTGGTCCGTGGCCCTCGTGCCAGCCCTCTCACTCACCCTGGGCTGACCAGCAGCACCCGGGACATTCCGTGCTGCTAGACCCCCCTCTCAAAACACACACAGTTAATAAAATTCTTCAACTTTCCCACAGAAGCTGCAGCTTTTCTCTCCTCCTCCAGACTCCTCTCTTCCCTGTCTCTCCTTCCTGCTCTTTCATCCTTCCTGCTTTTTTTTTCCCTACTGGTCCTACTGTGAATCAAATGATCAATGCTAGAAGTTCTGTGTAAGTTTTTTGATACTGTCTGCATGTTATATAATTGCTATGTGACTTTTTCTCAGAATTGCAAGTTTATATCTCGCGTTTGTGACTTTATAACACGCAATTGCGAATTAAGTCAGAAATGTGAGATATGATCATTTTTCACCTCAAAACTGGACATTATAACTTGCATTTGCAAGTTTATATCTCACAATTCTGAGAAAAAAGTCCGATTTGCAAGAAAAAAAGTCAGAATTGTGAGATATAAACTCACGATTGCAAGAAAAGTCAAAATTGCGACTTCATTATCTGACTTTATTTCTCACAATTGAGTTTCTGAGAAAAAAATCTGAATTGTGAGTTTACTTCATAACATGGAATTGCGAGATGTAACTTCACAATTGCAAGAAAAATTACAGTAAAAACTGTAATATTATAAAATATTATTACACTTTAAATTAGCAGTTTCTTATTTGAATATATTTTACAATTTTAATTATTCCTGTGATGGATAAGAATAACTTTCAGCAACCATTACTCCAGTCTACAGTGTTACATAATCCTTTGGAAATTATGATTTGGTACTCAAGAAACATTTATTGTTATTATCACAGTTGAAAAAAGTTTTTGCTGTTTAATGTTTTGGTAGAAACCATAATGCAATACCATTCAAATGTCAGACGATTAAAAGAAAAAAATAAAGTAATTAATACTTTTATTCAGCAAGGATGCATTACACTGATCAATAGTATTTTAAATAAATGCTTTTCTTTTAAATGTTCTATTAATCAAAAATTCTGGAAAAAGTATGTTTCCACAAAATAATTAAGCAGCAAAAACTGTTTTCAACATCAGAGCCATTATTAATAATTGAGCACTGATGATAACCAAGCACCAGATCAGCCTATTAGAAGAATTTCTGAAGAATCATATGATATATATGTATAAAATCATGTACACGAAAAATAGCAGGACTAGTACCAAAAAAAATGGTTCTGATTGGTTGCTTTACAAATCGTTCAGACGGCCACGTCCTGTCCTATTCAGTTCTTTTGGGTAGAATAAACTGCAAAGTGAACCAAACGTGCTTGTTTTCCAATGTCTGACTTTAATTTGACATCAACAGGTGATTGTTACTTGCCACTTTCCCGTGTGCGCCATGTTTGTATGTGTGTGCACTTGTGACTGTGAGGCGTGATGCTGACTGTGACCTTAGACAGGAAATCTTTGAGTGTGCTGTGGGGGGTTCAGGTCCGTCAGCAAGGCTTTGCTGCTTTGATTAAGAAGGATGTCACTAAACCATCGATTCCCTGGGCTATTGATTACCTATTTTTATCCATCTGCCTCTCTGATAAAATGTTATCTCCTCTGCACTCTGGCCCCTGACATCCATACATGGCTAATTTGTAATCAGGGTGTCTGAATTTAACCCTTTGAGACAGAGTTCATCTTTCAAATCCCATCATGACTGTGGGGTCCTCTGTTATGAGCAGTGGATAGACCATATAAATTATGCATCTATATTTTACATAAGATTGTTGTTATTAACTAAATAAGGGTCCTTTGATTTATTTGAAATAATTGTTTGACTTATTGGGGCCTTATTTTGCATACTCTTTTTCATTTGAAGTTTTCATTTGAAGATCGAAGATTACGATGTACACAATATTTACCTAATTTTGAAATATATATATTATGAATTCAACAAAAAAATTGGTCTATCACTAGCTCACACAATAAAATTTTAATATATATGCACAACAAATCTTCATGTCTTCTGTTAATTATATTTAATTTGAGAGAATATAAAAACATTTGTGAGGCATAGACGTACACTCCATCATACATTAAGGCACCGTTTCCTGGAATTATCAATCATTCAGATGATTAAACATTGAAAATACATCTTTCCACAAGTCTTAGACTATACTTCGCCATAGTTTATATTAAAATAAATGTCTAATGCCTGGTCTGTTCATCAAAACCTGAAAATTGAAGTGACTCCATTGGTCTTTAGCATAGATTTTTGTCCTTACGACTGTGATCATCGTCTGTCCACATTGTTCCTGTCCAGATGCTCCTTTTGAGGAGGAATTGTGCCGGTAGGATGTCTGTTCTTTGGTCTCATGGGTTTGGACTCCCTGAGGGGCAGCTGTGTTTTAGGGAACAGCTCAATATCCTCTGCCCAGCTCCCTTCCCCTCCTTGGGGGTATCAGAACTCCCTCTGCCCCTCAGATAGGAGTTGAAGCTGAACTAATCCTGAGTTGTCTGAGAAAGGCTGTTTACTCTGCGGGGATTAACAGAGATTAAGTGCTATCATAGCACAGTTTGAGGAGGGGATGCTGTAAACGATCCAATGATTGCTGATGCCCCTTTCCTGTTCGAACGCACACTCCCGTTCTTACACTGTTATGCCACTTCATTCAGCCACTTCAGGGTGTTGCTTGCTTTCTCTCTGTTTGTTTTTATTGAAACTGTGGATTCTTGGGTCCTGATATACAAGCAGACAATCAAACTGGTGTGATTTTACAAACAAAATCAGGTCGAACCGTTAGTGTGGAGTTCATTTCGGGAGTTCAAAACAGAAACTGCCCAGAAGTTTTCGCTTCGGCTTGTAAGCACCTTCAGAATTCCTATTCTGAACTACCCATCAGTGATGATGCAGTACTGTGAAGTGCTTGCTTTAAAGCATTCTATTTTTTTTTAAAAAGATAGTACACCCAAAAATGAAAATTCTGTCATTACTTATCCTCATGTCAGTCCAAACCCGTAAGACCTTCGTTCATCTTAGAAACACAAATTACGATATTTTTGATGGAATCCAAGAGCTTTCTGACCCTGCATAGACAACTGCCACGTTTGTGGCCCCGAAAGGTGACATCAGTGGTTCAACTGTAATTTTATGAAGCTACGAGAATACGTTTTCCATATCAGTTATCGACATGCATTTACGACAGCACCACGACACATGCGTGTGCATTCCTCTGCTTGCAAACAAGGCACAGCGCATCCAGGTTCTATGTTCTATGCTCCTGTGTCAACAGCACCACACGCATGTGATGTGGTACTCTTGTGAATGGCAGAATTTTAATTTTGGGGTGAACTATCCCTTTAAGTGCTATGTGACTAACAGTGTTCGTACAAGGTGTTTAAAGTGCTTGAGGTACTTGAATTTGACTTTTTGAAATTTAAGGCCTGGAAAACTGCTGAAAACAGCAATATTACTGAATTGTTAACAGACGTCTATGAAATAGGTGTTTATTTTTTTCAATAAGCATACATTTTTTTCACTTTTCAAAAAACATCATCCTTTATTTAGCTTATTTCAGTTAATGTCATAAAACTACAGAGCTAGTAAATAAGTAAATCTCTGAGTAAATGTAAAACGCTTTCGCTTAAGATGAGTCATTTACACTGGATCCACTTTGATTCATTCAAACTCGTGACTTCCATCATTTATTTCAAGCGATTCACTAGCAAAAGCCAGGACAAATAAAAAAAAAAGCCATTCATTTTCGAGTTTCGACATCGCTGGTAATGGTTTTTAAAAAGCACACAGTGATGGGTAAAAAGGAGATTTTCGAAACTCGGAATGAGTTAAATCAATGCGTCGCAAAATGATTCACTGTTTTGAAGCGCTCCAATCGGATCGCGTATCGCAAATCATTTGATTAAAAGTTTTACTGGCTGAAGTCTCAATCTGAATAATGATTCGTGAACCATCATTTTAGATCAGGACAAGACCAGAGCATGGATTGTGAATCATGCAACTTAGATCGGGACTTCAAATCGCTTATCATTTGCTTTAGATCGGAACATTGCGTTTCGTGGATCATTTGATTTAGATCGGGACTTTGGAGCACGTAAATAATTTGATTTAGATCAGAACAGGTTCGTGAATCATTTCGCGATTTGAGTGATTCAAATCAAATGATTCACGATACGCGATTTGAAGTCCTGATCTAAGTCAAATGATTCACAATCCATGCTCCTGATCTAAAATGATGGTTCACGAGTCATTATTCAGATTGACACTTCAGTGCGTGGATCATAAATCATTTGATTTAGATTGGAACTTTGGAGCAGGTTTGTGTATCTTTGGAGTGCTGATCACCAATCATTTGATTCAGATTGGGACGTCGGTGCGGGTTCCCGAATCATTTGATTCAGTTTGGGACTTTGGAGCGTGTATGGTGAATCATTTCGCAAATCTTCTTTTTTCAATTTTTTTTTTATAATAATGTTTTTAATATATGTTTTTAGTTATAAAAACAAAACAAAGAAAGTATACACAAATACAAATCCCTTAAGAAAATGCACTATGGTTTTACTATAGTAAAATCATTTGATTCAGTTCGGGACTTTGGAGCATGTATGGCGAATCATTTGTTTCCAGGATTTCGGAGCAGTTTCGCAAATCTTTTTTTTTTTATAATATTATGTTTATATATATATATATATATATATATATATATATATATATATATATATATAATGTTTTTAGTTATGAAAACGAAACAAAGAAAGAAGAAAATATACACAAATACTATAGTTTTATTATAGTACAAGTGTAGTATACGTTGTAATACTTTAGTAGTAATACTTTGTATGTGCTTCACTTTATTTTTGCCATTTAGTTTTAATAGTATGTTTTTATTTCTCTTTTTTAGAATTTAAAAGACATTGTTTGTTAAGTGACATCTGATTGAAGTCCGTGAAAATCAAAAAAGTAGTGCCTTGAAAGTTTTGGAATTTAATTTTACGATATCTGTACGAACCTGGAATAAACAAGATGTGACTTGACTATAATCAGATGCTTTTCCTAAATGCCGTTTTCTCACCACTGTCATTTTTATCATATATTTTGTTATTGAGATGAAAGCACAAAGCACGTATTTACATGCCTTGGGTGGCATCAGGATGCTTCAAACTTCTTTTTACTCCAAAGAAAAGATTGAAAAAGATTTTTAATGTTAGTGTATTGTGACAGTCCATGAAGTGAGACATAAATTGACAGCAACCGTTCAGAATGTCTCCTCTGGTTGTATTGTTTCTGTTCTGCTCAGTATAATCCTTTTTCTAGTGTATTAAGGTCTAGATGCTGCTGTGTGTAATGGAGATGTGAGAGCTAGTAAATGTTTGCCACTGGACTGGGAACGAAATCAAAAAGCTGTACACGAATCCCATCAAATTTTAAATGTCATTTGGAATGAGAGCCAGATCAAAACATGCCACCGGTGTGAGCCATGTGTCGACAGCCCAGCATTAATTCAATCCCGAGCCTAAGCCTTGTTTCTGTGTGTGTGCTTTCAGAGAGGAACGTGAGCGCTGGATCAGAGCCAAATATGAGCAGAAGTTGTTTTTGGCATCACTGACGTGCACAGAGCTGACTTTAGGACAGCAGTTACTGCGGGCCACGGCGGAGGAAGACCTGCGCTTCGTGGTCATACTGCTGGCCCACGGCTCTAGAGATGAGGTCAACGAAACCTGCGGGGAAGGTGATGGCCGGACAGCCCTGCACCTGGCCTGCCGCAAGGGGAATGTTGTGATCACACAACTGCTCATATGGGTAAGAGCTACACTTACTGGCCAGGATGCGTGTTTTCACAACAAATATGAAACCTAAAAAACAAAGTAACTGCAATGTTCAGCACATCGTTCAGTACTCTAATTTCAGCAAAAATTAAAAATTGGACAGATATGACTGTTAACTACAATAAATAACATTTCTGGTGTTTGGATGATGGATTTAAGGTCAACAAAGGTCATCAGCAAAAACATTTGTTACATAAAGTAAGGCCATAAAGTCCCAAAAAGTTTTGTTTGTACTATTACTACAAGTCCATATAAATTGGGATTTTGTACACCACATGCTGATATTACAGTTCTCTAATAAAGTATTTTACAAATTTCAAGACATCAAAAATTAATGTGCAAATGTAATCATAGAAAAAAATGACTTTTTCAAAAAGTCAAAATAAGCCTGTTTGCCATTATCATCCTAATCATACTGTTGTAGATCATTTAAGGGGTCATAAAATTGTAATAATATTATTGTTAAATACAATAAATGTTTTTGCATATATGTACAACTAACAGTCAAAAGATTTTTTTTTTGTTTTTTAAATAAGTCTTTTCTTCTCACCAAGCCTGCATTTATTTGATCTGAAGTACAGCAAAAACAGTCAAATTTTGAAATATTTAAATTTTTGCTTTCATCTACAATCTGCATGTTGCAAATTGTTGCATTCAGTGGGAAAAAACATATTAGATACATATTAAATAATATTATTTTTGATCAATAACATTTCATTAATGAGTAAGTTTACACTGATATTAAAATTTGATTGTTACCACAGTATTACTATGTTATTAATGTGTTATTACTACTAGCATTTTTTATTAGTTTAAAAATTGAGAAATTCTTTGAAATTGACCAATTTAAATGTAAAGCACTGTTATAATAATAATAATAATAATAATAATAATCATCATCATAAGAAAATGATTAGGATATACACTACCAGTTAAACGTTTTTGAACAGTAAGATTTTTTTTTTTAAGAAGTCTCTTCTGCTCACCAAGCCTAAATTTATTTGATCCAAAGTACAACAAAAACAGTACAATTCTGAAATATTTTGCTATTTAAAATAACTGTTTTCTATTTGAATATATTTTGAGATGTAATTTATTCCTGTCATTTCAATTCTGAATTTTTAGCATCATTACTCCAGTCACAAAAATCATTCTAATATTTTGATTTGCTGCTAAAAAACATTTATTATTATTATGTTGAAGACAGCTGAGTAGAATTTTTTTCAGGTTTCTCTGATAAATAGAAAGTTCAGAAGAACAGCATTTATCTGAAACTGAAACCTTTTGTAACATTATAAATGTCTTTATCATCACTTTAATCAATTTAAAGCAGCTTTTTATTTCAGATAATGCTGATCTTTGGATCTTTCTGTTCATCAAAGAATCCTAAAAAATATTTACTTTACTGTTTTAAATATTAATGGTAATAATAATATAAAATGTTTTTTGAACAGCAAATTGGCATATTAGAATGATTTCTGAAGGATCATGTGAAGCTAAATATTAGTTTAATGATGCTGAAAATTTAGCTTTGATCACTGGAATAACGTATGTTTTAATTTTAAAATATATTCAAATAAAAAACAGTTATTTAAAATAGTAAAAATATTCCATAATATTACTGGTGAGCAGAAGAGACGTCTTTAAAAAATAAATAAATAAATAAATAAACATTCAAAATCTTACATTTGACTGGTTGTGTATTCATTTATTTACTTATTTATTTATTTCCATTATGCCTTCCCCATTCTTCAGTAATACTTTGCTTAATTAATATAATATTAAAATGTATAATTAAAAAAGTAATATAATATTAAAAATAATGACTTTTTTATGAATTTTATGCAGAGGTGCAGGTATAACATACTATCAATAACAGCACAGGGTTTGTCAGACTTCCCCTTATTTACTCTTATAGTAATTTTCTAGTCTTTGGATCATCATAATAACAAATTCTCTTTCCAACTCTCTTCATCTCTGTAGTACGGCGTTGACATCATGGCACGGGATGCTCACGGAAACACGGCACTGGCGTACGCACGGCAAGCTAACAGTCAGGAGTGTATGGACGTCCTCCTTCAGTACGGCTGTCCTGACGAGCGTTACCCGCTCATGGCCACACCAAACCTATCACGCAGAAACAATAACCGCAATAACAGCTGCAGCAGCGTGAACAGTGCAGTTATATGAGAAATACACTCACATGAACATGCATTCTGGTCAGCACTCCTCCTCCCTCCCTATATACACACCTTCATATGTACAGCTCCACCACTACATCAGAATCATGAGACTATACCAGACTCAAGGGAAAGACCCCGACACTGATGATGATGATGATGATGACGATGATGATGATGACGATGAAGCAGCATGAGCAGAGCTACTATGTTTGCCTGACTTTAAAATCCCACTGGCAAGGGCTTGGCCAATAACGTGTCATCCTTTTTGTTTTGGGAGAGTGTCTCACATCCAATGTCTCGCTGCATTGTGGAACAAAAATGAAAACAATCCCAGACTCTGATTACCCGACTGCGCCAGTTTAAGCTACCAAGTGCATGATGGGAGAATAGAATGTGGATTTTGGTAAAGGTGACACATCAGCGTTCAGCTCCCTGCCTCTTTTCTCTGGTGTCCAATAGATGATAAAGACAGATAAGGCAGCATGGGAAGCTTTGACGCTGAATCTTCAAAAATGAAGAACCCAGAAGAACCACAGAACTTCACTTGGTGATCGCTGTGTGTCTGGACTTCAGTCTCACCACTTTGACACTGATTTTTCTGTCTGAACTCACTCCCTCAAACTTTTCTTTGCATCTATTCTTACTCTTTTTCAGTCAGTTACATCAGTTATGTCCTTTATGTCTTTTTTTAAAGAAATGTGAAAGGATGTAATGACATTTTTTGGAAAGCACCCAAATATGGAGTCAGTTTGAAGTTTGAATCTGACATGGTCTTTTAAACTGTTTTCGTTTTAACATTGTCGAGTAGCGTTTGTCTAAACGCTCATTACTGGACCAACGGAAGATTCTTAAAAGCAAGTGTTTTAAGATGTACGTTTCTCAGAAGTAAAAGGGAATATATTTTTATTTTTTAATCTTTAAAAACGTCAGTCTAGCCTTCTATGTTGCCCATCCATTGGCTCATACTTCAGCTCACAGTGTAGTGTGAAAACACCAATTCAGATGAACCATATTTCAGAAGTGAAACAACTCAGAATTCAGAAGTGCAGGGCTGAAACGGAACGTTTTCATCATTAAAATTGAAATCTGCTTATGGTGGGCGTCGCTTCCACACAGTGACGTGCCTCTCTCAGGTCATCTCTGTCTGTTCACACATTTTACACTGCAGAGTCCTGAACCTCACGTATCTCAACAAAGAGAAGGGCTCTCCGGGTGTTCGATCCCAATCTGTACATACTCTTCTTCCTTCTCTTTCTAGTAGCGTACTATATAGAACCACTCCCCCTGACAAAAGTAATGATTATTATATCTTTTTACCTCACCCTCTTTTCGTTTCAATGCAGGTTAAGGTGTCTGAAGTTGCAAGTGTGCCTGTTTGAGTCGAGTTCGCTATTTCTGCTCCCTTTCTCATAGCTTAGTTTTCCTCCTTGCCTTTATCTTCTTCCTTTCTCATGTGTCATGGAGTATTAAAGCAATACGAAGTCAAAATTCAGCCAGGTTGACACACGAGTAATAGTTTTTCACCACGTTTTGGACGCCACCATAGCAGTCTGTGCAGCCGTTGTTATTGAGAGACGTAAAGCCGACGTAAGACTCTGTCTCAGGGCGTGTGTATCATTACAGGAGATCCCATGAAGGGTTTGATATTGACTTATTCCATAATATGATTTGATGGGCTTTGATCATTTAATCTCAGCTCCCATTGATTTTACTCTTCACTAGGTAGTAGAAATGTGAAGGTACTTGGCTTAGGGTTGGAGATGTGAGAAGATCTATGTTGTAGAATTTCTATTCCGCAATGCAGACAGTTGGGAAAGTCTGTAAGCTAGTTGATAGGCGTTCGGGACTGTGTAGAGAATCTAGTTTTTCTGAGCTTTCGAAGGAAAGCAGGGTCAGTGAGAGTCGAAAAGCTTTAGCGAAGGACGCGAGGATAGAACTATGAGAGAAACATTGAGGTATGTTGATTTTCAGCTCGTAAGGGTGCAGTTTCTGCCTTGTATATAACGTAGCAGGCCTTTAGAGGCTTTACCACAGTAACCATTATTTATGACTAAATGCACTACAGAACACAGATCACTTGTTGTGAACCCACAATATAATGTCCACTTTAAATCCTTTCTGTGGAAAAACAGTCGTTTTTGTTTTTGACCTTTTGCATGAATGGATGTAAATGTTCTCTTCCTTGTGTAAATGTCTTGTCTTCATAAAAATGACTGTACCCTGACAGGTGACGCTAAAGAGTCTGCCATTTTAATATGAGAAAAAATACTTTTATTAACTTGTGAACCTTTTTTTTTTCCTCTGTCTTCCCTTCTGCTTTCCTTGGGTAAATCATCTTTTTGGATCATCTGTCTGTCTGTAACTGAATAAAGCAAGCATGAATGAGCAAAATAGACAAAAATCCAACCAATGCCAGATGTAACGGCAACCAAAGCATTACGTCGCCCCAGACCTACAGGGGCTTTATCAGTACGTTCCAAGTTGCTTGAACATATCCTCGCTTTTATTTTCCCGTTTCCATTCGCCAGTTGTCGCTTTGTGTAAATAGATGTAAAAATGGAGAAACGCGTAGTGTTTGTTTACTTTGTTTTTGTTTGTGTTTGTTACCTCATTTCAGTGACAGTCTCCACGTTACGTTCGAACCCAAGAGACCCGTTTAATTATTTATGAATATGCTAATCTGAAAGGGGAGGAGCCTCTCTTACACTACTTGGGTTTTGCATTTGTTCCTTTATTCAGTCCATTGGCATCACAACTATCATTCTGATTCGAATTATCGGTGTTGTATTTCTAATTATTATTGTTATTATATTGAGTTTGTGTCAGCTGTACAGTACTGTGTTGAAAAATTATACCTGATGCAGAGTCTTATACTGTATGTGTCTCTTTTCAATAAAAAGCTTCTTAATATAATGTCCACTTTTTGATTTTTACGCTTTTATTATATTTAATTTGAGAGTAAATATACACAACCACAGTATGTAATTTTTTTGTTTTCTTTTTAATATTTATATTATATATTGGTCTTTATACGTTATCTTCACAGTATCAGTAGGCTATTTACAGTAAAATATATTCATATTCAGCATATTAGAATGAATTCTGAAAGATCATGCGACACTAAAAACTAAAAAAAAGTAATTCAATATTACTGTATTTTTAATCTAATAAATGCATACAAGACTTAATTAAAAAACACCATAATGTACCAAAAGTACTTTATATGGTATTTAAATACTAAGAATATATACAATAAGTTACTGTAATCATATAAAAGTATTAAGCATTGGCATGTGGTCAGATAGAATTTATTTAATGTTTGATTTAAATAGATATATACAGTACCAGTCAAAAGTTTTTGAACTAAGATTTTTAATGTTTTTTTTTTTGTTTTGTTTTTTAAAAAGTCTCTTCTGCTAACCAAGCCTGTGTTTATTTGATCCAAAGTACAGCAAAAGCTGTAAAATTTTGAGATATTTTTACTATTTAAAGTAACCGCTTTTATTTGAATATATTTTTAAAAATCTAATTTATTCTTTTGATTTCAAAGCTGAATTTTTAGCATCGTTACTCCAGTCACATGATCCTTCAGAAATCATTCTAACATTCTGATTTACTACTCAAAAAAAACGTTTTTTATTATTATGTTGAAAACACTTTTTTTTTCTGGTTTCTTTGTTTCTTTGATGAATAGAAAGTTCAGAAGAACAGCATTTCTCTGAAATATAATTTTTTTGTAACAGCATCCTTGCTAAATAAAAGTATTCATTTCTATAATTTTTTTATTGATATAATTTCTTACAACTGCATTTGAACGATATAGAGTGTAATGTTACAAAAGCTTTTTAATGTCAGATAAATACTGATCTTTGGATCTTTCTATTCATCAAAGAATCCTGAAATATATATATTAATATATATAATAATATATATAATATATATATTTTAAATCTTGAACAGCAAATCAGCATATTCGAATGATTTCTGAAGGATCATGTGACACGGAAGACTGGAGTAATGATGCTGAAAATGTAGCTTTGATCACAGGAATAAATTACATTTTAAAATATATTCAAATAGAAAACAGTTATTTTAAATAGTACAAATATTTGTACTGTTTTTGCTGTACTTTGGATTAAATAAATGCAGGCTTGGTGAGCAGAGGAGACTTCTTTATAAAACATTTAAAATCTTACTGTTGTGTATATACAGTATTAACTTTATAAAAATGTATATTTATTTAATCGTAATATTTACTTTTTTTTTTTTTTTTTTCAAAGTATCTCAATGGTTTTTACTTTACAGATCTCAAATACAACTCAAGAATGTTTCAGAAAATGTTCAGGCAAGTAAAGTTAATCACACACATGCGTACGCTTTGCGCTTCTCACATCCACGGCCCGAACGCCTAGTTTGGGTTTGTCAGCGGGTGCGGTCTGCTCTCTGGCCTCTGCGGTGCAGATGAAGGCGTTAAAGCCGGGCCCTGCCGACTCACTGTGTCTCTAATGAGATAAAGATCCTCTAATCCCCTTCTCATCCTCTCCCTCTCAGGAAGAGAGCCGCAGCTCCACAAAACATCCAAAGAGGGGATGCGGGGCTTGATTCTGCCCCCACAAAAGCCCCCTGCCCGGGAGGACAAAAGAGGCATCGGCGGCCCAGGAAAACAGATGTAATTAAAGAGATTAGACAAGGCAGAGAGGCAGAGAAAGAAAAAAGAGCAATCTATAGAAAGAGGAAATGTTTTGTGGTTGAGAGGGGAAGTGGGGAGCGTGATTATGAGTTAGTGACAGGAAGTGTGTTTGTTTTCTTATAATTCCTTTCACAAACATTTGCAGCTTGTAAGCTGTTGAAGTTGACAGGCTAAAGGAGCCATGGGAAATGAATCCTTAAAATGTCAGTGGTGGTCCAGAACCACGAAACCCTGAAGCATCTTGTACAGATCTAGTCTGATCATCTCTCATCGTAAATCAGTTCCACTTAGAAATCCAATGAGGCAAAGCACTGGTTCAGTGCATTAACAGAGCTGTTCATCTATCATGATATGTGTGTGTGTGTCCCTCTCAAACACACAATAATGGCATTAGAAATGCTAGAGAAGCCCTGAAATGAGGCGTGAGCTCTACCATCATGTTGTGATGATAATCCAAATGTTCAGAGAGAAAGAGCAGGAAAACCTCATCCCCTAATCCTGACGTGTTGTCACACATTTTGTTTTAATCTTACATTTTGTTAACTCAAAGTTTGACAGAATCCCATGTTTCTCTGCTAAAAATGATAGAGGTTAATAAGTCTACTTCTAAATTGTGTGGTTTATTGTCAAGTGCATAGAGTGTTGTACTTGACTCCCAGTCCCAAACTGTGGTGACACTTCAAAAAAAAAAACAAAAAAAACAAACAAACAAAAAAACATTGATATTTTAAATTGCATGCATGAGTTTACCATGGTAATCAAATGTACTTGTTCAAAATGGTTGTGCCCCATCTTAATGGCCAGTATATATAAAATTCAGTCCAAAATAGAATTCTGTGTTATTAAAAAGGTGTAGCCTACTGTCCATTTTTGTCCAAAATGTATACCCTTTATTTATTTATTGGCCACAGATTTTAATTAACATAGTACACATTTATTTAATATATAAATGTATTTGTTATACATCAAATTAATCGAAAATCTTCAGATGATACCTGTTCTTTCATTTAACATGCAATAGTATGATCAGAAATTATAATCTAGACATGCAATTGTAATTACTTACCTTAAAAGTTTTTTTTCTTCCTGTAAATCCTTTATATTTTACAGAGAATCTGTATAATGATATATATGTATGTATGACAGTGTTTTCATGTCTGTTGCTTATTTATAATTGGTGTTTGATTGTTTAATTTTACACACAAATTGACTGCTTAATGTTAATTGAAAAACCATATTTAATTATTAATAGCAGTTGTGCATGTTACTGTAAAATAATAATATTGGGATTTTCCCGTATTAGCCTAATTACATTTATGTAATTATAGATCAAAATCTATAAACTTCTGCTTTATTGTGATAAATGATGAAGAACTCACATAAAGCACTGACATAATTTGCTTTTTGGTTGTAAAGGAGTAAATACAATTCTACAAACTGAATTAGGCATTTTGCTTTATATGTAGGTTTTCTGTCAGTATACAAATCAAAATCTTTGATTATGATTACAACAATTTTGTCATTATTAAAAAAGTTTTTATTTATTTCAAAACACTCCTGTTAAAAATTACTTTGAAAAGTTGTTTTATGTACCTTTGACATTCTCTCATTACTTTGTTGTTTAATATAAATCTGAGAGAAACTTCTCAGCATATGTGTGTGTTTGAGCAGTCTTATTGGTTCTGCAGCCGGTGCTCTCCGTCAGGATTAATCATTGGAGGTTAATTTGACGCTGTTAATTTAGTGCAGGAGGGACATGCTGGAGTGAAAAGCTGAG
Source organism: Labeo catla (assembly GCA_012976165.1). NCBI lineage: Eukaryota > Metazoa > Chordata > Actinopteri > Cypriniformes > Cyprinidae > Labeo > Labeo catla. Next base: position 348,971 of record VONZ01000446.1, on the reverse strand, counting down.
GCCCGAGCCAATCCCCCCGGGCCCATTTATCTGTCAGCCACCACGGCCAGCCTTGATTACAATTTGCAAAAAATTCATTAGAGTTAAGGCAATTGTCAGATCTCTCTTTCTCTCTCTCTCTATGTCTCCCATCACTGTTCCTCTTAAAATGTCTTTCTGTCCAGTTTTAGTGTCTCTCATAATGTACATGAATGCTGTCTGTTTTCCAAAATCATCTAAACCAACACATTTCAATTGTCTAAATGCTGGTGTGTGTCTCAGTGATGATGAGGCACTGATGAGGTTTGATCTATTGCATTATACAACAATAAATCTACCACCAACAATAATTCGATTCCTCTGGAAAGAAAAATTTGTATTCCAGTTCAGTCTACAAACCACTGCAATAGTAAGAACTTTTTTGTCTCACATTTACAGTTTTTAAATTACTCTTCATTTACAAAGGTACACAAAAAAGTCTTACTTATTAACATGTAATGATTTTGTGGAGCGGATTGTTGTTACACATTGCTATTATTAAATTAATTAATTAGCCTACATAATGTTTGTAACGTACACTGTAAGAATGTCTTTTGTTCTCGTTTACCAATTACACTTCATTAAAAATCCAAACTCTTAAAATTATAATTAATAATAGCGTAAATATATTCTCTAAATTAATTTTAAACGGTTAAGTATGATACATATTACACATTATACTCACATTTATTATATTTCAATAAATAATGTACTTACACGGTTGTTATGAATCTGTAAAGTTTGGACATTCAAAAGTCTTAACTGACTTGAGAGAATAATTGGGTTATAAACAACGTTTTCCGTAACAAAATTTCTTTAAACTCGATTAGAAACGGTCAAATATGGAAACCAGCTTGAACGAATGTGTATAAATTGTTAAATCTGTTAGAATAATACATTTAGACGAGCTTTCATGCAGACACAAACGCAAAATATATAGGTAATATTAAATATACCTATTGATAAATAAAGCATTATGTATTAAAGTATTAAAATGATTTTAATAAGACATTATTTTAATTTATACATTCAATTCGTTGAAGTGAGTGTGGACAAATATATACATAAAATATCGAAATGTCAAGAGCAGCGATGTGTAAATGAGATTATTGTATTGTAATCAATTGCATATACCGCAGAGGCTGTTTATGCGAAATTGTATTTGATTTACATTTGCGTCTCAAGGTTTCCCGACATGTCCCGTGTGGGCCGAATAAGCTGGTTACGTTTCATCCTATAACGTGAGGCAGGTCCGGAGATCAAGGCTGACACGGGGTTGTGTGTTCACACACCGTACTGAGTGTCTCTCACCCTGACCCTGAAATCTATTCATGAGGCACAGCCTCCTGTCACAACACCACATTCAAACCTCACAAGGTTAGATGATTTCAGATCATCACTACTAACATGGCAGAAACTGCGCGGAACAGATGGGGCGAACACAAATCATTCTGCTACGCAGTAAAACAATAATTTTATTATCAATACTAATACTAATCATTTAAATAATAATAATAGTAATCGTTATTGTTGTTGTTTTGTTATTGTTATTATTATTACATGAATTTTTAAATTATATAAACATAGGCTAATAGACAAAAGTTGCACAAATAATGTAAAGAAAAAGTTTAAATGTTAAAATTAGCCCACTCAAATTTGAGATTATCTTAGTACAGTCAAAATGAACACTTAGCCTACCGTCTGAGTTGTTTTCCTCCACACTTAAGTGAATGAAATGGTTACGTGTTGCGTTTCAAAAAAGACAAATTGTTTACAATTGTTTATGGTCCAGCTTTAATCCACACAATATTCTGAAGTCAGTAAACTCATGAAACGTTAGCAAGTCTTTTTTTTTCTCACAATATTAAATAAATTAGCAGCGTGCCCGTGACGTCTGAAAAGGTTACAGAAAAAAGGAAAATGCAAGAAAACAAAGAAAAAATTAAAATATAGGCAATTTACCATAAAAAATAAAGAGCACATATTGAACAGGTCGTTTTATAAATTCAAGGGAATGGTGTTAATTTGAATATTAATTGAATTAGGTGTTCTTCAGCAGAGACCAGAAGTGCTCCTTTTAGGATAATATTCATCTCTGCCAAAAACACAAGAACTAGACAGTCACACAGAACTAAACATAAAACTGATCTTTTTCTTTTAAATACATAGTGGAGTTTCCTGAACTAAAATTTGTTCGTGGTTTGGTCCAAAGTTGGAAATCAAACTGCAGCTTCTCCCAGTATAAGGTCTTAGTTTGGACCTTTCGTTCGGGCTGGGTCTGTTGCTTCTTTTTCCTCGTTTGAACAACGCTGTCGTTAAAACGAAAAACTATATATAGCACAAACTATCAGCTGGATAGCTTGCGTGTCCTGGGTTCCTCAGAAACATCAGCCTCAAGAACAGTTTGGTCATATTTAGTATTCGCTGATTTAGTCCTCTAGTATCTAAACCCAGTGCATCAAGGTCTGGCCTGTTCTAACTGTTGGTGTTGGCTGCGTATCGCAAACCGACTAACATGCACCGGAATGGGCACCACGATTTTCGGGTTTCTGGAGGGCTCTCCAGTTTTGGAGTTCACATTGCCCGCTTTGACCCGTTTCCACTTGGCTCTCCGGTTCTGAAACCAGATCTTGACCTGCACCTCGCTGAGCTTTAAGGCATGTGCGATCTGTGAGCGTTCTGTGAGGGACAGATATTTCTTACAGTGAAACTCCTTCTCCAGTTCTAAAAGCTGCTCGCTCGTAAAAGCGGTCCTCCTTCTCCGATTTTTCCCGGTGGACGTGGTGTTCCCGGCCCCATTCCCGCCGTGGACGCCATCGTCCAGTCCACCGTTGCCGTCTCCATCTTCCTTCTGACACATGGCGTTACCGGGCCCGTTATCATCGGAACTGTAATCTAAATCACTGTCCATGGAGAAGCTCTCGTCTTTCCTGTGACACTCATCCTCCTTCGTGTCGTCTTTGTTGTGACCTCGCACTATGGGAATAAAAGAAAAAGCAGAATTAATTTGAGAACTGTCTGAAGCTATCAGAATCAGAATGAAACACCTAAACAATAATTCGCTGTGGGGAAAGTTGTGTTTATTATTCTTGAATAGTGTGGTTGGGAAAACAAGTTGTGTTTTCATAATCTTATCTAGTCTTGTCTCGCAACACGTTCTTCCTGTTTATTGCTGCCTCTTTAACGCGCAATTACGCACGGTGATGGATCCCTTAGGAAAGCAGTTTGAACACCTCAAAACAAGACTTCTGAAATCGGCCTAAAAGTTACCCCCTTCCACAACTCTTTAGATATGTCTATCTCATTATTATTTTTCTGAACATTGTAGATATGCATTTTTTTTTTGTAATCAAAAATTCAACAATAATGTTGGACTACATTTATTTTACTCTGCATACATATAAATGACCCAGGCGACAGTGAATTTTGCTTACAGTTTTATGGACATTTAAACACCGCTGGCTCTTCGATCCTTCAATTAAAACGAGCTAATTTAGTCACTGATGGCAGCTCGGCCTCAGGCACTATTCCTTGAAAACTTGATATAGGCCTTTAATTCACGTGTGTTATACTGAAATTCTTTAAGTCACAATCTTGACATTTTATTTCCGGAGGATTTCATATAATTATTTCTGTCCCACATTCCTGTCTTTCATCGGTGCGACTCGGTAAATTGAATTTAGGTGACAAAATTAATTTGAGCGAAAAGCAGACTGGTTAATCAAACCAAGAACAGTCTGCAAAATTTCTTTCTAGAAAGCATTACGAATAAAACCTTTGACGTAGAATAAAAATAATTCCAGGAATTTCTAGATTATATATTTTGAGAAATGATTGAAAATACAAGAATCAGTAATAACAAGATAAGTTTTTAAATGTTTTTAAATATTAGCCTACTATTATTTTTTAAATACACACATTCATCAAAAACAATTAGGACTATATTAGGTATTCAGAATGCGCACTGAAAACAAATGCGTGAAGAGTTCTGCAGGCTGTTTTGTCTCACCTGTAGAGGTGTGCATCGACTGCGTGTCGTGAAATGACGGAAGAGTCGCTGAATCTTTCGTTGGGAATGTTTTCCCATCCTCTCCATCCAAACGAATATCCTGAGATTTATCGAACATGGCGTGAATTGACTGAGAGCCGAGCTTTCTCGCCGCGTCCTGGTGCTGTTGAGACGGCGAGGTGGAGAAGCCGCCGGGTAACGTGGCCATTAGCGTGGATGTGAGCGCCATGCCCTGCGCCAGACTGGAGCAGAACCCACTAGGTAACCCCGGGATCGGGTGGTGCGGATGGGTCGCGGGGAGAGCGCTCTGAGGAAGTGTTGGAGGAGGTGGCGGAGGAGGCGGAGGTAGCACCACTGACCGATAGGGCATAAACATGGGATAGCCCGTGTACACGAAATGTCCCGGACTGGGCTGCGGTGGACCTCCGATAAGCGAGTCAATGCTGAATGCGGTGGTGCTTCCCACCGGACGCTGCATCATCATGAACGGTGTACTGAAAGCTGCACTCATATGATCTTATATGGACAGTTTATGAAGTCCTGAAGTCTGTGGGAGCAGCTGTCTCCCCCGTGCTTCTCAGATGAGGATGTCACTGCTGCACAGTGTCATACACTGACACCGGTAATCCTGTGAATGAATCTGTGTATGCGCAGTTCATAAAACCGTTGCATCTGTTTCGACTTAGTTCAGTGCCAAACAGTTTTGTTCGTTATACGAATAGAGCGAGACAAGTGCATTGAAACACAAACACCGGACGCAAATTCCTTGCTGGAGGAGAAAAAGGTCGAGCATCTCAGATGAGCTTTATCGTCTTCCTTTGAGTTATTTCAGCGTCCTTGTCCCTTCTGCTTGGCCGCGTTTCATTTCAACCTGATGGAAGTCACAATAAATTGCTCCTCGCAGCATCAGCTGTGATCATCTACTGAAGTGTGAGTTTGAATTACGCTCCTTCGGTTTAAGCGTCTCCACCGTGCGCTCTGGCCACGCCCACCGCGACTCCGCGCTTGCTATTGGTCCGGATTCATCCGTTTATGAGGAACCGTCCTGACGCTCCGGAGCCGCGAGCGTTGAGCTGGCTGCTGTCTCTTAAATTAGAACGTCAGTCTCACATTCCAAAACAGTCAAAACAAGCATCATGTGAGATGTGATCTGATGTGTGTTTTGGCACTGCAGTTGCAATTGCATTTAATAGCTGTGCTAATGTTTTTCTTGATTTGACTTAATGAAAACCACCCTTTGGCCACAGTGTTTGCATATTCTCAAATGATTTGTGAATGTAAAATAACTATTGTTCATCATTACAAAACCAATTAATGCCAATGCTTCAAAGCAAGGCATTTTTTTTAAACTCCTACATATTTCTAAATTCAGTCAACCAAATGGAGACAAACATCAAATACACCCCATCAAACCTTCTCAAAGTTATGTATTTATAATATGAATGTTTTCAACATACTGATTTTTGACTGAAATAGCAACCTTACAACTGTTTCTAATGGGAAACTCACACACAGATGTCACTGACATTGGTCTGTTCATAATGACATGATCCTCCGCCCTTTATAGCAGTCAGTCATCACAAGATGTCATGTCAGACACTTCATGCCCGATCTCTGTGAATCAGCAGTTAATAGCCCTCATTCACACATACACTGTGTTCCTCATAAACATTAAAAAAGATATTTCAAACAGACTCAGTCTGCTCTGCATGAAGAAATGCTGAAGCCTGAACCTGAAAGCATATTTCTCTGATGTTACAATACAGTCATGCATCAATTTGCAAGCTAAATTGTATTTCTAAAACCATGAATAAACAGAAAACATCGTAATGAAATTGTCAATTTTTTGTTGGTAAGGGGGATTAAATTATGAATTATTCAGTGGGATTCCTGATCAATAAATGTGTCTCCATGTTTGTAAAGTCTTTGGTCATGTGTGCATCATTTGGCCCACATAATTAAAAGGAATGTGTCCGTTTTGTGCCTTCGCGGTGGTGATTAGTCCTAATCTTCGGGGACCTTCCTTCCCTTCGTGCACCCTAAAAACCTTGACCCCGAGCCCCCACCTCTGCCTCCACGCCAAATCAAGGGCAATCCCCTCACCCCCTCCCCAGGGTCACAAGGACACAGTCTCATTAAAGACAGGCTGATCCGCAACTGCAATGCAGACATTAAATAGCAGTATTTTTCAATTAACGCTGACAAATTCAATCAAAATTCCATAGATTAGGATGAAATGAGGCATGGGTCATTTACAAGGGGATTTAATTGCACCACCATTAGACAAATAGTACAGCAGTCACCGTTCCATTATCAATCATGTGAAGGCATCAATAGTACAGGGGGAGGATGGGGGATGGGGGGTGCTTTCTGATACGCTGCGATTGAACCGGCACCGCAGAGCAGCTAATAAATACCCTCTTTTGTACTTATAAATTATCCAGTTTAATTAACAACATGGATTATGATTGGAATATGATTTAATTAAACCTTTCCTGCATGGTGGAGTGCAGAATCATCCATTATGTAGAAGCGAGGGGGAGCGTTACCGTGGGCTAAATTAAGAAAGGCCCAGAAACACACTGACAGCACCCGAAGATCTTCTGAACAGGACAATAACTGCAACTGCGGGAAGTGAGAAGATGTGGAGAAGTTCTGCGCTTTAAAGCCTAATACATGCTTTAATTGTGTAGCATATAGATGGAGGCCTGGAGAAAATGCCCCGCATCTAAGAAAGGTTTACTCAGTGGGCAAACCAATTAAAGACCTCTTATTGCTACTCGATGCAGTTTTGCAGGGGAAATGGATTTTGAAATGTTGCCTGCAGCATTTGACCATTCAACATTATTTAGTTACTGTGTCTCAGGCTCAACCTTTTCATCAAGATCCAAATGTCAGCTATAATTTATTCGGCACAGTTCGCCTCTCCCAATGAAAACATGAGTCGCTGTTTCCCTCTCTCTGATCCGGTCGCATTAGGAAAGGGCATAGGCTCCAACACTTTCATATATATGTTTAATTTGCTCTCAAATTGTTTTGGTCATAGACAAACGGCTATTAAAAGCCTGACCTTCGATTTCAAATTATGAGATCTATTTGAAATCAATTGATTAACCTTTAAATGATCCCCTGATGATAGGAGATCAGACCCATTCAAGGTCTGGCCATGCGTGACTGGTGGGGAGCGCTGGTTCTCCCTGAGGCTCAGGGCTAAGCGCAAAGATTGATCTATCTCAGTCAACCGGTCCTCTGGGCTCCACACTATGCCAGTCAATAACCACTGAGTTTAGGGCTGCTCTATATCCTTACACTCCCAGCAGTGTTACAAAGTTGTTTTACTGTATAATATGCACTGATAGGTTACAACAGGGCTAAAAGCCCCCTTAAGGAACGTAAGAAAGTACATGATGAATGAAAAATTCTATTTACTGAATATTGATGGAGAAACAGAATTTGGTGAAAAAGGACAAAAATATACATTTAAGTACATAACATACCTTGCTTAGTACATACTCGAAATAATCCTTTCTGCAACTGCTACAACAATTTTGCGTTCATTTAATCACTTTTGGCATCTCATAACGGCTCAAGTACTTTAGAACTATAAATTTTTCTTTCAGAGCTGCATCGTTGTTATTTCCCTAATGACTCTCCATTGTGATTGGAGCAATGTAAGCACACACTGCACATCCTTCACAACAAATCTATTCCTTCCCAATTATAGAAACAATTAGTTACACTACAGGTGTTTTACATCTGCTTCTTTGGTGCATTTTTGATTACATTTTTTACATTTTTTTATTGGGGTCCTTTAGCCACTTTTAATAAGGCTTTTACCCCAAATTCTACGCCTTCATATATTTAAAAGTTACTAAAAAACTATTGATTTCACTAAAACAAAAATAAAAAATATTCAAACTTTTTTGGAAAACCAAATTACAAGTGAACCTTGTCATTGTACATCAGTACACTGAGACAAACAGGTGTTTACTCTTGTGAAAAATGTACAGTTTTAAAAGAAAGTACTTACTACAGAAATGATATACTATTTTTTTTTAAAATTATAAAAGAATATGCTTAAGTGCAAAATGAATGTAAAGTTTCTGGACACTTAACTGCATATTACATGAAATAATGAATGGAAATGTATTATAGTTGTACTTAAGTCTTACTTATATGGGCCAAAAAATACATCTTTATTAGAATTTGTCTTATATAAAATATACTGTATTGTTTTTTCTAATGAACATAGTATTTTCTTTACATTTAAATAGCCTTCAATTTATTAATATTATATTAACTGCATATACGTACACTTCCTTTTAACAAGGATAGGAAAGGGCTGTGATTTTTATTTTGGAATTTAATGTTTTGGGAGAAAAACAGCCAATAAAGGCCTTTAGACCCTAGTAAAAAAGTAATAGATTTAAATATAGATACATTTATTTTATACTAAGTATAGTTCAAGTCTACTACCATATTTACTGACATATTGAGACTTACTAATTTAAAAATTGTAATTAAACTTTATTTGGAGTTCTACTTGTGCACAATGCACATTTCTTAATATTAAGCCTAAAATATGTTTTAATGTCACTACTGATGAGGATTGTTTGATCTTTAAATAATATCCTAAAGTATGCTTGCAATAGTTCCACTTTAGCACAATCAAATATGCTTAAGTATATCTATAGTTGGACTTCAGCACTACTTCGGCACAATTAAAGTGCATTAAGTACAAAATTAGTTGTTCCAATTTAGCAGACTTTAAGTATACATGTTTAGTATACTAAAAGTGCAATTGCAGGGTTAAGTGTATAATATGTAAATGTATTTGTAGTAAACTTAGCATGAAATAGATGTATTTTAAATACATTTTCGTATATTTATTTTTCACTATAGGGGACCCATTGTGTCATACTTGCTCTATCTTAATATTGGTTACTACATCGTTTTACATCAATCGAAATATGGTCGACAGGAATTCCATTCAAGTCCATTCTATTCATGCACACCAAAGCAATAATCCAAACACTGCCTGGCAAGTGCAGGCTGAATGAAGTGTAAAAGACAGGTCAGTGTCATAACTACAATAGGCATGTGCTTTACCTCGGTTCAGACTCCCACCTGATTATGTCATTTGGCTTTGTGAAACATATATTTGTATCTAAGGACACATTTTCAGTGCCAGTTATACTTGGTAAACAGATGCAGAGCTCACCACAGTACTCACAATGAGGTGCAATTCAAACCATCATTCTAATTTTAATATGCCTCACATTAAAGGGATCACACCACGACACAAGTGTGTGCCATGGTCCAATTCATCTTGCTTTATTAAAGCGAGGAAATGAGGTGAGGCATCAGTGCTTTGCACCCCCAGGGCACGTTCAAGACAGATGAACAACAGGGGCAAGCACAATGATAGCACAGGATTAGCACCCCACACACACTGGAGCTCTGTTCAAACGCACAAAGCAGCAGAGAATGGCTTTACAAATCCTCCAAAGCAACATTCTGATACTGTCACCATCAGTCTGCCAAAAGCACCTCACACATGCAGTCTTGTACGGCTCAAGGAAATCAATACTACGACTAAGTGCATCTATAAAAGACAGCCATAAACATGCCAGCTCATTCAGTCATTGGACTCAGGAAACAGCTATGGAAATAAGAACTGACAGCATTTTAGAAGTAGTTATTTTTCCATAAGTACATTTTCAATTGTATTTATTATAAATAACAAATGCTTTGATTTACTGACAAGTGACAGTAAATGTCTCTTTAAAAGGTGTCTGCATAAAAAATGATTTACAGTATAATGAAAAAGTAGGAAAATTGTAACCCATCTAGATAAAATTTGTTTTGTGTTAATGATAATCAGTGAAAGTTGACAGAACTTGTAGATTCTCAGGAGGCTTTCTTTTTTAACTTAATTTGAAAGAAAAAGAAAGAAAGAAAGAAAAAAAGAAAAAGAAAGAAAGGATATATCATGGCTGACCAGGGACGGTTGTAACGCTTTCCAATGTACTTGATGCTCAAAAAATGTACATTTGCCACAGTGGTTATTAAAAAAATACTACAGACACATTGTTATATTTTGCATTATTAGGCTATGTTTTATGTATTTCTTTTGTTTGCTGTTTATTCGTTTCTTGTTTTAATCTTTTTTTCAAAGCTTAAAACTGAATTAAAAGGATAGTGATATATTTTTCTTTAATAGCATAACAATTAAAGAAAATGTGTCCACAGTAATTCCACAATAAATTGTCAATCAGTACAACAGATCTTAAGTCGTAACAACCACTCTTTGGACATTGTACACAAATTTATAAGAATATTATATATGTATGAGAATATTTTATTAAAGAGATACTTCACTGAGTTACTAAGGTTTACTAAATAACAAAATGTGTTATAACACTGCTCTTTTCCCTAACTATTGTACAGTACAGAGACGACTGTTCCAGTCAGTCATATTAATCCACAGCGCCGCCTACAGGTCATGATAAAAAATACTACAAAATTGTTTTAGACAGTAAACAACGTTGAGCATGTCGAAGTGTATCGATCTCTGAGTAAAATAAACAGAAAATGTGTTAATTATGAACAAGAGTCACGGTCAGTAGCGTTCGACTGTGCCACTCTACATATGTACAGTACAAACTCTCACATGAACACAGTTTAAACATTTTAAAGAACTTTGAGGAATTAGATTCAGAACAGAAGGGAGAACCCTGAAACCACAAATGAAATATCCTCAATTGTCTTGCCCCTACCATCAACTCTACACAAAACTACCAGACATGTCAATCACAAGCAACTTTTTAAACGCCCATGAAAAGGAAATCCAGATGTGCAGTAATTACAGCCATTTCAAAAGCATCAGCAGCAGCCTCCACAGACCTTCAGAAACAGACACCATGCTCCATGACTAGACATCAAATTCTCGCTTTTAACAAGCTGAATTGAAGCCATTCTGGCTGAAGACATCCACGTGATCAGCTGTCCAGACGTTTCAAAATTAAGTTCCCTGAGAGTTCATTTCAAACGGCTCTCCGAACACGTCCCAAAGCACATTTATTCAAGTATCATACGCATAATAACACATCAATAATAGCCAAAATAAATGAGTAAATACTAAATAATAAAAGCCGCTTTCTGACGCTATAGGTTAAAACATACCCAATTAGTTTCCTCTCTGAGGTAAAAATCGGTCAGTTTGATTAACATAAGTAGCTTAGACTGGGGCTTGTCTTGTTATTGCTTGGCTAGACAAGAAGTGTTCATGTGCTCTTTAACACGTGAACACATACCCGCTCATTAGGCTATAACTTACTTGTACGATGATCTTCCACTTCTGTGTGAAATATAAACTCTAAAAACCTCAGATGTCAAAGTGAAAGCAAATGCAATCTTTAAAAACGTGGTTAAAATTGATTTCTTGTCTTGTTACAGCGTTTGAATAATGGTTGCTTCATGGTGCTGTTTTTGGCAACTCTGAGAAAGAGCATTGATGGATTTAAGAACAACCTTACTACCACCATTTAGTTCAGCCTCATCAGTAGTAGTAGGAAGAATGAAAAAGTCCAGGCGACCTACGAATCCACCTTTATTCGTCAGAGAAAATAGATTGGTCATTTTTCTCCCAAATGAAATAGACAACAAGATTCAGATTGTGACAAAGAGAGAAAGTCAACTGTTGAGTTAACCCTGTGCATATATCCGTTTGATAAAGTGTAAAGTGCCTTCAAGGCTGGCGGATCCAACATCATTATGAGGAGAGGGCCACGGTTTGCTCAGACCTCCAGAGCTTTAATTAGTCTTTCTTGGCTAATTAATTCTGTACGAGTTGGACTACAGCACCCAAACCTCTTGCTACTAAAACACAACCCTGCAGAACAAACAGAGACTCACAGAACAGTCACACACATGAAGCAATTTGTTTCTTGTATGTTTACAATAGGTTACAAGGACCCTTTTTCCCTCCCAGATCTTTTAATTCAGTCAAAAATACACTCAAAATTCAGTTTATACATGATGATCATGTTTTAACATTCTTTTTTTTTTTTTTTAAATCAAAAATTTCAGAGTGATAGAACTATATCACAATAAAGAAAAAGATCCAGGTTTGGCTTAATCTTAGTTATAATTAGTTATAATCAATTAATTAATTATTATATTTTATTTAAAAAAATGAACAGTGCTTCACTTCTCATTAATATATGATAATCTTTTGTCTGTCAAGTCGAAGTCATGCAACATACAGAAATATGTAAAAAACAACAAAAACAACAACAAAAAAAAACACAAAGTATAAAGTATAAAACAGGAACTGAGAGAAGACCTCTGAAAACCCAAAGTCTTTTAAAATATCAGATAATTTGACCTTTTCATAACAACACAACTTTTTTACAAAACAAACAAACAAATATATATATATATATATATATATATATAATAGTCAACATTTTAAAGTGGATCAAAACTTTTCATCAAAGTTGTCCTAAAATTAAAACGATACCCGTAGGACAACTTAGGACAACTTTGATGAGCCTTTTTCATCCACTTCAAATGTTGACTACTATATATATATTTTAAGTATTTTAAAATAACTATTATTTTTTTATATGATAAAAGGTTAGTTCTCCTAATATTTAAAGTTCTGTCATTACCTACTCACTTTCACGTTGTTCCAAATCTTTATGACTTTCTGTCTTCTGTGGAACATAAAAAATATATTTTATATTTTGAGATATGTTTCAGTGCTTTTTGTCCATACAATGGAAGGCAATGGTAACCAAAACTGTGTTCTTCAAAATTATAATTTGTAATATAATTTTTGGTCCACAGAAGAAAAGTCATACAGAGCTGCACTCTTAAAAATAAAGGTGCTTTAAAAGGTTCTTCACAGCGATGCCATAAGAACCATTTGTGTTTCCACAAAGAACCAATTGGCCAAAGGTTCTTTAAAGAATCATTTCTTTCTTACCTTTTTAATAATCTGAAGAACCTTCTTTTACCACAAAGAACCTTTTGTGAAACAGAAAGGTTCTTCAGATGTTAAAGGTTCTTTATGGAACAAAAAAGGTTTTGTTCATAGAACAAAAAAGGTTCTTCTATGGCATAGTGAAGCACCTTTATTTTTAAAAGTGTGGAATGACATAATGGTCAGTAAATAATGACAGAATTATTGGCCTTAATATATATATATATACCTTAATGGCTATATCACACATTTTATTTAAAAAAAATAATATATTGAAAAAAATATTGATTTTTTTTCTTTTTTTTTTTGCAATATGAAACTAACATCAAAACTTTCCACATATATTTTATACTACATTTTTTAAATTTATTTTTATTTTATTTGTTATGGACAATCTCCTGTAGAAGTTTGTGGATGATAAGCAATTTTGTGGAAAACTACAGAGCTTTCTATGGCCACAAATTCAGTTTGGGCCTTGTCAAAACTACATATTGGCTTCCTCAGCATGTCTGCATTTGCAACATAATGGGCAAATCTTCCCTCTTGCCCTCATGTTCTTCTATAATAATGATTTCATCCGAAAGACCATATTAATGCAGTATCTGCTTTCTAGGGACATGTCTCATCCCTTTATCACTTATCTATGGTGAGTTATGTGTATGGGTTTTTTTTTGTGTGTATGGACACTTGCTTGGAAACATATGAGAATATGTGTGTAAACGTGCGTGTAAGTGCTGGTGTATGAGTGTTATGGGCTTTTCTAATGTAGCTCTGATGACAAGGGGGTGTGGATTCTGAATGGCTGTGGCTGGCAAGGTCACTGTGTCAGATTGGGTTCTATAATGTTTCCATGATCATAATAACAAATCCTCAAGGTTACAGAGTGTTGATCTTGATCACAAGGGAGCGCAGGGGTGGAATACATTCAGAGTACCAATATGCCACTCAGAACAGAATTATGCAACCATCTACATTCCCTGTGTTAACAGATGTCCTTGAGTGTTCTACTCAAAAAAATATGGTACTGAATAGTGGGACCCTCATGTGCAGAACCTCCTGGACCCTCAGGATAGAGTTGGTGACATGGAAAAACTGTGTTTAACCTCAAATGGCATATATAATCTTGTTGTGAAATTGCATGGGTCCATCAAAAAACATGAAACAGCTGACAAGTGTAGTGGACAGTGGGGTAAAATGTTATTATCTAGGATAACGAGAAATAAGGCAAGGCTTTTAACCCCAGATTACAATTCTTTGTAATATGCTGATTTGGTTCTCCAATAACATTATTATGACAGTTGAAAGCACTTGTGCTGCTTAACATTTCTTTTTATGGAAACTGTAATACTTTTTTTCAGGATTCTTTGACAAATAGAACGTTCAAAAAAAAAAAAAAACAGCATTTCTGTCATCACAACTCTCAGAGAGTTTAGCATGCTAATATACAGTGCAGGGCAATGGTAATGTGTTTGGTCCTGGCAGAATAGATCTGCTACACTATTGCAGAAGAGCAAGTACCAAGACTTGCTACTGCCAATACATCCACAATATGCTGCTGTGAACATATATGAATACTGCTTTTACACATAAAACATATTAAATTACCCCTATATATAGCATGTATTAAGTTACCCCATAGCAGATCTATACAGGTGGAGCTGGGGAAGGCGGAGGGTTTCAGAAGCGCGCTGCAACTGCTACATTAAGCACTGGCCAAATATTTAAGTATTGAGCAGGAAGCTCATTGGCTACTGATGTGAAAAGAAACCAATTAGCTGCATCATGTGAATCAGACTGAGTTACCCCTGTGCCATCTAGAGTTTCATGACAGAACTTTGTATTTATTTGAACAACATTTTTTTGTAACAATGTAAATGTTTTTACTGTCACTTTAATTCAATTTAATGCATTTTTGCTGAATTAAAAAAAAAAAAAACTATAACTAACTAAAAATTGAAAGCTTTTTATGCAATTTTGGCCTTCATTTTGGGAGTCTGTAAATGCAAACATTTGAAAACAGGTTTCAACGTTCACATTTTTGAAAACCTTAAAGGGTTAGTTCACCCAAAAATGATAATTCTGTCATTAATTACTCACCCACATGTTGTTCCAAACCCGTAAGACCTTCATTTGTCTTCGGAACACAAATGAAGATATTTTTGATGAAATCCAAGAGCACTCTGACCCTCCATAGACAGCAAGAGTACTACCATGTTCATAGGCCCAGAAAGGTACTACAAACATCAACAAAACATCTGACATCAGTGTTTCAATCGTAGCTCTGTGCACGCTTTCCTTGCATGTAAACAGTGCATGCTGCTGTCATAGAACATGTGTGCGTCATGCTTTGATTATGTTTAGAGGAAAGCATGCGCATGCGTCATGATACTCTCCAAAATGCCGCTGGACTGACGCAGAGGAGAAGAAATATTGAAAAAAGTCATTTTTTTTTCTTTGCACACAAAAAGATTCTTGTATTCTCATAGCTTCATAAAATTATGATTGAACCACTGATGTCACATGGACTATTTTGTCCAAGTTTTTGGTACCTTTCTGGACCTTGAACATGGTAGTATCCTGAGGGTCAGAAAACTCTTAAATTTCATCAAAATTATCTTAATTTTGTGTTTTGAAGACAAACGAAGGTCTTACAGGTTTGGAACAACATAAGGGTAAGTAATGACAGAATTTTCACTTTTGGGTGGACTAACCCTTTAATGTTACCATCTCAGTGAACTACAAAAAACAAATAAACAAACAAAAAAAAAAAAACAATTTGTGAGAACGATGACATCATGCATATGCACGTAACATGTTTAGTCTATAGTTATGTGAACATTTGCATAGTGTTTCTTTACAAAGTGACACCAACTACTGGCCTGGCATGCATAATACAGAGTTTGTTGTTTTTTCATAGATCTGCGTGAACAGGGATCATTTTGACAGCAGTGTGGTTTGTATGTGAAACTTCAAAAACACATCGTTGTCGTGTAAATGTACCTTAGTCTCCAGTGCTCTATTGACGTAGGGCAGCACTCAGTCTCTGGGCTGACCAGGCAAAGAAGAATAGTTAAACTTGAATGAAGAGTTATGTGGATAATCACTTGCACTTCTGTTTCTCAAGGACGTAAAACAGTCATGTTACCGCTTCCCCACCCCTGTCCAAAAAGGCGGCAGCAGTGGCCTGTGATTTCCCAATATTCCCCTGCTGGAGCTTCTGACCGGGGCAGTCTGGTTGGTCATTAAGTGGCAGGACAGTGGTGTAATTGAGATGAAGCACACCTGGACTTTAATTGCTCACTCACCTGGTTCAACAGCCCCTCTGTGTATGTAGCACTGCCTACCCTGTCACTCTCACTGTGGGACTGAGCCGCTAGCAGCATAAACAGCTCTGTCATACAGACATTAGTTGACCTTTTAAAGTATTTATAAAGGTGTAACCAGTCTGCTCTCCTCCCCAGGTAACTCCTTGTATGAGTAATGATTATCTGAAATGCCTGAGTAGTCAGGCCTCTCTGATCTACACAACTGGCCTGATTCCTAGAGAGATTAAGTGAGTCCATTTTACACTGTTTGACAAACAGCTTGTAAAAGGCATGTCAGTTTCTCCCTATTCCCAAACATCTTTTCAAATATAAAAAAGCCAAACAATTTGAACTGTACAGGGGACTTGTGGGAACCTGCATTATGTAAACAGTATGTAAAACAGGTTGAAGCTGAATTAAACTCATGCTGTGCAGCTCTGCGATGGAGTTTTTTAAATACTTAAATATGTTCAAATTAATCACTCTTGATTTGCTGCATTAAAAAGTCAGACTAATTAACAAATGATTAGAAATGATAAAGAATTACATGATGTTGGGCTAATTAGCATAACATTAATTGCTTTGTTTTATAATACCCAGCTGGCTAATTGTTCTTTCTCTCTCTTCTCCATAATTATTCCAAAAAGGAGGTGACTGTGGTTTCTATCCTCCCCACTTGAGGGGCCCTGAAGCCTACGGTTAGCTGGCTTTATGTGAAATATTCATATGAGGCTGGTACTGCCACAACATCTCTAGTGTCCATCAAAAACTGTAAGGTCACCACACGCAGTGCATAAGATAAGCAGCAGGTTTAGAGCCCAAACTTCTTGTATTCAAAGCAAAGTGCTACCACTAGATCAATAGGCCATGATTGCTATGAATGCTACAGTAATTCATAGATCCACTACCTAGTAACCTGCGAAATCTCTGGACCAACAGATAAAAGATAATGAGATTAATACCTCCTTTCCTACTACTTTTTAATACTAAATGGCAACGATGACAGCGTTTAGCAGATTTGCGGCCCTATACTGAAAACAAAGTGTATAAAAACTCTGAATTATCACAACTAAGTATAGACCAATTCATTATCTGCAAACAGTGATGATGTTTTTTGTGGGCGGGAGAAAATGACAGTTTTCAAGTTGCAGTCTATGGAAGTCATAGAATAAAAGAATAAAAAATGGCAAATTTGTAGTAAGTTTATATTTTAAAATTCTGACTTTATTCTCACAATTCCAAGATTATATCTCACAATTATGATAAGAAAAATCATCTTGTCATTCTCTCTTTTCCCTTCGGCTCATAATCATGATTTTATACCTTTTTCTCAAAATGGACAAGCTCACTATTGTTTAGTTAAATTAAGTTATAAAGTCTGAAATACAAAATATAAACTTGCATTTGTAAGAAAAAAAGTCAGAATTGTGAGATAAATAGGTAAATGTAAAATGTTAAAGGTGTAAATTGTATTTCATGCTATAACTGTAGGGCTAATATAATATATGATTATATTACATAGACCCCAAAACTAGTCATGAGGGTCAGTCTTTTGTAAGTGACATTATATATAATCTGGAAGCTGAATAAATAAGCTGGTTACACTTTATTGTGATAGTCCACTTTAGACATTCTACCAACTATAAGTAACTTTGCAACTACATGTCAACTAATTCTCATTAATTTGCAGCTACGTGTCTACTAACTTTCAGAGCAGACTGTTAGGTTAGGTATATGGTTAGTAGAATAAGTTGACATCTACTTGCAAAGTTTAGAAGAGTGTTAGAAGATATTAAGCAGACAGTCTACTAATACTCTAATGACTAGTTGACATGCAATTGCAAATTTACTTACTGTTAGTAGAATGTCTAAAGTGGACTATCAAATTAAAGTGTTACCAATAAGCTTTCCATTGATGTATGGTTTGTTAGGATGTATGGTTAATGTATGATTTGTTTGTTTGAAAATCTGGAATTTGAGGGTTCAAAAAGAAAATCAAAATATTGAGAAAAACTTCTCCACAACATGGCAACAGCTGCAACAATATTACAGCAAGAATAAAAGTTACACCTTCTTTCATTGCATATACATTTGGGCAGTGTTATGCAAATCTTCCAACACTGTGACTTAGACATGTGGGGGCGTGTATGAATGAGCCGTTTTAGTCTTAACTTTTATAAAGAATATCTCTTCAGGTTTGAGACTTTAAAGTTTGCAACTTTACAGATCTTATACATGCACAAACAGCTTGTAACACTCCAAAGAAAAACATGAAATCACATCATATGACCCCTTTGAAGTTGTCCAAATGAAGATCTTAGCATATTTTATGGTTTTGATATATTTACGGTAGGAAATTTACAAAATATCTTCATGGCACATGATCTTTACTTAATATCCTAATGATTTTTGGCATAAAAGAAAAATTGATAATTTTGACCCATACAGTGTATTGTTTGGCTATTGCTACAAATATACCCCTGCTATCTATGACTGGTTTTGTGGTCCAGGGTCACATATATCCCCTATGAACTGCATATGTGAATATTATGTAGACCTGTTGTTTAAATCAAATATATGCTTTAAAAGTAATTTTTTCAGCAATGGATTGTTTCATCCATTAGTCTTGTCTGTTTAAACATCTGCATTCAATGTGGACATAACTAGTTGCTGATAGTAAGGTCTTACAGATATTTTTTCTACAACTGCTGTAAGTAGCATAAGTGCTGACATAAACTTGAAATTTACTACCAAATCTGACCCAAAAGCTAAAAATATAAATCATTGTAAGCTTATCATAGTTGTTTGAAGTACAGCAAGAACTCATGAAATAGTGTCATTTTGTTCCTTGTTATCCTAAAAACTTCCATAGTTCAACTTCAATTCAAACGGAAGGTCGCACTCTAAAAAATACTAGGTTAAAAACAACCCAACTTGGGTTATTTGGCAACCCAGCTCTGGGTAAATATAGGACAGAACACATGCTTGGTTATTTTGACCCAGCTGGTTGGGTTAACAGTTTTTACCATACATGCTGGGTTATTTTATTTGTCAACTAACTAGTTTAAAATTATTATACTGCTGGCTTACAATAGACTGGAACTTATAAAAAAAACACGCACAGAATTACTAGAGGCAACAGCAATAATCAAAAGATGAACATTTATTATTAAGCAAGAACACATGGGCAAATTCTATTTATTTAGCATAGTTTACAATATTATATTAACAAGCATTTAAGACATAAAAAATGTAACATTTAAAAGTAGCATTTCAATTTAGTGTATTTAGCCGTTCTCTGTAATCGCTTTTTACCTAAATAGCGCTAATTCTCGTGCCGGTGTGATGCCGAAATTTAAGCCGGTGAAGGGCTGCTGTTTGGCAGGTTAACTGCGAACTTCAGACACCAGCCTCACGTTTCACTCGTAGCTGAAAGATGCCGTGACTGACTTCAAAACCTGCCCATAAACAAACAGTACTGAGGTTAGAGAACATATTGTAATATCAAACTAAATTAAACTCAGTACAATAACAAATAAAATCCAATTATTTTATGCAAGACAAATGGCGTTTCCATCCTGCGAAACAACGGCTGCTGACTGAGCTGACTGACGTCTTGTCCTTATGTTGCGTACATTGCGTAAAATTATACAATTTACAACACAGTAAAGACTTTATAAATGAAATAAAATGTATACAAACCTGTATTTCGCTGAAGAAATGCACCAAATCGGCGGCGCTGAGAACCGCTCTCTCTCCTGTAGAGGACTCAAAAAGCCTGCGCTCTGACCGTAACTCATAACTCAGCAGCTGGGTTGTTTCGTCAGAGACAGGCTCAGCTCAACGGTTGAAAAAAAATAACCCAGTGTTGTGACCTAGGAGCTGAGTTACAGAAAACCTACCCACCAACTGGGTAACAAATATTAAAAATAACCAAATAAAATGATCCAACTGGCTGAACCAAGCATTTGGGTTAAAAAAATAACCCAGTGTTTTGAAGAGTGTGGCCATTGAGAATTACTAGAAAACTGAATGAATATTTGAATATTGAATATTTTAAAGGGTTAGTTAACCCAAAAATGAAAATTCTGTCATTAATTACTCACCCTCATGTTGTTTGAGACCTGTACGTCCTTCATTCATCTTCGGAACACAAATTAAGATTTTTTTTTTATGAAATCCAAGAGCTTTCTGACCCTGCATGGACACCAATGCAACTGAAATGTTCAAACGGCCCAGAAAGGTATTAAGGACATTGTTAAAATAGTCCATGTGACATTAGTGGTTCAACCGTAATGTTATAAAGCTACAAGACAACTTTTTGTGCGAAAAGAAAACTTTATTCACTAATGTCTTCTCTTCGTATCAGTCTCCACCGCATGTTCATGAAAGTGCCGTGACGCGTGGGTGTGAATTCCTCTGCTTGTAAACAAAGCACAGCGGATATGGATTTTACGTCAGAATGCAGGCTCCTGCGTCAACAGCACCACAGGCACGTGTGCCACCAAAGATGAACAAAGATCTTATGGGTTTGGAACGACATGAGAGTGAGTAGTTTAATTACAGAATTTTCTTTTTTGTGTAAACTAACCCTTTTAAATGTAATTTATTCCTGTGATGGAAAAACTGAATTTTCAGCAGCCAAGTCTATCCATCCATCTACATAATTTCATATACATGTACATTCCCAATGAGCAAATTGTGCACTTTGTTTGGAGGGATATAGTCTAATGTGACAGCTAAAGAGAGGCTATCCTGTGGGTCAGAATTCCAGTTATCTCCTGTCATCTGGCCTTTTTAAAGGCTCACTTTAACAATCTCCATTAAATCAGGGATAACTTCTTAATGGCTCTGTCTCACCCTTCAGCCCCTAGGGCAAACCTAGGGTTGCTAAAGTTGTAAAGGCACAGGCAGGCTGCATCACTATAAACAGTACCTCAGAGGTCACTGCTTGCTGCAGGAAAGGCAGCCCTGCATAAGAAAGCCCAGGACCCTGGAGCCACAGGACAGGGAAATAAATAGTAATTGCAAAACAATGGTTAAAAGGCTCCTTGAAATGAGGGAGTTGCTGTACTTTATTTTACAGCAACGGCCACAGGGCGAGAAAGGTCTGTGCTCAGGTCTCAGTGAGACAAAAAGATGCATCTGACTAATCCAATCTGAATAATGTTTAATTATTAGCGCTCCTGAAGGGGAGAAATGTGTAGGGGAAATGACCTATGAGAATAATGCACAGTCAAACGAGGCATTTAATTAAAAACAGTATGAAGAGCACTGCAGGAAAAGATGACTTCAAATCATCTTTTTATTTTCAGTAATTAGGTGTGCAAATATAAGCCAGTGCACTTGGGCACGTGCATATCAACATCTCGCATTTAAATTAGCAAGTCAAGAAAAAAAACATGCTCCTCTTTACATGTCACCCAGATTTAGGGCTCTTTTTGTTCTTTGGGTTTGAAGACACACACACACACACACATATATTCCTGATTAATTCAATTAGATGTGAGCTGAAGCTACAAAGAGCACATTGAGGTGACTGTGTTTGTCATGCCCTATAAACCTGGTGAGAAGGAGGAGGGGATCCAGTAGGATCAGAGTCGAAGTGTGGGATAAAGATAGAACAAGGCAAGCCAAAACACACACACACACACACAGGAGAGAGAGCATACCAAGAATGACCTGGGATAAGTGAGGGAGTTGATTATGTTGCAAACAAGGGGTAAGACACACATTACAGAGAATGAAGGAATTTAAAACAGGCATCTGCTCCCATGGGAAGAGGAGTCTAAGAGAGGAAGGGAAGTGGGTCAGCTGCTTGGCAGAGCAGGCTGTCTCGTATAGCGCTGAACACTAAATACTCTGAGACCTGGGCAGAGATGTCGCACTGCAGCCCTTCTGCTAGACACAGTATGGGTGAAGATTACATGGGCCAATAAACTCCACGAAAACTGATACTGAGAGTTTCCATATAGTCCTATGGTATGATATAGCTTGTGTTTTGCTCTCTGTGTTTATACAAATAAGCATAAAGTGGTCTTATTTAACTATTGAAGGCATAGGAAATCTGTCATAATTCACTCACCTTCATGTCATTTTAAATCCATATGACTTTGTCTTTTCTGTCTAACCCAGCAGAAGAAAGTTAATCATATAGGTTTGGAATGACATGATGTTGAGTAAATAATGACAGCATTTACTGTACATTTTGGGTTGAAATTTTAGCCACGAATTCCATTTCAAAGTGGCATCCTATTTTTGAATGGAATTAAAGGTATAGGCCATCCCAAAATGTAAATGCTGTTATCATTTACTCTCCTTCATGCCATTCCAAACCTGACTAACTTTATTCTGTGGAAGACAAAAGATGATATTTTAAAGAATGTCGCTAGCTACCAACAGTTTTGGTTACCATTGACTTCCACTGAATGGACAAAAAAATACAGTGGAAGTCAATGTGAATGGAAACTGTTTGGTTACCTACAGTTGAGGTCAAAAGTTTAGCTATACATACACCTTACAGCAAAATGTTAATTATTTAACCAAAATAAGAGGGATCATACAAAATGCATGTTATTTTTTATTTAGTACTGACCTGAATAAGATATTTCACATTTACATGTAGTCTCGCTTTTACATATAGTCCACAACAGAAAATAATAATTGAATTTATAAATGTGACCCAGTTCAAAAGTTTACATACACATTTGATTCTTAATACTGTGTTGTTACCTGAATGATCCACAGCTGTGTTTTCTTTTTTTTGTTTAGTGATAGTAATTCCTTGTTTATCCTTAACAGTTGCCCACAGTTCTTCAGAAAAAATCCTTCAGGTCCCACAATTCTTTTCAGCATTTTTGTGTATTTGAACACTTTCCAACAATAACTATGATTTTGAGATCCATCTCTTCACACTGAGAACAAATTTTTGAATTTTTTGGGTAAATGTAACTTATTTTGTCTTCTAGGAAACATGTAAGTATCTTCTGTAGCTTCTGAAGGGCAGTACTAAATGAAAAAATAAATAATAATAATAAAAAAGAATGATATTTAGGCAAAATACGAAAAATGTGCAAATTTTCAATTTGTTCAAAAGTTTACACCCCTGACTCTTAATGCATCGTTTTTCCTTCTGGAGCATCAGTGAGCGTTTGAACCTTCTGTAATAGTTGCATATGTGTCCCTCAGTTGTCCTCAGTGTGAAACGATGGATCTCAAAATCATACAGTCATTGTTGGAAAGGGTTCAAATACACAAAAATGCTAAAAAAACAAAGAATTTGTGGGACCTGAGGTTTTTTTCTGAATCACTAAACAAAAAAACACTCCACTTTTTCCTTATTTCGGTAAAATAATTAACATTTTGAACGTTTGACCTCAACTGTACATTCTAGTGCAACCATTTCATAATCATTTTGAACTAACTGCACCCATGGCCAATTGATAACTATGTAGTTTGATAAAACCACAATGTGTCCAAATGCTTTTTGTCTTAATTTTATAGTATAAACAGTTTATCTATTATTTTATCAATTGCAGTTTATAAAATATATTTACATTTATACATTTTATTTTTTTTAAATAAAATTCTCTTCCTGAAAATTATTTTGCATGAAAGGTGTGCTGTTTTTCTCTAAAATAATTGTCCCTTGTTTTTATATTTTATTATTTAATACAAAGATATTTATACATTATTATATTTTTAAGTGTAACATTCAGAATTACAATATTTTGGAATCTGAATGCACATAATTTCAGGAAATTGTCAAGAGAGAAGATTTCAGGTCAGGTTTGTCCTTTATTGGTTCTCTGACCTCAGGTCAGGTTTAGGAATCAAATTTTAATAGATCACATTATTAAAGAAATAAAATAAATAAAAACAATACACCCAGCTTTGTACTTGTACATGACATTATGATAATTTTCATCACAAAACTACATAATCAAACATTATTTTTCTAAAAAACAATAGCCATATTTGCAGCAGAAAACTACACCAGCAGTACTAATTCAAGTATGAAATATCTTAATTAGCCAACAATACCCCTGAAGAGAAGACACATGATGCTAACAAAACACACAGTTGAGAACCAAGTCAAACCAAACAAAATGCACTGGTTGAGCAACAAAGGACAGGATTAAACATACTGGTAGACATAAGTATACTCTCATTTGAGAGATGTGCTAATGCCCTCTGCTGGCCAGAAGAGAATCTGTGGCTGTATTTGAATTTAGGCTCTGATTGGATGACCACAAACTGTGTGAGCTGTTTTGTCATTTTAAAGCTTTAGAGTGTCCATTTAAAAAGGGACTTTTTCACTTCTTTTTCTTTTTAGTCTTCCCCTCCTTTCCTTTCTTTTTTGATTTTCCTCCTTTTGTTTTCCCCTTTTTTTGATCGCCCTCTTCCTCACTGGCTTTGGCTGCTCGTGCCCGTTTTTTGCCCAGAGGTGTCCGGCTGTACCATGCCTATCAATATAGAAAATACAAATATAATATACACTGGGTTCAACACATGCACCTCTCCAGAAAGCATCACAAAAAACAAACAAACAAACAAACAAACAAACAAAAAAACACCTTAAAAGCCTCCTCCTCTTCTTTGTAGACGGGGTCTTGTCTTGCAAGAGGGGGGATGAACTCCACCGCAGTGAGGGGTCTCTTGGTCTGCTGGTTGAGGCGGTGAGAGTTCAGGACAGTTTCGATCGCCTGAAGGATGTGACCCTGAGTGTAACCATCTGTTACTTTAGATAGAGAGCTCAGATCCAGCTTAGGGCCCAGCTGAGCACCACCTGCTTGAAGCAGCTCTTTCCACAGAGCTAAACATAAATGATACATATGTTTGCCACCTCTTAAATTTATATAAAGTACATACAATAAAGCACAAAACCAGTCATCATTTTTCTGAAAGCTGAATAAATAAGCTTTCCATTGATGTATGGTTTGTTAGGATACACTGTAAAAAATAAAAAAAAAACACAATTTGAGTCAGCTTAAAATAATTTGTTACCGTGCTGCCTTAACATTTTAAGTTCAGTCAACTAAAATAAGTTTAGTTAACTTGAAATGTTAAGTTGTACTAAGTAACAACTTAGATATTTGTATTTGCAAAACTTAACAGATGGGTAAGTAACTCAGCTGCCGTAAAATTTTAAGCTGATTCAACTCAAATATCTAAGTTGTGCGTTTGAGATTAAGAAGTATTTAAATTGTACTTTTAAAATAAAAATAACCAATCGTTTCACTAGATGGATCATTTACAACTGCATTTGGGATCATTTGAAGCTGCATTTAAACTGCCTTTTGGAAGTTCAAAATCGGGGCATCATACCGGTCCATTATAAGTGCAGATAAATGCAGAAATTTTTTCCTCAAAAACATAATTTCTTTACAACTGACGAAAGAAAGACATGAACATCTTGGTGGCAAGGGGGTGTGTACATTATATGTGAATCTTTGTTTTGGAAGTGGACTTCTCCTTTAATGGAACATGATCTTTACTTAATATTCTAATGATTTTTGGTACAAAAGAAAAATCTATAATTTTGACCCATACAATGTATTTTTTTTTTTTTGGCTATTGCGACAAATATACCCATGCTACTTAAGACTGGTTTTGTGGTCCAGGGTCACATCTGTCAGTAACTTGTTATGTGAAAGACACACAGTGTTTACTTACTGAATCTTGAAGCATAATCTGGTCTAGGGATCAAAATGATCTTCTTGTAAACTTTACAGAAAGATTTCATGTCTGCATCAAAAGGTCTGCGAGTCGTCCCCACCAGTAATACACGGTCCTCTGGTTTAATAGATTTCAGGACCTTTGGCAGATTTTTCTTTAGTCTTTTGGGTTCCATCTAGAAATTAACAGAATGAAAGCTGAACTGAAGAAAACAATAGAGTTTTGTTGGTGACAGAGCTTGTTTCCTTTAATAACCCAAAAGCCAGCAATGAAAAAAAAAAATCCTTATATGGCTTTGTTTATTGAATCAGGGTGATGCTAATTTCCAGGCTGGCCTACAAAAATATGTCATCACTGCAGCACTCTGTTAATGTTCCCACAGTATATCTTCACCTTTAACCACAAGAGGTCAGCAGAGGCCACCTCCTCACATTCACATCAGCTTTTAAAAATTAGTTTTCATACACTGGATGACTGTGAATGAAGGACTAAACAAATGAAGAAGAATATCAGAACTGATAGTCTGGTATTAGACTTTTATGCAGGGTTAGGTTCAAAGTTGTGTTTATTTAGTAAGTGTTCCAGTGACTGTGAATATAAGCTGATATGTTCTCTCCCTGCTGGTAGACAAACCTCTTTCTCCAGCTTTGGAACTTTCTTGTAGAATGTTTTCTCAGCGTCGCCAATCCAAATGACTGAGGGTTGCAGCTGCCGAGCCACCTGCCAAAACACAACAATGTTCCTCTAACGCGGGCCAAACGGTACAACAACACAAACAATCATCAGCTCTCTCACTCACAAACAATCACTTATCGGCCACAGAAGAAACAACACTGACTGTAATCAGCACTGACCCCAAAACACACGGTACCACATTAGTGAGATGAGTGCATGCTTTAATATCATTTGACTGAAAACAATGCATCCTGTTCACTACTGATTAACAAAGGTTTCTGTAAACCACACGCACACCCATAAACAATGTTCCCTGTAGTTTTGTTGTTTGTTGATTAAAACCTAATTTCTAATGGGAAGACAATTTGACAGTCAAAGCAGAACATTTCCCCAAAGAAATTCTAAATAAATAATAAATAAATACCTATTATTTCTTCACTAGATTTTTGGTGGATGATGCTACATATTACACAATAACAGAACAGAAAACACACACACACACACACACACACACACAAGCACACACACACAACCAGTCAAAAGATTTTTAATGTTTTTTAAAGAATTCTCTTTTGGTCACCAAGCCTGCATTTATTTGATCCAAAATACAGCAAAAGCAGTAATATTGTGAATTATTTTTACTATTTAAAATTACTAATTTATTCCTGTGATCAAAGTTTTTTTTATGTATTTATTTATTTTATTTATTTTTTTTTACACATTTTTAAAGCTAAATTATTAAAGCTAAATTACTCCAGTCTTCAGTGTCACATGATCCTTTAGAAATCTTTCTAATATGCTGATTTGCTGTTCAAGAAACATTTTATTACTACTACTATTATTATTATTATTATTATTAATAATATTCAAAATAGTTGAGTTTTTTTTTCAGGATTCTTTGATAAACAGAAAGATCTGAAGATCAGCATTTATCTGAAATAAAAACACTATACCATTCAAAAGCTTGGAGCAAGTATAATTTATTTATTTTTATTTATATTTATTTATTTTTTGGGGTAAGAAAATATAGAAATTAATATTTTTATTTAGCAAAGATGCTTTAAATTGATCAAAAGTGATTTATAATTTATATTCTATATTTATAATATATATATATATATATATACATTTATAATGTTGCAAAAGATTTCTATTTCAGGTGAATGCTGTTCTTCTGAACTTTTTATTAATCAAAGAAACCTGAAAAAAAATTCTACTTGCCTGTTTTCAGCATAATAATAATAATAATTATAATGAATGTTTTTTGAGCAGCAAATCAGAATATTAGACTGGAGTAATGATGCTAAAAATTCAGCGTTGAAATCACAGGAATAAATTACATTTTAAAATATATTCAAATAGAAAACAAAAAATAAAAATAATAAAAAATATTTCAAAATATTACTGTTTTACTGTATTTTGGATCAAATAAATGCAGGCTTGGTGAGCAGAGGAGACTTTTTTTTACTGGTCAAAACTTTTATGCTATATTAGTATGTTTTTATGCCTCAGTCTTGTTTTCCTGACAGTCAAACAAGTCAAATATGGCCTCTGTGGGCTTCTGTATGTTTGGAAACTGTCAATATATTATAACTCTCTTTAGTACCACTATGAACCTGATACCTCTGTAGGCTTCTGTTTTATGATGCAGTCCATAGCGAATTAATCAGCCCTGCATATTTTCACACATGATTTCTCAGATTCAGTTCCATACTGAAAATCAATGGATATGGGAATTGCCTCCAGTTGAAATGCTGCTCATTCATTTAGCTGTAATTCTAGAAAACACTAGCTCTTTTTCCCACACATATTTGAGTTAGCCTTCTGGATTTGCGGATTACTTTTAGTCAGATTAGTTTTGGCCCTCCACAGCAGTGACATCAGAAGTATGAGTTCAAAAACAGATTCGTAGGAACAGTTCCTACAAACTAACTTGCCTGAATGTATGTAAATAAAACCCTTCTCTAATGTTTGTAACAGAGAGCTTAGTATCGGGTAGGAATTTGAAGAAGTGATTCATCGCAAAATGCCTAAGCGAGCAGGAAGACATTTTGGCACCTGGTTTTATTCCCAACATGCATTAGGAGAGGTGCTGAAAGACCACCATCCAACACAATGCTGAGCGCAGAATCTCAGAAACCCCCTGCCTCGTCCTGCCTTGTTTATCTGCTGTGCCAGATGCTCTCAAGAACAGTTCTCCAAGTCGTACTTCCAAGCCTGGTATTTCCCTCTCCTAAGGACACAAATATGGCCACACTAAACTATCCTGGTGGATTTTTTCAGAGCACTTTATTGGTATGAGCTGTCTATGCTCTGCAATTTATTACTAATTATTTATTGCTAAAGGAAAGAGGTAATGTGGGGATACAGTTATGGCCTCATAGGTTAAATGTCAGTTTATTTATGTACAGTACTAAACACTTCTTGAAATGTTAAAGATCATGTAAACAACATCTTTGTAAGTAAGTATTCTGTTACCATGTTGACTAGGGAGTGGAATGTTTTTCCATTTGCATTAGTGTTTATGCTTGGAAGTCATGCAAGAATATTTGTCAACATCACGCAAAGCCTGAAGTTTCACTCCATTTTAGAAGATGAATTGATGATCCTGAAGATAAATCTATTTGGATGCAAGTTACAGTAGATGCACAGCAATCAATCATGTATGCTGATCCTATCATTTTTTTATGACACATGGAGCTTATGGAGTTTCAACATTGGAATCTTGGCTTTCTATATTCCCAGGAGGTATTTCGAGATGTTTGCTCCTCACCTTAAAGACCATGTGCAGGAGGTATTGCAGCCCGCTTTTGCCTGGATATTTGCCAGCTACTGTTGAAGGGGAGAGGTCAAATAGGTTCGCCCCAGTCTCGGTGCACAGGGCGTGGACCAACATCTTCTTCCCAACACCTGCCGGCCCCGTAAGCAGCAGAGCCCGGATCAGGGGCCCTCTTTCATGGACGCACTGCGAGCCTGTGGAGCCCAGAAGATGGAGCAGTGAGTGTTCATTCTAATATCTTGTATTTTCTGTGTTCTGTCCCTTTCTATGTTCCCATCATCCATCTTGACCTCTTACACTTTTATCATCATTAGTTTTACTGACATTATTCTGCACAAATACTGTATATCAGATAACCAATTGTATACACCAGTGGAATAAGAGTAATTGTTTAATAGTCATCTCAAGAGTATTGCCAGATCATTTGCGATATAATATTGTTTTAGACGGAAAATCCCCTTGACTCCAGCTGTTTAAACTCTAATACACCTCACCCAATCATTCACTAATATCACAAGACAGGGAGGAACTATCCTGCGAACTCTATACTCATTTGATTAGGAAGTCAGATGTCAGCAAAGGTTGATTGCTCTGGCTGCCGGTGCTCAGTAATAGAAGAACAATAGTTTAATGGCTCTCTGGGGCTGAGACACAGGTGGTGTGAGATCCTTCTGATGGATGCCGTGGTAAAATGGCTCCAACTGGACAGAGCTCAGGATGCAGAGAGTGGGCATGAATGTGAGACCACACAGACACACATACAGAAGTATACACAAACATACGTCTACCAGTGCGCACACAAACATCCGGCCACACACACACATTCACACAAACAAACACGTCCGCTCAGATGGAAAGCTTGCACGTAACAGGTGCTGTGCAATATCACATCTCTGTTCTCAATGAGTCCTGATTTAATATCATTATATTTAAGTCATTATTCACTGAAAATCTTGGCAACCACCCATGTGTTCTTGCTGTGTTCATGATAGAACTAGTCTGTTTCATTCTTTTAAGTTTGATCTTCATAAGAAAAATCGATTTAGTTCACAAAACTGCTCTGAATGATTAGTTAAAGGGGAAGTCCACTTCCAGAACTAAAATATAAAGATAATTTACTCACCCCCTTGCCATCCAAGATGTTCATGTCTTTCTTTCTTCAGTCGATAAGAAACTATGTTTCTTGAGGAAAACATTCCTGGATTTTTCTCCATATAGTGGGCTTCAATGGTGCCTCCAAGTTTGAACTTCCAAAATGCCAAAATGAACTTTGCCGGCCAAGGAAGAAGGGTCTTATCAAGCTAAACAATTGGTCATTTTTGAAACAAATAGACAACTTATTTACTTTTTAACCTCAAATGCTCATCTTGTCTCGTCTCTGTGATGCGCATGTGTAGTTTGTGTAATCCAGGTCAATACAGTTAGGGTATGTCAAAAAACTACCTTCTTTACCTTCTTTTGTAATTCCGTTTGATTTTCTCTGCATGTTCACTTTGTAAACACTGGGTCAGTACTTCTGCAGCGATGTAGGACAATTTTGAAGTTGGAAAAGAAAATGAAATGGGAGTTTTTCGACATACCCTAACTCAGTGGTTCTCAGTCCTGGTCCTGGGGGCCCCCTGCTCTGCACATTTTGCGTTTCTCCCTTATTTAACGCACCTGATTGAGATCATCAGTTCATGGATCTCTCTCCTAATGAGCTGATGATCTCAGTCAGGTGTGTTAAATAAGGGAGACATGCAAAATGTGCAGAGCAGGGGGCTTCCAGGACCAGGATTGAGAACCACTGCCCTAACCGAATTGACTGTATTGAACCAGAAACCAGAACCAGAAGAGTTCACACAGACTTAGACAAGATGAGCGTTTGAGGTTAAAAAGTTAATAAATTGTCAATTTGTTTAAAAAATGACAGATTGTTTCGCTACGTAAGGCCCTTCTTCTATGGCTGGGATCGTTTAGAGCCATTTGAAGCTGCATTTTGGAAGTTCAAACTTGGGGGCACAATTGAAGTCCACTATATGGAGAAAAATTCAGGAATGTTTTACTCAAGAAACATAATTTCTTATCAACTGAAGTAAGAAAGACATGAACATCTTGGATGACAAGGGGGTGAGTAAATTATCTGTAAACTGGAAGGTAACTTCTCCTTTAACAAATTGGAATGATCCAGTTTTTGAGTTAAACTCACTAATTTGTATGAATAAAATTATTATTGTATTGCATTATTGTTCTTGTGTTCTACAGAAGAATACAGGTTTGGAATGATATGTGGGTGAGAAAATGATGTCAGAATTCTCATTTTTGGGCGGACTGTTCCATAAAATGAAAAGAAGCATGTGTAACCCGCCCTAAGATAAGAGGCACGCATTGACCGCATAGAATGAGCTGTAATCATACAGGCTTATATTTTATGTGTGTGAGAGAATTTTTCTCACATTTTTAGATCTGTTTGACATATCAGTGATAACCAGAAACCATCGCCCTTTAAAGGAATAGTTCACCCGGATAGGAAAATTTGCTAAACATTTACTCAGGCCATCCATGATATACTGTAGAATTTGTTTTTTTCATCAGAACGGATTTGGTGAATTTTAGCATTACATCACTTGGTCACCAATGGATACTATACAGTAAATGGGTGCCATCAAAATGTGAGCCCAAACAGCTGATGAAAAGATCACAATTATTCACAAGTAATCAAAATGGCTGCAGTCCATCAATTAATGTCTTGTGAATCGAAAAGCTGTGTGTTTGTAATAAACAAATCCATCATACCTACTTTCTCCAGCAAAAAAGTCTAAAAGTCTGAATCAGGAGAGAAATAGGCACAGATCAAGCACCATTTATAAGTTTATAATGCTGCCTTCACACCACGTTGTAATTACCATAATTTCCGAGATGACAACACGTGACATTTAACTCATAGCTTTCCATGTTCTCGGACTAAGTATGCCAAAATGAGCCTGGTGGTGGTCACGTGGTACAGCTGTCACTGGTCCAAGTCGTAACTCTCAGAACATTCCGAGGGCTTTGGCGTTGATAGTGTTGCCATAGAAATAATAATTCAGATAGAGTAGAATGTCATGTGTTGTCATGTCGGAATTACGACATGGCGTGAATGCAGCATTAGTACTCATATTTTGGCCAGAAGCGATGGTTTTAAATTAAAATGCATTAATGATGGATTTGTTTCTCAAAAACAAACAGCTTTTCAATCTACAAGATGTTAACTGATACAATGGAGTAATGTTCATTACTCATGGATTACTGTAATATTTGTTGAGCAAATGATGTAAGCCAAATTTCAAAATCTGTTCCGATAAATAAAAAAACTCAAATACATCTTGGATGACCTAAGGGTAAGTAAAGCAAATTTTCATTTTTGGGTGAACTATTTTTTTTGAAAGATTCCTTATAAGACTAGCAGCAGGGGGCGATACAAACAGAAAAATCAGTGTGTCAGCTGGGTGTTGCATGAGTAGGGCATAGGTGACATCCCAATTCAAAACTATCCTAAATAATATTAAAATTTCAGATTAGAATTAACATGTCTAAAATCATGATGTTATACTACGTTTTGTGTGCGTGCTAATGCACATGCTTTTTGGGCCATTAATCACGTGGAAAAGGATGAGTTTTTTAATGCCTCACTTTTGGCTTTTTTTGCAGTTAAGAGTGAAGGAATGCAAAGTCAAAGCTTCTGCTGTATTTTTTCATTATATAAAGGTAAAAGTTAAAATGAAATACTTCTACTTATAAAGTAATGAATTTAACTTATTAGCTATCAAGATACAATACAGTACCTGAATACTTTTACCAGAATACTTTTTACCAGACACAAAAATAGGACAAGTGCCAGACTGGCACAAACAAGGCTCAGTTGTTTAAACTGGATAGTTCAGTTGGATAACAGTTGTTTTTGAATGCTCAATAAGAATTTAAAACAATATTTACAAAGACTGTAGGAGTTCCACCTTACGTATGAATCATTTGAACAAAATAAATACAAAAACAAAAGAGTACAAATTTTTCCAGTGAAATAAACATCCTGAGTTTTGCATGTGGTTCAATGGAGAGTTCAACTTTCTAGGTAAGCGCCCCCTTGAGGAAGTCCATTTGCATCTCAAAAGAAATTTTTATAGGCTATAGCTACCCAGTGCTAAAAACATGGACTTCACCATCACCAGCGAAGTGCATACTGTTATTGCACATTGTAAATTTGCAAAATGGAGCACAGCCAATGTGTATGTTTATGCGTAAATGAATGTGTATCTGCGCGTACACTTCCCCAGCACCACAATTTAAACAAGATTATTTAAAACCGAATTACACTTCCTAATCTCTCCCGGCAGCTCTGTTAAAAGCACCATTGTGTTATGAAGGAAGTCCATTTGACCTCAGAATATCTGCAAAGTTTATCAAGTAAAAAATGGCTTAGAGACAAGCACAATGAGGGATAGTGTGAGAAACTTGTGATTTTTTACAACCACCTTCAAAGTGGTTGTCCTAAACATGGTGCATCAAGTATTTCACATTGTCCCAATTACTTTTAATCATCCCAATTTACTCTAATCTACTGAGCAAAATGGTGGGAGTGATTATTATATCTAGGGATGGGTTGATATCACAAGAAAGAAAAGAAGTGGGTAGATCTAATAAAACTCACTTCAGTGAAAAACATACCTCAGGCCAGGGCAGGACAATTACTAAAAACACACACAAAAAAAGGATTTATGTTTTGTAAGAAAAGCACACACTGAGTTGGAAGTAAGAAAGTAGAATAATAAAGAACCTAATGATTAATCTTTCATCTCTCTCTTTATTTCTCTTTTTAGCAAGCTTAGACCTCGCAGATGTTGGAAATTGATTTATTTTGTTTTTGCTGTGTTGGGAGAAATTTAGTTTTGTACTTTCAGTGTAGACACTTTGTTACTCTCCTCTGGGAATGCCAAGATGAGGGACCTCTGGAGAGACATCACACTCATATCTTTAAAGACATAGACGTCCCGACTCTTACGTGTGATTGTTTTGCTGCTGCTGACTGAGGTGTCTTTGTTTTAGCAATAAGCTTTGTTTATGTGGAAACCCTTTTCTGCCTAGGGCTACGAATCACTGAGGGAGAGTCTAACTCTCCCTGCAAACTGTTGTTAAGGATACAGCCCACCAGGGCAGTATGTGTATGATCTGCCTGATCCCTGTGCTGATCCCACTGAGCCCAGGCTGGGATATTAAATGAGAAGTGAGTGGTATAGCGTGAATGTTGGTGTTGATACTGTGATACGGGACACCAGGCATTGCTATGGCAATGAAGCATTCGCTCCAGAGAAAGCTACAAAAGACCATGAGCTGCTTATTAGGGTCAAGTACAGTTCAGAAGGGCAGACAGAGTACGTTCTGTTACCTACTCTAACACACACACATACACACACAGCCAAACGTGTGCATGGATATAATAGTACTGCTCCTGAAAAATTGATGTGAGCCACTATAAAGTTCCCTAGAGGTTCTTAAATGCAATGGTGGCATTTTTCCCCTCAAAAGCTTCATCTTCATCATAGCGTTATAGCATTATATAGCCTTATATAGCATTATATAAGTTGTTTGGTGCTTTGTAATGCATCCAAGCCAACACTGTCAATTTTTTGAAGAGATACATAAAAAACTAGTTTAAAAAATTGCATAGTTTTAATACAGGAACAAATTTTTTTTTACACATTATGCAGACACCTATGAGTTAGAATTGTTTAAAAAATATATATTGTGAAATATATTTAACCTATTTATCATATTTTCACACACCATCAGGGACTGAATTTTGCTGATAAACATGAATATGCACGCTTACTGATGAAAAAGTCATTGTCTTTTTCATATGAAAGTGAACGTGAATATTTTAAAACATTAAAGAATAATATTAATGTTTTTTGTTAATACTGGCAATTCTTTGATTGCATGTTTTTATAAATTTCAGTCAAAAGTTTATTTTTAATAATTTTTACGATTTTTAATGTTTTTTTAAATCTCTTTTGCTCACCAAGCCTGCATTTATTTGATCCAAAATACAGCAAAACAGTAATGTAATATTGTGAAATATTTTTACTATTTAAAATAACTGCTTTCTATTTAAATATTTTTTTTAAATGTAATTTATTCCTGATCAAAGCAAAAATTTCAGCATCATTACTCCAGTCTTCCTTCACATGATCCTTCAGAAATCATTCTAATATGCTGATTTGCTGTTCTAGAAACATTTATTACCATTATTATTATTATCAGTATTTATTTATCAATATTCTGACATAAAAATCAATATCTGAAATAAAAAGCTTTTAAAACATTATAACACTATACCATTCAAAAGCTTGGAGTCAGTATGTTAGGAAAGAAAATATAGAAATTAATACTTTATTTAGCAAGGATGCTTTAAATTATTCAAAAGTGATGATAAAGACATTTTTAATGTTACAAAATATTTTTATTTCAGATAAATGCTGTCCTTCTGAACTTTCTATGCAACAAAGAAACTTGAAAAAATTCTACTCAGCTGTTTTCAACATAGTAATAATAATAATAATAATAAATGATTTTTTGAGCAGCAAATCAGAATATTAGAATGATTTCTTAGGTATCGTGACTGGAGTAATGATATTAAAAATTCAGCTTTGAAATCACAGGAATAAATTACATTTTAAAATATATTCAAATAGAAAAAAGTTATTTTAAATAGTAAAAATATTGTACTGTTTTTGCTGTACTTTGGGTCAAATAAATGCAGGCTTGGTGAGCAGAAGAGACTTCTTTAAAAAACATTAAAAATCTTACTGTTCAAAAACGTTTAACTTGTAGTGTATATCCTAATAATTTCCCATAATTATTATAATTGTTATTTTTTTTGCATCATAGTGTTTTATATTTACATTTGTCAATTTCAAAGAATTTCTCAATTTTTGAATTAATAAAAAAAGGTAGATATAGTAATAACACATTAATAACATAGTAATACCGTTAACATATTTGTGCACTTAGATGTTATTTATTAAAAAACAATATGATTTTAGTTGTTATGACTATGTTATAGTTATTATGTTTATCCCACTGAATGCCAGAATTTGCAACATGCAGATTGTAGATGAGCTGTGCATTATAAATATTTATCTCTCATTTTGCAGACCAGTGAAACATACGTCATTATAGTGATATCACCAGAGTAGTTCCAGACACCAGGTGTTTTTGATAAGTGTTATTTTATAATGACTAAAATAAAGGGAAGCAGAGTTGACTAGGTCTGACTAGTCAGAGCTGGTTACACTCACCCAGAGGCAGGACGCCATAAAGCGCGATGAGCTGTCTGACATCAGAGAGAGATGGCATGGGCTCAATATCTGCTTGCCGCAGCGTTGTGCCCAGGTAACTATATTCGCCTAGAGAGACAAGAAAGATATATATGGCAGACTGTTTTACATATGCTATCAAACATCAATGGCTGCTTGCCAGCATTGCATCACCGTTGCAACCCTGGTTTCCATGGAATATAAAAAAAACAATGTCAGAGTAGCAAAGTTGTTCCATCACATAGCAGTCAATGTGGTACTTTAAACACCACACCCTGTTTAATAAGAAGAAACTAAACAGAAACTAAATGTTAAGGCTTCATATTTTGTGCCATTTTAAAGCAACATGAGGTTGCTACGCTTTGCAGTTGAACCGTTGATGAGTCATAAACTCCACTGTGATACACACGCATTCACAGGGGTGTGATTCAACACTGCGCACGTGTCTGTGATCAAGTCACTTTAGCAGTAAAACCCAGTTTGAACCCCTGGCCAATGCATTGCATAATAAGACATTTATGCTGCTATATGACTGATTAAACTCTGATTTCAAAGTGCTTATGAGATGCAAGAAATGGCAACACATAAAAACCACTGAAAGCAGTGTTTGTAAGTTGTTCTAGGAATGACCCCTCAATGTACAATAAATGTTCACATCAAAGCTACAGCTCTGAGATTGGACTGGATTTAGCTATACTAATTATTTCTAAGAATTATCAGCAGCAATACTGAAATGTTTAGCAAACAATGACCTCAGAGGCAGTTTGGAGTCTGTAAGTGTGACCATTGAACTGGGACAAGAGTCTCTCTTTTCATGTGGCATTAGACTGTGCCAGGAAACAGAAGGGAGGGAATGATTCTAAAGGGGCCTTCAACTTCTTGTGCCAAACGAAGATCTACTCATAGATCTACTAATACTTAAATATGAGTTGTCTTCATTGTAAAAAGATGGATCTCAAAATCATACAGTCATTGTTGGAAATTGCAAATACATGAAAATGCTGAAAAACCAAAGAATTTGTGGGAACAATTTTTTTTGAAGAACAGCAGGCAGTTTAACTGTTCAGAACAAACAAGGGACTCATGAACAACTATCACAAAACACAACAACAACAACAACAACAACAACAACAACAACAAAACCCCCACTGTGGATCATACAGGTAACAACACAAAAAGAATCAAGTGTGTGTAAACTTTTGAATGGGGTCATTTTTATAAATTCAACTATTATTTTATCTTATTCAGATCAGTACTAAATAAAAAATAACATGCATTTTGTAGGATCCCTCTTATTTCGGTAAAATAATTAACATTTTGCAGATTCTGCGTTGTGTATGTAAACTTATGACCTCAACTGTATATTTGCTCAACTTTTTTTTTTTCAAGTATAATTATAGTTCTTCATAGCTCTACAGTTTTTTTGGTTATACTTGATATACTTGATATGCTTGCAATTATTTTAATTAAATATTTTAACATTTATTCAGAAATATGTGTACAATTAATAGACAATTCATTTAGAGGAACATTTGTCATGCAACTGAAATGGTTACATCTTCACAACAGAATGAAATATTTTTTTTGATTGTGATGTTTAGTTTAAGCAGGGATAATGTCTTTTTTTCCAAACCTGTACAACTTACTTTCTTTTGTGGAACATAAAAGAGACATTTTGGCTGCATTTACACTGGAGGTCTTGATGCCCAATTCCAATTTGTTGACTATATCAGATTCTTTTAATGACCAGCTTACATCATCTTTTTAAAGTGATCCACATCCGATATCTGCATTTACACAATACACTTAACAACCCAATGCAGACTTACTCTGAAAAGCTTATGCTGAAAGGAAAGTAAAAATGTATGATTTGATAATACAAGCTTTTACTTGCCCAAAGGGTCAAAAGGCTCAAAACTTGAGCATGACGCCACTGGGTTGAGCCTTAGTCCTCCATTGCACCATTAAAAAGAGTGATCGCAGTTGGTATCCAGCTGAGTTGACGTCATTCACCACTGTCTCTTTTCCAATGACGTACAACTCGCATTGACAGGGGAATATCTGATATGTCTGTTTACATGGTTGGTGCAAATGCACATATCTGATTGTTAACTGATTTATTTTCACATGTGAATGAGCCCTGAAACTGATCTGAGAATGTTAGAATCCATGTGCTTTTTTCTTGCTTACATGTTCATATCAGATCTGTCCCACATGGGAACAAAAAATCTGAATTTGGATGCTTGAAACAAGTAATGCAAATGTGGCATTTGAGAATTGTCCGAGTGTTGTTTTTTGTGCATACAGTGGAAGTCTACAGGTACCAAAACGCTTTGGTTGCCAACATTCTTCAAAATATCTTATTTTGTGTTCCGCAAGAAGAAAGTCATATTGGTTTGGAACAACAGGGTAAGGGTAATGACAGAATTTTCATTTTTGACTGAACATTCATTTGATTCAATGTGGAAACAACAACAACAACAACAAAAACTGTTTTTCAGAGTTAATTACAGAATGTCCCTACTTGATCTCATGACTAAAATGTACCTGTGGGAACTTTTTACAAGACTTTTTGCAAACGTACCAATAAGTATATATCACTGCAGTTTCCAACAGAAAAGAATACTAGATGCGGTAAAACAGCGAGCACTTGTAATCACTTTCGTACACAGTTATGATGTCAGCTCCAATGTTTCGCTTTCCGGTGTTGACCCCCACCAGATTACTATTGCCTATTATTGGTAAATTTAGGGTTCGGTGTGGGTGAGGGGTTAGGATTAGGCAATCATGTAGCGATTTTAACAAGACGGTGTAATAATTTGGCAGGGAGTCGAAAATAGACGCAACACCAGATGTAACTAGCTTGCTCAGTAGCTTAACCAGCATGGAATTGGACAAAACCAGTGTTCTGGGGAAAAAACTAACACTAACATTTCTCTTGGAAACTGCAGTGATATGTACTTATTGGTATGTATTTTGTGTCTCGCATCTCTCGTGCGTTTTTGTCATGAGATCAAGTTGGAATGTCCGAGACTAAAAAGATGTGACTGTTAACTCAGTGGTGATTGTGTTGAGTTTTTACCAATGTAATCTGACAACTTGACATTCTTTGGCCTGATTATGAAACCTTCCATTACAAGCTCCTCATACAGAGATTCTATGGTCCTAGAGGGAAAACAAAAAGAGAAGTAGACAGAAAGTTTAGGAGAAAGAACAAGAGAAAGAATACTGCAAACAAGAGAGCAAACTGATTAGTCATGCTGTGTATCTGATGCAACCTTCTATTACATCACAACGTTCAAAGCCAGCCACAAATTCTTCTGCTCCACATGGACGTCCGCCAGTCACCCCCTGAGCTCCAAACCCTGACACTCACAATGCCTGAGCATTTTCCAAAGAGAAACAATTCCTCTACTGCAGAGCTCTCATAGTGCACTGTTTTCTAACATATGATCTACAGTACATCCCTCAGTGCAAACAGTGGCAGGATTCAAGTGTACTCTTTTAGCAATGATTAAACTACATTATAATATTTTTGCAAAACAGATAATTTGCATCCAGTTTAATTATTCAAACCTGTCAGCTGTGAGATCCTTCTCTTTCTTCTTCTTCTTTCCAGTCTTCCGCCCTTTCTTTTTCTTCTGAAGCAAAGAACATGTGTTTTTAGTTATGGACACAAGATATGAAAGTAATTATGAATCAAGAAGGGCAGTAAAATATTTTGTCATGTGACGGTACCAGTATTAATGTTTCTGGTTTGTGTTAAAAAAGATCGAAATAATCATAATGTGAATCAAAGTGTGCTTAGAATAAGGTCAGACTGTAAAGGAAGTGTATTTGTCTTTTGACAGCAAGGCATATCTAGCATATGAAATCTTCTGACCCTAAAAGTTTTAATAACTTCCATTCAAAATGAAGAAATCCTGAAAAACAAAAACAAATGAACCAGACTAGTAGGACTAGCAGCCAGGTATTTTCAGATGATACATTTCTCAGAAACCACTGGACCGTGCGTACTGTGATTCCCCAAAATATTTTTGTGGAGAATTTTAGATCATTTCCTGGCAGGTCTGAGTTTGTGAGTCAATGATACTAAGAAACACCCTGTAAATGGAAAAGTCAGTAGCTTTCTTCTAAAGCACACTGATGACTGCAATTATATAACAGACAGAGTGAACTCCATCTAGCATTAGCTCAAGTTGGGCGTCACATGTTCACTTAATAAACAAACCCTCCCTGTTGCGTAATGTTCAATTTGCTGTACCCAAATACTCCAAAATTCACAGAATGTTTTCCAAAATTCCAGTTTAATATACCAATCTTGTGACAAAAAAAGGAATTTAGTCTTATGCCAGCACAGCTGAATGGGATTTGCGTGTGCCTGCATTTGCAGGATGATTAATGCTAAAACATCTTTGTGTATAAATTACACGCGTCAGACAGATAGCGTCTGTGACCGATTTAGCTGTCAGAACCTCTCAGCATAAAACAACTCAAGCAAAGTGCCAAATATGTTGTTGAGGAATTCTAGCTCTTGTGCAGACATGCGTTGAGGCCTTTTTCTCTGCGTCTTGTTTGGGAAAAGGCACAATACTGACTGATTGCAGGAAATACAGAGATGGATTGGTCACCAATGTATTCACATATATTTACAGGTCACAGTTAAACAGCCACACACATAGTCACATCTATCTCTATCTCTGTTTATTTTTCTCCCTAGACATTACTG
The DNA here is from genome assembly GCA_012976165.1 of Labeo catla. Taxonomy (NCBI): domain Eukaryota; kingdom Metazoa; phylum Chordata; class Actinopteri; order Cypriniformes; family Cyprinidae; genus Labeo; species Labeo catla. Next base: position 307,458 of record VONZ01000446.1, on the reverse strand, counting down.
GCATAATAATGTGTGTTTATTGCGTGTACTTTGCACATATGAACGTATTGACCGTTGTGATGTAGTAAGTCGTAACATATCAACATTCTGATAACACAGTTTCGGGGTCAGGATTTTATGGAAACCTATACAAATGCAAATATCAATAAGCCACATTTAGGGGCTGTTACACAACGTTTTCAGCCAAAAACGATAAACTTTATAGATGTTTTACCTGTTCGTTTATACGATAACAGCGTTTTGGGGACTGAAAACGCATCATTTTGAAAACAGGTTTCAAAGTGCAAGTTTTTGAAATTGCCACAGTTACTGTTTCTGTGTAAACACCAAATACAGGAATCTTTGAAAATGACATTATGTGCATGTTAGGTATGTAGACATGCGCAGTACATGTTGATTTTGTCGTGTAAACATAGCCTTAACCTTCTTGTACAGTTTTATGCAAAAGTTTGGGATCCCCTTGCAGAATCTGTGAAAATGTGAACAGTTTTAACAAAATAGAGATCATACAAAATGCATGCTATTTTTTTATTTAGTACTGTCCTGAGTAAGATATTTTACATAAAAGATGTTTAAATATAGTCCACAAGACAAAAAATAGCTGAAATTATTCAAATAACCCCATGCAAAAGTTTGGGAACCCTTGGTTCCTAATACTGTGTGTGGTTACCTGTGATCTGCGACTCTTTTTTGTTTTGTGATGGTTGTTCATGAGTCCCTTGTTTGTTCTAAACAGTTAAACTGAGCACTGTTCTTCAGAAAAGTAATTTATGTCCTGCAGATTCACAGTTTTCCAGCATCTTTTGCATATTTGAACCCTTTCCAGCAGTGACTATGTGGTTTTAAGATCCATCTTTTCACACTGAGGACAACTGAGGGACTCAAACACAAATATTAAAAAAGGTTCAAACATTCACTGATGCTTCAGAAGGAAACATGATGCATTAAGAGCGGGGTTGTGAAAACTTTTTAAATTTGAAGATCAAGGTAAATTGTACTTAATTTGTCTTCCAGGAAACATGCAAGTATCTTCTGTTGCTTCCGAAGGATAGTACTAAATGGAAAAAAAATATATTTCAACAAAATAAGAAAAATTTGGACATCTTAGTCCGGTTAATGCATCATATTTCCAATAGTTGTGTTTGAGTCACTTTATTGTCCTCAGTGTGAAAAGATGGATCTCAAAATCATACAGTCACTGCTGGAAAGGGTTAAAATATGCAAAAGATGCTGGTAACTGAGGGTGGAAAACTGATTTTTTTTTTTTGTTAAAATTATTCACATTTTCACAGATTTTGCAAGGGGTTCCCAAACTTTTGCATAAAACTGTAAGCATGAATTTGTATCTACATTCATTATGTACTTTATCCAAGCATATATGTCTTTGTTCCACTAGACATATATTGCATGTGTGTGTGTGTGTGTGTGTGTGTGGTAGAGAAGGTGGGAAAAAGGGGCCCTATCAAAACACAAGCTGACGAGGGCAAGACACCTTTACTAATTCTCTGTCCAGCCCACATTCCTGGTCATAAGGGCAGATCACTGTATGACCCCAGGGCCTCTCACACAAGGTGCATAAACAGAAGGCTGAGCGTGTATCTCAAGATCTGGATACATCCAGACTAAACGACACATTACAGGGGTTTACAGACCAGTCACCATCTAGAATCTGAGCAGGGAGCTCCGGGCATCTGTACACTGTCACTCATGCAAGGCATTTAAAATGCGCTTACAGTCTTATCTCAAAGGAAGTATGCATGCCATTCACCTTTTTACTTTTTTTCTTGACTTTCTTCTTTTTCTTTCCTTTGTCTCTGTCCACCACCAGCTTAAGGTTCTTCAGTTCTTGTCTCATCAGTTCATCCACCTGAGACAAAGAGATAGAGAAATATAAAAACAAGGATGGAAAAAAAGTAAAAACAAAAATGTGAAGGAATGAATAAGGCCACAAGGGAAGTGAAGGAGCAGAGGTGTTTTGTTTTCATAGAGTGTAATGACTTTCATAAAATGTAGTGCAGAGAGAGTGTTGATTTCTATATTCCCACAAGGGTCCAGGATAAAATTATGAAGCTGAGGGCCCCACTCCTCATACTTTTGGAAGGTTTAAGATGTATTTACTGGGCTCCCTTCATCACAGGCCCCTGGTTTCCCCCCTTGATGACAGCTCTGCTCTCACCTGAACTCTGAGCTCCTCTTCAACTTCCAATCTCTTCTCCTCACGCACCAGCTGAGCGTCAAAACGCTGAAGGAAGTTCTGTTTTTCATCTCGGTTATGCCAAACCTCTGCAACACACAACAGATCCACAGGGTATGTATAGATTTAAATAAAACACATCGCAACAACAGTGACAATATGATTATACCATTAGGAAACTGCCATGATGCTTGACATTACATTCATCTACAGAGCAGATCATACAGGAATTTTCTAACATATGAAAACTCATTCGAAACTCAAAATTCGAGTTGGACACAAAGCATCAAAGTAAAGCCAGGAGAACATCAGTCAGCACTGAGTATAAAGGAGGAAACAATTCTGAGAGAAGTCTGGTGGGCCTCAGTCAGAGCTCCTGCGTGTGTCCTGCGTAGAGGAAGCACAGGTGCTGTAGTCTGGGTGAGAACGCAGCATACGATTGTACTCCGTGCTGCGCTCTCACGCGCCACATCCTGACAGGAAGTCCATTTCCACCCACTTCCTGTCCCGGGCTAAAGGCAGTACGCCAGGTTGATTTGGAAACTGGAACTGGACTGAATGGCAGGTTCTGACCTCACAATGAGTCTTAAGTTGTTTTTCCCTGTTTTGTCCATTTGCATATCATAAAGATGAATGGAAATCAGCAGCAGACTTAATCTAAACTCACTAGGACAAACATTTGTAAAGTGCTAAATTTGGCAGATGCTTTTAACCAAAAGCCACTTAACAGTGGATTTAACAAATACACCGTTATCAGTTATGATAAAAATGCCCTATTGTTTCAGCTACAGTGACACTTATGTAAGTATGTAACACAAGTCTCATAAACAGAGGAGTTTTGTGCATTTATAAATTGAACAGAACTAGCACTGGAATTCACATTTGAATTTAAAGCTATAATAAAGACCCCCCTCTTTTTTGGTTAAAAATGAACAGAATTTGAACAATCTATGTTCATATCAGTGTCCTTGTCTTACCCTGATTCGGATAGTCTACAATAATAAAATTTGAGCTAACAGGTCAGATTTGGAAGGGAAATTACAAATCACTCTATTAACAAAGTCAGCAAGGTCTGACTACTATATTGCATGTCAGGTTGATGAGTGGTTGTAGTGTGTTGTGAAAATAAATAGTGTTACACAGAATTTGAAGTAGTCAGCTAGTAGCTAATATGGACAGTTCTATGTCAACCCTCATTGACCTCTGGGGAGCACCCATTGTCAAAACAAAGAAAGTTTGATATACGCTTTGTAGAAAGCTCTTTCTTAAAGTTTTAAAGGGGACATATAATGAAAATCTGACTTTTTATATGTTTAAGTGCTGTAGTCCAACCCAGAAAACATGAAAAATGACAACCCACTGACATTGTTTTAGTAAGCCATTCTCTGCAAGCATGTGAAAAAATTAGCTGGTCAGACTTTGCTCCTCCCGTCATGTAGGAAGGGGAACTTATTATAATATTACCATCCCTTAATCTGTACGTCTCCACCCACGGTGCCGCTATTCTGTTTTTGCAAGCGACAACGGTATACCAGTTCTAACGCCATGGCAAATGTTCAAGCAAAGCATGCTAACTCTTCTGTCATTGGCTGCACATACAAGCACAGAACACTATTTATAGTCCCAGCCTCAGAGAAGATAACAGAGCAGTGGATTTATTGATTTATTTACTGTATATTACACTGCTGCCACACAGATCTAATATAAACAAGCGATTTCTTTCCCAGCTGTTTACCTTCACAGACATAACTGACTGTTTTTTTTTTCCATGTATGTTTTTAACATAAACTTAGTTTAGTACTTACATGCTGTGTGACAGCCAATTTGCGTGTACCTTGGATGTGTGCGCTCAGAAAACCATATATTGCACGTTTAATCTGGCTTCAAAACACATTTTCAGTGCGATAGACATGATCATCAAAACCAAACAGATGTTTTTTGGCAGGGTATCTGAGGTACGAGCTGTAAAGGCACAGCTCTATTCTGGAAAAGGGGGCAGGGATCAGCAGCTCATTTGCATTTAAAAAGACATGCACAAAAAACATTGTGGTCTGCAAGGGTCGTAATAGGTCACCTTTAAAGGGGTGATCGGATGCAAAACTCACTTTTACATGTTGTTTGAACAAAAATGTGTGTTGGCAGTGTGTGTACACAACCACCCTATTATGATAAAAATTCACCCAGTGGTATTTTTGTAATCTTTATAAGAAATATCCCCTTTTTCAAATCAAGCCATTCTCAGCTCTCATGATGAGTTGAATGACACAACCATCTTACCTTAGACCCTCCCTGAGTGAGCTGTGAACACACGCAGGTGCAGGGGAAGACAAGAATGTCTCTGATTAAACGACTGAGGTGTACTGTTGTTGGATGTAATAATGATCATACCAGTTATCATTTACTCCCCACATCTGAGCCACTGAAAACACAGAGGATTAACGTTACTTTCGTTTCGGCGATCTACATAAATGCGTGATTGGTGATGATTGGTGAAACAGTCACCCCACGGAAGAGAGGGACGGGGCGAGAAGAGCTCATTAGCATTTAAAGGAACATGCAACAGAATGGCTCGCTTTGAACAGGGCTGATTTTGACAAGGTAAAAAAGGGGTGTTTTTTACACTACCACTGAGAAATTTTAACCAAAGTATGTTGCAGACTTCTCATTAAGACCCTAAAGAATCATATCAGCTTTTGGAAAATGGGCATCCGATGACCTCTTTAAGGTTATAGGTCTTAACAGAGTGACTTTCCAAGCCGATGACCAAAGTTGTAAAATCAAGTGTCTGTCAGACCACAGACCATTTTCGACCACTGGTGAAACTTTTTCTGACTGGTTGTTTAGCTTAGTAAACCAGTGCATTAAAATAGTGAAAGTGACTAAAGCAAGCACAGTACAAAGTCAAGAGGTCACACACAGATAGCTCTTCTAATCTATCTTTATCTTACTAGAGCATTCCAGTACACAAATATTTTCCTAACGCCATGGCTGTATGAAATGAATAAACTGAAGACCAACTGATCAAAATGATTCATATTCAAAAGGGAAAGCACTGCTTTCCTAGATTTGTATCTACATTCATTATGTACTTTATCCAAGCATATATGTCTTTGTTCCACTAGACATATATTGCATATGTGTGTGTCCTAGATTGAGTCCTAGATTTTGTTTCTCTTATTAAATCAAGAATGTAGACTACTGCCACATACTGATTTCCTCTTATGCAGGTGCTGTTGGCTACAGTGTTTTCTGTGTGTTCAAGAGCAACTTTTTGGCCCAGACACAGGTGACATGAGGCAACAACACAGTCAGCTTTCATCCCTAATAGTTCTTTGATATGTGGTGTGTCATAAGCTTTACAGACAGATTTACAAACCAGGTGGAAGAACATTTATTAAAATGTCTTTGAATTGCAATTCAGGAAATCCCAATTGTCTTCAATTCCAAATCTGGTTCAACATCCTGTGGCTTGAGGCCAGTTCAAACACGAACTCATAGAGTGGTAGAGAGCCAGTTTTTAAATTCTGAATTACTGAACTCTAATAAGTACTGCTGTCAAGTTCAGATAGGGGTCAAAGGCCACTGATGTTAAAGCTCAGTCTGGTGGAACCTAAAAATAAGCATCAAACTTTGAAATGAGATCCGTCGCTGAGGTCAGAGGTCAAACTGTCGTCCACAAAGCCTCCTTTTCAAAGTCACATTTTCAAAACATCCCGGGGCAATACGATCCACATAATTGCCTCACTCCTTCAGAGGGATGCATTCACACAGCCTGGCCTGTTTGTTTAAAGACAACATCCACCTAACTCCCCTGAAAACACACGACTGTTAGGGGTCAGCTTTTTAAAACGTCTTTATTGGCACTGAAACCCTCTGAGAATGCTTCAACCCCACACGGTGCAAGAAGAACAGACACTACAGCGGATGAACAAAAAAGCAGCAAAATTTCTTGTACCATGACAACTAGTTTTGTGGGAGGGAGGTGACCACACACATCTGCTCTGACTGAACACAGTGTATATACAACACATTTGCCACCCCACCATATGGAGACTGAGTGTAAAAACACTTCAGGGCTGGAGGGTGGTCAGCTGTATCTAGGCTCCACAGCGGCCACTTACCTTCACGGTATGGTCTTTTGTACCATTTGTGAAGATTTGTATGCCGGTCAGTCTGCGGAGACGGAGCTGCACTCCTTCTGCCAGCCTGTTTTGCTTGTTTGTCTCTGTCATTCAGCGAACAGCAAGAAACAGACACTTCCTTAACATGGCTCTTTTTGCCAAGAGACTGAAATGAAATCCATCGGTCACATCCAGCAAGTGCGCTGTGACGTTGGGATACAGGAAGTGAAAGAGGGAGCGAGAGAGAAGCGAGCACCAGACAAGCCTAAACAGGCAATTTTAATCTTACCCTGAGTACTACAAATGACTTCCTTGGCCTCTCTATAAGCCATTCTAAACTGCAGTGCGGGTGATTTTTTCAACAGAGCTTGTCCCTCTCGGGATCATGCTGGTTATTGTCTGATTCTGAGTAAATATGGTGCTCACCTTTCCGCCTCATTACACCTAAATAAACCCACCACATGATCATATCCCAATTACAGACAGCTGATAAAACAGTGTGCTGCCGATTAACTCGCACAGAAAAGACCCTTGGCACTAATTAGCTGTCTGACAGGCAGGATGTAGGACATGGACTTAACTATTTTTGTCTGCTGAACATATCATACAAATCTTTTAGGAGTTCAGAATGGCTGATCACACTGTTTTCTGTAGAAGCCATGAGCGTGCTTATTATATAGGAATAATATACTAACATGCAAATGAAATGTTTTCAGACACTTAACTGCATGTTAATTGCAATTAAATGGAAATGTATAATAGTTTAACATTACATTAAATGCAATTAGCTGAACTTTAGAGTGTTTTGACCCCAAAAAAAGAGCCATATCTCACAATTCTTTTTCCTTAGAAGCGCATGATACAAATTCTGAGCTATAAACTTGCAAACTGTGAGCTATAAACTCGCAACAGCGAGAAATAAAGTCAGAATTGTGAGATAAAAACTCGCAGTTCTGAGAAAAAAAGTCACAATTGCAAGATATAAAGATATTTAAATAGAACCGCGAGAACTTTATTTTATTTCACGATTCTGACTTTATTTCTCACTGTTGTGAGTTTATATCTTGCAATTCTGACTGTTTGCAAGCTATATATTTATAGCTCACAATTCTGAGAAAAAATTATAAGATAAAAAGTTGCAAAAACCTTTTTTACATTTTTGTATTCAGTAGCAGAAACTGACTTTCATAACTTATATATCTTTATATGTAATTTCATAATTACTTCTTTTGTCTTGAGACTTATTTAAAATATTATAACTTTACATTTAATATCAAATAATAAACTACAATTAAAATTATAATCAGTTACTTTACAATAAACTTTAACATGTTAGTCAACATGAAAATTAAGCATACTTCTTTAGTGCACAACAAAAGATTAATGATAAAATGATTTAAGATGTTTTTTAAAGTAAATTTTAAATTTACTATTATTACAAAATGCACTTTTTAAAAGTACTCTCTTTTGAAGTACACTTAAGTGGTCTTTTATTTCATTAACACTATTTGCAATTTGTTTAATTTATAATTTTAAGATTTGTACACTACAAGTGCACATGTAATACAATAACAGCAACACAGCAACGTTTCACTTAGATTTTATAATATCATCTGAAGCTATTGTATTCTTTGGACAATGTTGACAGCAGTTTGGCTGATGATTATATAAGCAATTTGTTGTGAGACAGACATTGCTATTCACTCAACCATGTCAAATATTTGGGAGGTAAGCTCTGATCTCTGCTTTTCATTACACCTTTAAGCTTCATTCCTCAGGAATGTAACCCTTAGCTCTGCAGACTGAGCAAGGTGACGTTTAGAGGAAAATCCTAATGAAAAAAATTAAGCAGCTTTGACTGGGCATATAATTGCTTCCTGCAAGGTTACAGCTGCTCATTGGATGATTTCTTTTTTTTCCAGGCATTTGTACATGCACACACACATGTACACACAGTAAGCTAAAGATGCATGTATATAATGCATCTTTATATAAAGATGCAATATAAAATATTTAAATATCCAATAAATAGCCTGTTCAAAAACATGAACTATAATATTTGTAAGTTTAGTAAAACATGGTATTTTGGACACAGTACAACAGCAGTACTGAAAAATGTGCTTCTACTGCATCCAAATTACCACACTTGTATTGCAACACTGAAAACTGCAGTAGTACAGCATTTAATTTACATCGTTGCACTGTATAATTATGACGCAGGATTGGCTGCAGTTTTAAAATTAGGTATACTCTCCATGTGTAGCATAATAATAGTATGTTTGAAATGTTCTATGCACACAGGGTTTTGTCTGCTCATAGTACAGAAAAAAGTGTGCTTAATAAAATAGCAAAATAACACCATTTGGCTACAACAGCAGGAATGGCTGAATCAATAAAGCCACAGTATATGGTAGGTTACCACTATGAAAAAGCTTTTCAACTGCATCCAGTGAAATATGAAATCTGCAACAGTATCCATGCCAATGCACTGCAGCTGTTACCCAGAAACTGCAGCTTAGTTCACGTTGCAGTGCAGCTGTCCATCAGACCTGTTGTTTAACTGATCTGAAGTACTACTGAATTGAGCTTTTGTAAATGATCCCAACCAAGGAAGAAGGGTCTTATCTAGTGAAATGATCGGTTGTTTCCATTAAAAAAAAATACAATTTAAGTACTTTTTAATCTCAAATGCTTGTCTTGTCTTGCTCTCCCTGAACTCTGTGTATTCTTCCTCAAGACAGTTAGGGTCGAAAAACCCCAAGTGTATTTCCTCCCTTAGCTTTAGAAATCATTTCAAAATCATCCTACATCACTGCAGAAGCACCGACCCAGTCTTTGCAAAGTGAACATGCAAAGAAGATCAAACACTTTTAACAAAAACCCCTAACCCTTAACAAAAAAAGGTAAAACAGCAAAGTAGGGCGATTTTGAAGTTGAGGGAGAACATGAGATGGATACACTAACTGTCGTGAACCGGAAAAAAACAGTCAAGGCAGAGTAGGACAAGATGAGCGTTAACATTAAGAAGTATATAAACTGTATTATTTTTATGAAAATAACTGATCGTTGCGCTAGATAAGACCCTTCCTCGGCTGGGATCGTTTACAACCGCATTTGGGATTGTTTGAAGGCGCATTTAAACTGCATTTTGGAAGTTCAAAATCGGGGCACCATATGGAGAAAAATGCTGAAATGTTTTCCTCAAAAAACATAATTTCTTTATAACTGAAGAAAGAAAGACATGAACATCTTGGATGACAAGGGGGTAGGTACATTATATGTGAATCTTTGTTTTGGAAGTGGACTCCTTCAAATGTAATTGTACTTGAGAGTGCTTGAGCATTGTTGATCAATATGGTGTTTTATGCTATAAAACTGCATTTCTCACTGCAAAGACTGTAGTAACATTACACTGCAGTTCAGGACCTGTAGATGATAGTAGCAACTGACGTGACTTGACGTCAACGTGTCAATTGATGAATGCATGTGGAGGGCTGAAAACACAAAGAACTTCAGCAGATGCGAAGTGAATGATCCGCTTTAGCGAACCTCTATATTCTTCAAAGAATGACAGGCTCATTCAGAGTTACAAGCCAAATGCACCACTATGAGATAAATGTGAGATTCAGTGACTTTAAAAAGTTTTCCTTATCAGATTTTGACTTTAAAAGACACCTCACACCCCTCTCAGGTAACAAAAAGTAAATGAGTCAGTTGTAGTAGGAGAGAAGAGAAATAAATCCAACATGCTGTAGCTGACCCTAGAGATAGTTGGTAATGGACCGGACCGTAGCTAAAATGGAGTTGGTGTGTGATGTACAATGCAGTTTGTTGATAGAAGTTCACTAATCACTGAACACAGGCAACAGAGCAGGATGTTGTCATAGCAATCTATCCTGGAAATGTTAGACTGACATGTTTAGAATGTGTTTTTGCAGACCTCTGGTTCACCTGCTCCCTACTGGCACAAACAGACACATACAGAAACGTTTCATGGTTGCGGAAGATCTGAGATCTAGCTCTCTACCCTGTCTACATGGATCATTTAAACACAAAAGTGCAGTCCAGTCTTCTCATTTCCTGTTGAGAGACCTTAAACCTCTACACAAACAGGAAGCAGTCTCAGTCATTAACATGCTCGTCTTGTCATGAGGTTTCAACGGTGACTTGATTGATTTGCTGCTCTGCAGGCAATGCTGAGGTTAAATTATAGCTCCTAAACACACACTCTCTTCACACATAGCAAAATATGACCTAAGTGAAGCATCAGCTCAGATAGGACATAGAATGTGGTAAAGCCATTTGTGCGAATGGAAAGAAAGACTTTAAATGGCCAGATTTTAAATTTCTCGTCAACATCCTGAGTTGAACCACAGATAGTCCACAGGCCTTACAACAAACATATTTTTTAGCTCATACATGAAAACATCATACACAGCAGGGTCAGAAATTAACGACAGCTTGTGGCAAAAATGCCACCAAAATGAACCAAAATACCCCATAATTTCAAGACAAAAGGGCAAAAAAATACCCCTGCACAATTAAACAACGTATTACGGCTGTCAGAAGTAAAATGGAATGTGAAAATGAATGAAAAGTGTCAGTTCACATAATTACATTTAGATTCACTCACACTGCATCAGATTGCTTTTACGTGCTGTTTTGTGCAGCGTTAAGCCTTATAACCAATCAAACGCATTTCTGATGAACTTGATGAATGCATTGGCCAATCAGAGGCACTTAGATTAGTCAGCGCTAAAAATGATGAGTGTGCACGCTCACAAATTCCCTCATCATAAACAGCACAGTGCAGATATGAGATAAATAAAAGATTAATTTAGTAGAATTAGTAATTATAATGGGAGTTTCTGCATAACTTGTCTGAGACAAGGCTAATGTCATGAACCGACATGTTTCTCTGTGAAGCCACAATGTGCTGTACCCAAAACGAAACAAAAAATGTTTATATTGTTTTCTACATCAATATTAATAATCATTATTACAATATAAAGAGCAATAAAATACAATAATGATTTTTGTCATAATATTGCAGCCCTATGAGCTTCTGTTTTTTACATGTATAATTTAGATACAATTTTAAACAGTCTATTGTTATTGACAACAGTTTAAAATACTGATTAAAGTAATTGGGTAAATGTAAGTATTTTACATTAAAGACAACATAGTATGGTTTTTTATAATAATAAGGTGATTATAAAAATTGCCCTCACAAAAGAAAAAAAAAGCCAATGGAAATATTGCCACTTAATAGAAAAGACCCTGATACACAGTAAAAACTCTTCCAAATTTATATATAATATATAAAGAAAATATATATTGAAAATACTTGGAGGTAAAACATATTACTATTTAATTCACACTGGAAATATAAGACGTATACTTTTAAACATGGTTAAAATAATTTTTTGATACTACAAATGTATAATTTATAGTGAAAAAAACAATAAAAGGATAGAAATTTATTCACATGCATCACATTTTTTCAAAATACATGAGACCTTTATTTTATTTTTCTACAGTAAGAACATATTTTTATTTTTCTTCACTATTATAATGTAACCTTTTTATTAACAAAAAACATTTTTTAACCATGTTTTACTTAAGTACATACTTACTTACTTTAGTACATGTACCGTCTTGTTACAATGTAGATTACTAACATAAATCATGTAGTAAATATATAATTTATACTTTTTACTTCCAAAACTCTTTTTTGTTTTTGTTAAAATATACAGTATTTTATGAAAATATACAACCTGCAGTAAATCTAACCTTAACCTTATTATGATTGTAATAAGAATAAAACCTTGAAAAGTTCCAAGTTGTGCTATATCATTTGATTTTTCCATCTCATTAAAATTTTATATTAATTATTATAAGTCAATGTTTATAGAAGTTCCAGTATAATGTGTATTACCTTGATTGTATTTTGTCTTTGGGTGTGTGTCAATTAAAACCATCTACATGAGTACTGGCCATTGGGTTTATGAAAAGATCACTTACATGATGAACTTTAATTCATCCTGTGGTGTTTGTTTTAAGATCGTGACTACTATGGTGCTTACATATTTTGGCACAAAGCAGATTTTAGTATTTCAAGTATGTTAGTTTACCCCTTCTCAGGGGTAGTTAACACTACATCAATTAAAGATCTAAATGGTTGTGAAATTGTAAAATATAAAAGCTTCTGAATGTCTGAAACACTGTATTTTTAAAGCGAATGTCTGGCAACTACTACCAGTTCTTTACAGTAAATTTATCAGTACTATTTTACAGTGTACACTTATTTGGAGAGAACTAGATGAACAACGATCACTTCACAAACAAATTAGTTAGATATATAGCCTGTGAAAATCGTCCTTGCCACGAAACCAAGGCAACAAGGGAGTTGACAGACGACTGCTGTTGATTATAGAACGAGGAGGAGCTGGACCTCAATGTGGCGTCAAGAGACTCAGCTTTAATGAGAGGGCAAGAAAACGTATCTGTAGTCACAAAGAAGGGGGAAGGAGAAAGACGTAGAAAAAGAAGAGGAAAAACGTTCAGTGTGAGGTGGGGAACCATCTGGACTGGTCTTGACCTGAGAATCTGACATGGCCCTATCATTATTGGTTACTTAGACGTATACCAGACACATCTCATGTCACAACTGTGATGAAAGCTCACTCGCTCATTGACCTCACACAAACACCGTTGACGTTGTTGAGAATTAGTCATTATGGTCAGAGGAAAACCTCATTAATTTTCGATGACAGATACGCACACTGCACCCATTCGCCGTCATCTCCCACATACCTTTGTACAGTTTGGCTCCCTCGACTACCGTAGGAAGGAAGTTACTGGGAGTCATCTTCCATCCCTTCTCTTCTTCCTGCAAAACATGTCGTTTGTATTAAGGTGGATCCTTCTTATGCACATCATCACTGTTTTCCTGTGTTCTTTCAAGGAAAGAAGGAAAGTTATCTGAAATAACTGAAGTCAACTTATGGATAAATCTACGAAATCATGAGATTTCACATGAGTGATCAAAGCTCTACCCAGGATGATGTTCTTGCACGCTGCTCTGGTGCGGGGTCACCCTCAGCACTGGCATTTTAATGATGTGAATACACAGCGGGGGCTGAACGCGATGCTGCGAGCATGATTTACGGTGCCTCCTGTTTTCCTTTCTCTCAACTAGGGGTCGCACATTAAAAGTAAATCAACGTCTTCACATACTCACGCGAATGTTTGGCTTGCGTGTCACAAGCACACACTCAAAAACCACAGAGTGCATCTGCTCAGGAGCAGAGCATTTTCAGAAGGAATAAGCCAAATGGAGGCTGTATATTTTATGGGCTGTCTTTCTTTAAACACATTTCTCCATTAGCAGCTAATGACCCCCAAAAGAGACACAAATCCATCTGAAAATATGAAAGCCCTTAAGTGCCTAGGAGCAGTGATTTATGATGATTCATGTGGCATTAGACAGAATGTCCAAATGGATCTAGCAGATTTTTATCAAAGAAACCTGTGGCCACGTCAGGAGCTAAATGAATTCATGCGCCAGGTTTAATTCAATTTACGTCTCTTAATTTAGGGTTTGCAATGAAAACAAAAAAGTATATTACAAAATAAATTACTAATACAGGTTTTAAAATATACTCACATAAATATATTTTGACAGGTTTTAGTTGCTTATATTTTCTTACATATTTTTGGCTATTTTTATATTTTCAATCTATATGTATTTATATTATCCAAAATGCAGTTGAAGTCAAAAGTTTACATACGCCTTGCAGAATCTGCAAAATGTCAATTATTTTACCAAAATAACAGTGCTCATACAAAATGCATGTCATTTTTATTTAGTACCGATCTGAATAAGGTATTTCACATAAAAGACGTTTACATATAGTCCACAAAAGAAAATAATAGTTGAATTTATAAAAATGACCCCATTCAAAAGTTTACATACGCTTGATTCTTAATATTGTGTTGTTACCTGAATGAACCACAGTTTTTTTTGTTTTTTTTTTGTTTAGTGATAGTTGTTCATGAGTCCCTTGTTTGTCCTGAACAGTTAAACTGCCTGCTGTTCTTCACAAAAATCCTTCAGGTGCCACAAATTATTTGGCTTGTTAGCATTTTATTTGAACCGTTTCCAACAATGACTGTATGATTTTGAGATCCATCTTTCACACTGAGGACAACTGAGGGACTCATACGCAAAGTTACAAAAGATTTAAATACTCACTGATGCTCCAGAAGGAAAAATGATGCATTAAGAGCCAGGGGTGTAAACTTTTGGACAGATTGAAGATGTGTGCATTTTTCTTATTTTGCCTAAATATTACATTTTTTTCATTTAGTACTGCCCTTCAGAAACTCTCTCCATATAATCTTACATGTTTTCCAGAAGACAGAATATGTAAAATTTACCCCGATCTTCAAAAAAAAAAAAGAGAAAAAGGAAAATACACAAACAGCTGTGAATCATTCAACTAACAACACAGTATTTTGAATCAAGTCTATGTAAACTTTTGAATGGGGTCATTTTTATAAATTTAACTATTATTTTTTTTCTTGTTGACTATATATAAACATCTTTTATGTGAAATACAGTACCGTATTCAGATCAGTACTAAATAAAAAATAACTCAGATTTTATATGATCCCTCTTATTTTGCTAAAATAATAATTAACATTTTGCAGAGTCTGCAAGGTGAATGTAAACTGTTGACTTTAACTCTTTATAAACTTAAAAACTGATTTAAGATAAGGCATTTTCCTGCATCTTGAAGTACATTTTCTAACTTTTCTTTCTTGTTTTTTTTCTTTACAGCATATATTTAAAATATATTTTGGCCATATGGCAAACAGTGGTAGAAATACACTCAATATTTACTAATCACAGATTTAAAAACATCATTTGTACAACTATGTATTTGGTACTGCCTTCTTTTTTTTTCTTTAACAAGGAGCCTTTGAGTGGCCCTTGAAAGTTTAAACTAGGCCTAAACTAGGCCAACACAAGAGCTCCGACAAAAATTCCTTAATTAACTATTGAAAGGCTCAGCTTTCAAACAGGATGTGAGACTCTGAAAAAGGTCAGATTGGTCTTTCGGCCTCATTGTGAGCAGATATCAGCGGTTCGGCTCTCCAATGAGGATTACAGGTGCTCTTATGAAGGAAAGCATGAACAAAGACTCCATTCTAGAAGCCCGGAACGCAGCCAATCAGTGTGAGCGGGCATTTTCACCGCTTGACTGGCTCACAGTAGCCGCTGGTCAGCATATGACGTTCAGAGGTCAGCTCAGAGAACATTAAACCTCACATGAACATAAATCACTTTAGACTTAAACATGAAAGACTTCTGTCTGCCACGCCTAAGCTTTAGATAATACATCATTCAGCTCTTTGTTAAAATAAAATATTGGAACACAGGAAGTCTGGATGTCGTATAGAAAAAAGAGAAGCTATATCTGTGTTTAACAAGAGGAAGAGTTCTAAATAGGGAGAGCAAGAGGTTATCAAGAATACAGTGAAATCTAGGTGGAACACAGCAGGAACGCCTTGCTAAAATCACAGATATTTCCGGAGACTGTGGATGAGTTTAACAAACTAACATCCTCACCATTCCTTATCTTAATCTACCCTGAACAGAACGCAGGCAGGGATATTACAATTCTCATGATACAATTCTCAGGCGCACTGACAATGTGTAATTATGCATGAGAATATGAGCGTACTGAGTATGTTAAATGTCTTTTTTAAAGATGGAATGATGCAAGTGCTGCTGAGATATGTCATAATTCTTTTGTCTATGACTGTTTTAACTTAATAGCTGGAAACTTCAGGCTTTCTCACCTCAGGGAAATCTGTGAAATGAAACTGCCTAGTGCAGATGCTGAGAGGAACGCCTATAAACCTGCTTTCATCCAACTCTAATGCAAATAAGCTTAAAGCTTAGAGGAACCTGCCTAAAATGGAAATGTAGCAAAACTAGGATGCAATAACACTAAATGAAAAAGTTCAATACCCGATCTGTAATCAAATTCTCCTCCTAAGGTCATCACTAAATGTAGTTCAACCAAGTCTGGTTCATTGTGTGTGGGCTTGACCACAGAGGTCATCTGAGTCACTGGATACCCAAATTTGTGCCACATCAGCTGATTTAATTCTGCAGATACAGATACTTTAAAAAGACTTTATTGATTTCTGTGCAACAGACCCCACCTCTGTATCTCCTTTCCCTTTTTTTCCTTTCATCTTCCCTTTCTTCTCCTTCTTCTTCTCTTTGCGGTCATTCCCTTTTTTGTCTTTATCTCCCTTTGATTTTTTCTTCTTCTCCCTCTCTTCTTCTTTAGCAGCAAATTCAGCAGCAACCTTCAAAACATTTACTACATGTTAGCATTCTTAAACAAACATTGTTGAAAATGATGTACAAGAATGGTATCAAGCAATATCCTTTTGAAATGAAATAATATTTATTAGTAAACATACGATAGTCTCGGGATTTAACGGACTGATAGGATTAATAACCTGTTCTGGTGTCTTCTGAGCAAATATAGATGCAGATCCTCCATCCTCAGGACTTGGGAAGTCAGGAAACTTCCCTGTGGCATCTCTGAAACACAAAAAAAAAACAATGATGCATTTATTATTTCATTTTAAAATGTATTTTATTACATTTATTATATCAATATTTGTATTTAGATTTTGAACTTGAGATGAGAAGTTCACTCCCAGAATGAAAATGCCCTAATAATTTACTCACCCCCACGTCATCCAAGATGTTCATGTCTTTCTTTCTTCAGCACAAAAGAAATTTCAGAATTTCTTTTCTCCATATAGTGGACTTCAATTATTGCCAAGGGGTTGAAGGTCCAAACTGCAGTTTCAATGCATCTTTCAAGGGCTCGTGATCCCAGTCAAGGAATAAGGGTCTTATCTAGCTAAATGATTCACCCTTATTCCTCGGCTGGGATTCTGTAGAGCCCTTTGAAGCTGCATTGAAACTGCAGTTTGGACCTTCAACCCGTTCCCCACTGTTGAAGTCGATTATATGGAGAAAGTTTCTGAAATGTTTTCCTAAAAAAACATTATTTTTTTGCGACTGAAGAAAGAAAGGCGTGAACATCTTGGATGACATGGGGGTGAGTAAATTATCAGGAAATTTTCATGGAAGTGAACAACTTCTTTAAGGTGACATCCTAGAATACAGCTGAAATATAGTGTTGTAGTCCAGATTAAAGAGGACAAATATAAAACTTTCTATTGAGAGACTAAGACTTAAAAAAACACCTTTTACTCATAAACTTTTTTGGTTCAAATTTCCCTCCCAACATTTTTTAGATTTCCTTCCCAAAACGGAAAATATATGGGAAGAACTCTGTGTGAGAAACACAATTTTGCCTAAAGATTTTTTAAAGATGAGGTAACACAGACTTCACGTCTGTGTGAACATATAGATAAACAAAGCAGATCGCGTGAACAAAGGCAAATCAATCATATTTGAACTGTGAACTTCACACATGGGGAGGATACATTAGCCAGGTCCAGCGCTGACTCTCAGGGGAACTGGGGCAGGTTTAGAATAACAGGGTAAAAGTGTCAGTCAGAGCTCAGCCTGAGCTCTCCGCTCCAGCTAACTTAATCAGTAGCACACAGCTAAAACTCACTTCCAATGTGGTAGCACATGCTGAAAGCTGTACTACTGTAATGCAGAGGATTGAATTTCACCTAAATCTGCCCACTAGAAGAAAAAAAAAAATAGATTGACATCATTTTGAATAAAAGGAACATACTTTTTATTCAGCAACTTTAATTAATGGGTTTGTACAACGATTCCTTTCTCAGCTATCTCAGTGTAGAGTGCATTAGTGCCCATCCGATTTTTCAGTGATGTTGGTATTATTATTATTTTTTTTATATATATTTTTCCATGTACAATGACTGACGAAGACTGCCATGGAAGATAAGAAGCTGTTGAATAAAGTTGCCATTTTTGTGCACAAAAAGAATTCTTGTAGCTTCATAAAATTAGGGTTGAACCACACGGACTATCTGAACAATGCTCTTACTGCTTTTCTTGGCCTTGAACAGTCAGGTGAGTTGATGTCTATGCAGGGTCAGAAAGCTCTCGGATTTCATCAAAAATATCTTAATTTGTGCTCCGAAGATGAACAAAGGACTTACATGTTTGGAATCACATGAGGGTGAGTAATTAATGACAGAATTTCTGGGTGAACTATCCCAAAACAATTTTCTCTATGGAGAAAATGAATTGAGTTTTTACTTCTGGAACCCGACTATGTTAGCATAATGAAAATTGTAATATTGGGGAAGCGTTTATGTTTTATAGCATATGTCTGGCTGGCTGTTCAAATACTCCACCTTCACCTCTTCACTTCATCCGCACATGGAAACCACGCCAACATACTTCACCTTGCAGGTCCTGACCTGGTATCCCATACATCCCTTATACAACCAGCAGGGGCCCAGCAAGGTCACTGGAAGGGGCCAGAAAAAGGGGCCACTAACCGGAGACAAAGCTACCGAACTCCCCCCCACAACATTGTGTTGTCCGACTGAGATGACTTATGACTGTTGTCTCCGCATTAATGGGCAGCAGCATGCAGTGGCAGGCCGTAAATCAGGCTGGAATGCACTAATCAGCCCAGTCTCACTCTACACCGTGCACACTTGAAAATAGCACATGCATTAGCTCAGCATAAACAGCCCTGGGTAAAAGTGACCATCGCTTTGACTGCTTACATTCCAGCCTCTGCACAAAAGGAAGAGACGAAAGGCCAGGAATGTACTTCACAGTTAGAGTGAAATAATGGATTGAGTGGACGGAGATGCAAGGAAAAGCTCTTAAAAGTGTGAAAGCAAATTAGCAGATTAGCAAAAGGAGACACTGGCTAAGGGGAAGTCTAAGAGTTGGAAGATTACATAAAGGTGATTAGTTCCAGAGATTCTGAGAAAGTAATTGAGGGAATGCAGAGGAACAAAAAGCCCTTTTTTCATAAGTGGAAAAATATTGAACTTTTGCCACAATTTGCCACAGTTACTTTCACCTCCATATAAGAGTGTCCACTAGCTTAAAACATGTGTGCCAAGTTCTTAGAAATGTACCCTTTTATCCATATTGGTTTTAATGGTTTTGAAAAATTTTAATAATACCATTTTTACAAAAGGTTTCAATTTAATGACTCCAAAAATGTCATGTGGTATAACCATTAAGTAAAAAGTATTAACAGATTTTTGTACAGATTAAAGGAGAAGTCCACTTTTAGAACAAAAATTGACAGATAATGTACTCACCCCTTGTCATCCAAGATGTTCATGTCTTTTTTTCTTCAGTCATAAAACATTTTTGAAGAAAACATTTCAGGATATTTTTTCATATAGTGGACTTCTATGGTGCCCCAAATTTGTAAAAATGCGATTGCAAACGATCCCAGCTAAGGAAGAAGGGTCTTATCTAGCGAAACAATTGGTTATTTTCATAAAAATAATACAATTTATATACTTTTTTTGGCATTTTGCCTTTATTATGACAGGACAGTTTAGAAATGACAGGAAGCAAAGTGGGAGAGAGAGACAGGGGCAAGAACAGGAAAGGTCCTCAAGTTGGGATTCGAACACGGGACGCCCGGAGCGCAGCGGCGCTGTATGTTGGTGCGCTGCAATCATTTTGCTAGATAAGACCCTTCTTCCTCGGTTGGGATCATTTACAACCGCATTTGGAATCGTTTGAAGCCGCATTTAAACTGCATTTTGGAAGTTCAAAATCGGGGCACCATAGCAGTCCATTATATGGAGAAAAATCCTGAAATGTTTTCTTCAAAAAAAAAAAAAAAATTCTTTACGGCTGAAGAAAGAAAGACATGAACATCTTGGATGACAAGGGGGTGAGTAAATTATCTGTAAATTTTTGTTCTGGAAGTGGACTTCTCCTTTAAAGCAAACACATTTTAATCATTATTTTAAAAATGTTTTTAAATATATATTTTTCAAGACAAAAAGTATTTTCAATTATTAATGTATAAGTGTCATTACTTTTATTAAAGGTCATCTGTTTTTTGAAAACTTGACCTTGACATGTATACTGTAAAAAATAAAAAACACAATTTGTTGAGTCAGCTTAAAATAATTTGTTACCCTGCTGCTTTAAAATTTTAAGTTCAGTCAACTAAAATAAGTTTATTCAACTTGAAATGTTAAGTTGTACTAAGTAACAACTTAGATATTTGTGTTTGCTAAACTTAACAGATGGGTAAGTAACCCAGCTGCCTTAAAATTTTAAGTTGATTCAACTCAAATATCTAAGTTGTCACATAGTATAATTTAACATTTCAATTTGAATAAATATTTTTTGAGTTGACTGAACTTAAAATTTTAAGGCAGCCAGGTTACAAATTATTTTAAATTGACTCAACAAATTGTTTTTTTAGAGTGTAGTCAGTAGGAGCTGCAGAGAATCTCACTATGATATAATGTGCTACACATGACTTATTGTAAGAAATAATAATACAAATTTATGCCAAACTGCTCAACAAGAAATTATTTAAAAAAATGTCATTAATTTTTCTTCAGAGTTATCATTCTTTTATCATTTTTTGACTTAATATCAAAATAATTTAAATACATTCTCATCAGAAAAAAAAAATATATCCAAGTCATTGTATGTATGAATTGCATTATTTTTTTTTTCCCTCAATAAATTAATAGATAGGACAAGAACATGCACGAGCATGCAAGGACAACTTTGACCCACCTATGAATTTTTAAATTAAACTGTAACCCTGCTTAACCCATTTAAGCCCACTGGCAACCATAGTTGCAAAAGTGTATAGCTGTCATTTTCCTTTTGGAATTATTTTTTTTAGATGTTATCCATGTTTTATTTCTTAATGACATACAAACAAACATCCAAATAAAGGATTTCAAGGGAAAAAAAGGTATTCACTTCCTTCCTGTCACATGAGGCTGTCAACTTCTTACCCCTACTTCCAGAAAGCACGGCGAAGGCAAACCGACCCAAAGAAAGATCATTTTCATGTTACTAATAAGTGTTTTTTGTTGACATACATATATCCACACAATCATGCAGGTCTATAGAATAATCCAAACAGAACAAATCTTACAAGAGACCTATAGTTTTCTGTACACTTAGTTAATTTTTCCTTCATTTATTTTTATTTATTTATTTTCATTTACCTTTTTGATATACAATGCCCTGTTGGGGCAACTTATTGGCTGCACTTTGTGTGCACATAGGACACTATTAGCATGACTATATGTATGAAACCATTCAGAAAAATTTGGGCACCATTGGGTTAAAAATCTGTGATTTTTCTGTATGGCTTACCGACACTCAATAAACCACTGGCGTATTTGTTCTTGCAGGCTCTCTTTAATATCCTGTCCATCGACAGACCGCACTGCCTCTTTGATGTTGACCAGTGCCCTCTGGTACTCAGCCTCATGTTCTTCCTGCACACAATGCCTCCTGCTTTCCACCTGCTGGGCATGCAGTTGGGCAGGACTGGGTGTTGTTTGCAGGGCTGGTATCTGAAAACAGGGCATCAGGAGACAAGAGATGGAAAAACTGACATCAAAGTGTAAAATAAGTGCTGAATGTGGTTTGATTGAAAACAGCAGAAGATATGTACATAATAACAAATTCATAAAAAGACTTGCAAACAGTAAACTGAAGAGCATTCTGGTGTTTACCATTCCAAGAAATATCATCTCCTCTAGACACTCTTTGTTGACCCTCCTCCTGTCTCGATGGCCCCGCCAAACCTAGAAGACAAAAAACATCATAATAGCAGGAAAGACGAAAAACTGAAGATGAGGACATGCCGGAAACGATACTATCATAGTCACTTTGAGATAAAGAACATTCTTCAGCTTTTGTGTTATCTAGTGAGAAACAATCTAATGTTTTCATGTATTCACTGTGGACTTTTGGATGAGAGGAATGTATTGTATAATAGCAACTGAAATTCTAATCTGACAAACTGGTTTTTATCATTCAGTTTGTCATTGAGTATGTGGAGAGATTCATATTTAGTTAACCTCAACACTAAGGCAAATCAATCTCAAGACTCAGCTTAGAATTCATAAATGCAGGCTAGGACTTTTCTTGTATTTTTTTAATAAATCCCTCCTCTCTAGTTTGAACGACAATGATGCTAAAAACAACAATAGCCAACTGAAGAGAGAGGATTATGTTTCCAAGGTTTCACAGCACAGAAATCTGCTTTGCTGTGAGCTACAGAATAAGAGCGAAGGAAGGATTAGACCTTGTGAAAACAGCCCCGCAGTGTGAGAGCCCAAAATCTCTGTTTATCACCTTCTGTAATCGCATTCACTATGACATTCAAACACGGTACAAAATGCTTGTTGGGTGAGCTATTTGAAAGTGAATTACCCATGAGCCACAGAGCTGAGGCTCCTTAAAGACTAAGCTTTTCTGTACTTTTTCACTCAGCAATGTCAGTTTCACACCTGCATTGTACATAACTTCAGAGCTCCAAAATCATATCTGCTATCTCTTTCAGGCTACATCTATGTCTGGGTTCAACAACCGTATCGAACACTCACTCAAAAAGACGTCAGGATACATGAGCTTAGATTTCATGATTAGGATGGCACTGAAAAACAACACCTAAAATCCTGGAATGCTTTCCTTTTCCCGTCTCTCAGCACTACAATGCTAATCTCCCTCCTGCTGCCAAAGGGCCTACAAGAACATTATTCTCACAGATGAGTTGGACATATATCTTTTATGCTTGGGTGGGATCACATGTCATTCATAGTCCTTTGTGAGCGGACTTCATGTCAAATGTGACAACTGATGACTGTGGTATAGGAGTAGGCCTGACCTCTACAACATTTGAGTTCATGCACAGGTAGGGCAGCAGACATTACCTCCCTTGTGTATGATCATCATTTAATTTAGATATGATTAATGAATATATTTATTTTTGCAGTGTTATGATGTGTTTATCATTTTAAAGGCCGTAACATTTTCTCAATAGCCAGTTGGCCTACTCTAATGACACTGAATGCATACACTCTAAAAAATTCTGGGTTAAAAGCAACCCAGTGCTGGGTGAAATATGGACAAACTCAGCAATTGGGTTGTTTTGGCTAAATGTTTAAAACCAGCCTTTTGTGTAGTTTTATTTAACTCAATTATTGTTTTAAAAAAAATACTGTATGGCTTGCTTAAAATGAACCCAAAATATGTTGTAAATTAAAAATCGGACATATAATTAGTAGAGGCATCAGCAATAATCAAAAGGTGAACATTTATTAATAAGCAATTATAATTGTTCATTTATTGAACATACAACTTATTTTGGGATCATTTAAATAACAAAACATAGTCATTTCTAAGCAATAGTTAAGTTAAATAGAACTACCCAGGAGGCTGGGTTAAACATTTAAACCAACCATTGGTTCAGAAAAACCCAGTCGCTGAGTTTGTCCATATTTCACCCAGCATTTTTTAGAGTGTAGTCATAACTTTAATTCCTGAATACCTGTGAGACCTGTGAGAAATGTTCACCAACCAATAAATAAATAAGGTTAAAAAGTCAATTCATATTGTTCTCCTTTGTTTAGTCAATGTGAAAATATTTTTTACTAAATGTAAAATGCATAATTTGGCTAATAAATTTGTGATGACACTTGTATAGCAAACTTTCAGTTAGTAACACAATAAATAGATCTAAAACTAAACTAACTAATCTAAACTAAACTAAAAATAGATAGTAACCAAATATAGATTTTTACAGAACATTTCATATGTAAAGTGAACTATGCTATATCTTTGTTTCTGAAAGAGCAATCACAATACAAAGCAAAGACATTTGGAATATAATTTTAAATTATTATAATGTTAAAATTGACCTCAACACTTGATGCACAAAATCTTGAGAATGGTGACAAAATTAAAAATATAAGCTAAACATCAAAACAAAACAAATAACTAACAATAATGAAACAATAACAACAACAATAATAATAATAAAAATAAAAAAATAAAAAATAAGTTAGCAACACAAAATATGTTTCAACCATTTCTCCTAAAATTTCAGGCTCAAAAATAGCCATGAAGCATTTAATGACTTCATACAAATGGACTGGTGTACTACAAGTCTTCTGGTTTGTATCACCATATTTGATATGGCCTATGTACGCCTGCACTGTTTGATGAAATTAACTTGATTTGAGAGTGAATAAAGGCTTAAATTAGATCTGTTCACATACAAAGCTTGCTTCAAAAGACTTATCCTATAAAGAATAATCCAGTGAAGACATGAATTAATTGCATGTCCTAGTTAGAGCTTCAAAGTTTTTGAAAGCCATATAATTTTTGTAATGACGTGAGTGTGAGTAAATCATAAAAGACAAAAAAAGTGAACAATTCCTTTATATGTAAAAAATAAAAAACTGTAGTAATGTTTATAAGTTCACGGCATAAACGTTTTCCCCATTTATTTGTTTTTGCTAATTTCAAACCCATCTATGCAAGGCATTAGTAATTTCACTGGACTAGAACATTTTTGTTAAAAATCAAGTGATGCCTGATACCTTCTGAATGCAGATGGCTGCCTGGTCAGGGTCCAGCATGCTAGAGCTACCCTGAAGTCTTCTTTGTTCCTCCAACCGAATTGTCTTCATGAAGTGAGCTCTTAGTCTTCCCTGCCGAGCTCGCTCACTGACCTGCAGCAGCCACACAGCCCGCTCCACAGACATAGACTGAACAGGCATCTTCTAAAACACAAACCAGAACAACACACCTGAACTATAATGTATTTAGTACAACTATTATTATTTGACTTGCATTGCAAGTATTTGTACTGA
Organism: Labeo catla; assembly: GCA_012976165.1. NCBI lineage: Eukaryota > Metazoa > Chordata > Actinopteri > Cypriniformes > Cyprinidae > Labeo > Labeo catla. The sequence continues at coordinate 282,249 of VONZ01000446.1, read as the reverse complement.
GAGAAAATATTGTTGATGCGTTTTACATAAAGATACACTCACAGTTTTATGTTCCTGACGTCCTCCTTTTGCCAAAATATGAGCCAACATCTTTTCTCTCTCTTTTAGTGCTCTCATCTTCTCCCTTACAAAATAGCGTGGAATAGGTATCTCAAGATCCTCCTAAAACAAGATTCAAACTATTTTCAGCTATTACAGCCCTGGAGAAGGTCATATGCAAAAGTTGTGCGCTAGTGACCCCAATTAGCAATTCAGAGAAAAACAAGAGGCTTAGCTCACTAAAATCCACTTTGACATTGAGCAGTTAAATCTTCCCCAAGCCCAAATCTCCTAAATTCCCTCTAGGCCCTTTCCTCTAAATCTACAGCCACAACAGACCAAAACATTCCCAGCATTTCTGTACATGTAACAGTACACTTTGCTATCTCACTCACAGGTGTCATTTTGAAATCCTGCAATATGTCATCAAAGTAGTGAAACTCTGAGTACTCCAGCTCCACCATTTCATTCTTCAGCTCTACCAGTCGCCCCATCACCCCCTCAAGAACCTGGTGCACAACACGCCTCTTCTGGGGGTGAACAATCTGATCATAAACCTCCTCCAAGGCTCGGAATATCTTCAGGTAGCGTAGGTAGAAAGTTGCCAGTGTCTGAAAGACCTGAAGACGATCCTTTTGAGGACGGAGCTGCATCGTGGGATATTCATCCTCCAAAAGGTCCTCCAAAGCTCCCTGAGCAGCATCCCACATTTGTCCATATGAACTGGGTAGAGGAAAGAGATTATACTTATGAGATAACAGTCTTGTAAATCATATATTTGTCCTGAACAGTTAAACTGCCTGCTGTTCTTTAGAAAAATCTTTCAGGTCCCACAAATTCTTTGGTTTTTCAGCATCTTTGTGTATTTGAACCCTTTCCAACAATGACTGTATGATTTTGAGATCCATCTTTTCACACTAAGGACAGCTGAGGGACTCATACGCAACTGTTACAAAAGATTCAAATGGTCACTAATGCTTCAGAAGGAAAAATAATGCATTAAGAGCTGGGGGGTGAAAACTTTTAGAATGTGATGATCAGGGTAAATGTAACTTTTTTTGGCTTCTGAAGGGCAGTACTAAATGAAAAAAAAAAATAGGCAAAATAAGAAAAATTTACACATCTTCATTCTGTTCAGAAGTTTACACCCCTGGCTCTTAATGCATTGTTTTTCCTTCTGGAGCATCAGTGACTGTTTGAATACTGTTTGAATCTTTTGTAACAGTTGCGTATGAGTCCCTCATTTGTCATCACTGTGAAAATATGGATCTCAAAATCATACAGCCATTGTTGGAAGGGTTCAAATACACAAAATGCTGAAAAAACTAACAATTTGTGAGACCTGAAGGATTTTTCTGAAGAACAGCAGGCAGTTTAACAGTTCAGGACAAACAAGGGACTCACGAACTATCACTATACAAAAAACACACCTATGGATCATTCAGGTAACAACACAGTATTAAGAATCAAGTGTATGTAAACTTTTGAATGGGGTCATTTTTATAAATTCAACTATTATTTTCTTTTATGGACTATAGATCTTTTTCCTGAGAAAATGATGAGTGCCACCATTACAAATTCTAACTTCCAATTGGATGCTCTTCTGTTCCGTTCTCCATAGGAATCCATTCAAATAGTGCCCATCTGTTTTTAATGTAGTTAACGTCGGCAGCTTTGTGTCATCTACACACTTGTTAAAGTTTGACAAATGGCGGTCATTGCAAAGTGATGGGGCTATGGAGCACATTTTAACAGGTTTAACATTAGATTATTAGCTCAGAATATATGCTAATTTGATTAGAAACACTGGAGACCGGAAAAGCAAAGCATCCTTCCGGTTAAGAGTCATGCGAAAAAACGTCTATATGTAAATGTCTTTGATGTAAAATGTCTTATTTAGATAAGTACTAAATAAAAAAATAACATGCATTTTGTATGATTCCTCTTATTTTGGTAAAATAATTAACATCTGGCAGATTCTGCTAAATGTATGCAAACTTTTGACTTCAACTGTATATAGGATTTTCCATATTTAAAAATGTCCATGGCCTTCAATGGCAATCTGTCTTTGAAATGCAATCAACAGAGACATGCAAATCTGCAGTAGTACTTGTTAACAGGCCTAATTACACCTGTTGAGAGCACCTGCCCTCTGGGAAAGTTTTCCCGACCCTCGTTTTTTAGACCCTCAGGCCAAAATTAGCACTGCCTGTGTCTGACTGTGTAACCTAAATGTGTGAAACCACAGAACGCACATTGAATTCAGCGTAGGTCAGCATAATGGAAGAAATCCCCTGACAAACATTATTTCTCCATTCTCCGTTTTCTAAAGTTGAATACACATGAATTCCACAGATGTCCTCTGACCTCTTTGACTCCCTTGCGTGTGGGTGCTCCTTTTGTGATTGTTGAAAGAGTTCATGGCGAGGGTGAAACCACCTTCTTTTCTTATTCTGATGGGCCCATACAGTATTGTTCCCCTCTGGGCATTAGCACTGCCAGCTACTCAAATTGTAGGGATGGCAAAATCAAAGGAGAGGACGGGATAGTTAGAGCGGGAGGGGGAGCTGGGGAGGAGTTGTGGGAGGAGGTTAGAAGGGTGGTTGTAAAAGAACATTTACAATAAAATAGAAAGGCGCCTCTCAGAGATATCTTAAATATGGCAGGCAACAAAGGCAGAAATACTACAAATCTCCAGTATCTAACGGATGTCCACTGAAACTAGTGAATGATGAGGAAAAATTCCCTTGCTTGGGGAACTTAAAATGTACTTTCAACACACGCACCACTACTAGTAATGCTCTGCTTCAGAAAACTAATGGTGTAGGATGACTGAAAATAGCTTGCCTCCACCTACACCAAAGCTAATTTGAATAGCTCCTATCTGAGGACAAAAATACTGCTGGTTCTCAGTACTTTGGCTCCATGTTGTCATAGGAACTGCAATACAATGTGGACTTCCTCCTAGTAGGCGTTCTTACTAGAACTCTTTTCTTCTTTTGCAATATCATTATATCTTATGATATAAAGTTTAACTACACTGAACATTACAGAGTTAATAGCTGTAACAATTGTTCAGTTTAGCACACAGACATTAAAAAGTTTTCGTTAATTATAAACACTATGGTGGTTCTTGGCATCACATCAGCATTCCCGTTTCGCAGTAAAGTGTACAAATTAAAAGGGCAGTTATTACTCACCTCTGCGACATCCTTAGTGATTCCACGCACCACAGAGTTTAGTTTAGGAAGTGCTGTGTTTGAAGCCGTCGCTTTCGAAACTAAAATGGTTAAACGGAGCGAAGTAACGCATCCAAGCAGTAAGTGTTGATTAGAATTCATTAGTTAAGCATTTCTAACTAGAGCTGGACAAGTCTTGCGCCAGACAGGCTGCAGCAGGCTGCGGTTTGCGCTGCGCTTCTGACAGCTGCCATGGCAACGAGATCAAAGCCTCTTCACTGCTTCTGAGAGAGGGGGCATCAAGGCAACTAGTTAAAAACGGAATACAATACTCTATCAACTATAACGCATAATGCGATTCTAACACATAATAAGCGCTCCAGCAGGTCATTTTCATCGTTTTCTTATCTTATCCGATAAGCTGCGAGCATGTCAAGCCTCTGTTACTAACAAGCTCTTGTTTGGCATCCCGCTGTGCAACACAACACAACACGACGCCACGCTTGCGTAGCTCTGCTCATTCAATGTATGAATGCAGTTCGGCCATTTGTTAACAAAGCAATTTGGAAGCCTCTTCTGACGCAGCATGTTTTGAAATAATTGCTGTCACATTGGAAGTGAGCTATTCCTTTGCTTGTATGTCTGGTCCGCCACATATTGTTTGAATTCTATAGCCAAAAGCCCATGTGGGCAGGTAGGTATGTAAACGCAGACTGTGGAAGTGCAATGTGAAATTTATTTATGAATGGATGCATCATTTGTCCTTGTCTCCTACTTTGCTGGTGGTCCCACCGGATTATATAATACAGGCTTCACTCTATGATGGGATGTGAACAGCTACATGCTGTTGATAGCAATTTGTTAATAAAGCTGTCAACAATGAGGTTGTCAGAAAATTAGTGATATTTTTATTTTATAGGCTGTGTTAAACCCCCGCAAGTGTTTAATCCAAAACCAGAGTTATTTTGTGAAAACCTTCCCTTTCCGGCAGACACAAAGAAGTGAAAACTTAATAGGATGGAAAGACCATTTTAACAATCTTTAATTTGGAACATGTCTTGGTTTACCAGACGACGCCCCTAACTAAAACCAAATGTCTTTCTGGATTTCAATGCACAAAAACACCTGATGGTTTCCACCCTGTATGGTCAGGCTCTTCAAACAGAGAACAATCTGTTGGTGAGTCTGGCGTGAAGTTGCCTTTAATGTGGGAACTGTTATGCTGGAAAGTCGCATGTGTACATAAGTTTAATGTGTATTTCCTCATTTCAGGGGCAGCTCCACAATTTAAGTGTATTGTTTAGGCAGGTGTTCCAGCTCATTTGATATGTTTACATGGAGAAGCACACTGATCAATCTCAACCTCCATCCAAATTATTCACACAATCAAAAAATAATGCTGGCAAGACCTAACACTTTCCGTGTAATGTTGTGGTTACTGCTGCATTCGTCTGGCTTATCTCTTTTCCATCAGTACCCTCACGTTGCGAGAGGAAGCCAAATTATGTTTTGCAGTCGGATCAATGCACTATGCTTCCACAATCAAATGCAACACTTCACTCCATGTTTGCAAACAATTTATCCCATTAAGATTCTATTGAGATTGTTGAGAATATTTCATTTCAGTTTCCACTTTTCCATATCCCACACAATAGGCACTGGCCATTAGCCAGAAAATATAAAGAGGCCAGCTGAAGATTCAGAACAGGTGAGCTTCCTTGTGGATAAATTTAGCAGACTGCCTGGAAGTCTTTGAGGGATTGCCAAGAGGATGCAAAAAGAATAAAACAGTTGTGGGACAGGAAAAATAACAAAACAAAATTCACCTGCTACTAACTACAGCACGTTGCAAGCTGCATTTAATATAAAACTTTACCATGAATCATTAAGTCATATTACTTGCAATATATTTTAATAATTAAGTCATATTACTGGTAATATGATATCGCAAGAACTGCTTATTAATTTATTATTAGTCTTTATCAGGGACTACTGATAGTCCAGCCTATATGACATTTTAACTATTTGAATATGTTAGCAATATAAAATGCATTGTTACAGTATTTATGGAAGTTATTATAAAGTATTACCTAACAAAGACCTAATTGAAAAAAGCAAAAGCTATCCAGTGGTTTTATTATAATGCAAGCCCTGGGGGTTGAAGATCAAAAATGTTGATTAGAGACATGTGTACATAGTCCAGCCTATATGACATTTTAACTGTTTGAATATGTTAGCAATATAAAATGCATTGTTACAGTATTAATGGAAGTTATTATAAAGTATTACCTAACAAACACCTAACTGATAAAACAAAAACTATCTAAAATGCTTTACGAATATAAAAAGAATTGAGAAATGTACATGATGCATATTTCAGCCTGTGAAACTGACCGGACTTACAAGTCCTCAATGAAACTTTCTCATTCATATGCGACTTTGATTTTTTCTAAACAACTCTCGTGCGAAAACAAAAACACAAAAGCTTATTCTGATATTCGAACAGGCTTTTTGTTTATATCGCTATTTAAACAGGGAGTGGAAATCCGATGTGTCGCACGTCCGCCACTCACATTGTTGTTGGACAGAAACTTGAGTGATTCACTTTTCCGATCGGCCTCAGGAGGCGTTACTCTCAGCACTATATCAGCAAGTGCAGTCGGAGCGCAGAGGGACAATCACGCCATCCTCTCGTACGGATAACCAGAAGACTTTGACATTTTCTCCAGGCATCGGAATCTCAATAACAAACGCTACATTTAAAAGTCTAGGAGCGCCAAAAGATACCACAAGGATTGTAAGTTTATTTTTACGTCTTGTTTGTGAGTGCACGTGTTTGTGCGTGAGAGATTTGGGTTTTTAAATGCAGCCTTTTCATGCGAGTATCGGACCACATCTAATGAAATCCCAACATTTAAAACTAATGATATAATGTGTTACAAGTTATCAGTTTTAAATTTGACTTGAAACACTGGCATAACTTGCTGAAATGTTACACTCTGATAGTTAAGGTACTTAAAAAGCACTCTTTTAAACAAATTAACCGAGCCCGAAACTCTTAGTTGGAGGTGTGGATTAGTAGTGTCGCATCCCGCGGATTTGTCCCTTTAATACCAGTTTGTGTTTCATATAGCATAAAATGAATGTTGTTGCACGTTAGAGAATAAATCATTTGAAATCCATATTTTAAGAGTAGGATATGCACTCGTGTCTTAAAACACGTATAAAGTGGTCAGGTAGAGGAACTCTTTCTTTCTAGACTCTTTCGGTCTTTTTCTCGGTTCCTGTGAATCCATTCATGTAAAAAGTGACGTTGTTTGTTGGTTGAGATATAGAGAAGCCGCGCTGAGATAATGTTCATTTTTAAAATCGCTTGTGAATTTTACGGAAATTTGGGACCAAAGGTGGTTTCAGTGATGAGCAGTATTTACTTCTGTAATTGAAACTCTTCTCCATTGTCGACTCATTGTTGACAGTAGTTTCTATTTATAAACAAAAATATATTTATATAAAAATACTTATTTCTGATTTTTGTTAGTTTTGTTACTTTATGGTAACTATAGGAGTCCGTAGTTCTAAAGTAATATAGTAGCTAAGGTTCTTTGGGATTAATTAATTTAAATTTCCTTGGTAATTTCCACTTTCAGTTTACTTTCAAGGAATTTGTTTTACTTGTTGTATTGTTGTTACATTATTTTCCTCACATTCACACTTACAGTAAAGATTTCATGCTTTAGCCATGACTGATGATTCCCTTCATGCTTGCAAAACACTTGGAGTGAAACAATACTGAGTTTCAAGGGAACTTAGAGGTTTCAAGTGAGAGAGACAGGGAGAGAGGGGGAAGGAGGGGTCTGGATGGTGAGTCGCTGTGTCCGCACAGCTAACTCTTTGTGCGGGCAAGTGTGCTTGCTGCCTGAGGCCGTGAGATCAGGTGAGGGGGCCGCTGTGTTTGAGGAGTGTAAACGCAACAGTTTTACAACAAGGCTGGGGGACGTGATGGTGGTGCTTGGGGCTGTCTGTAATGGACCATCACATTTTATGGCACCTGATTTTTTCAGTTGCACCTGGTAGGTCAAGTCAGAGCTTTACGCAGCCCTCTGTGACTCCATAATCTAATGATGTCAAAGTGGAAAGCTGTAAAATAAGTCCAGATCTGTCTTTGTTTTGGAGGATCTTGCAATACGCAAAGATCACAGGATGCATTAAGAGCAGCTTTGTCACTTCTCATATTTCCTTTAATTATATTAAGGTCAGGCGCTAACAGTGTTCCAGGGTCAAAACTGCTGGTTGATTTGGAATGAAAATAAACAAGCCTAAACAAATTCTATCACTTGATGGTTCTTTAGCAAAACACAACATGTTTGCAGTCATATCTTTTTATGCCAGGCCAACTGGAAACTGATATTTTGTTTATATTTAATGATACTTATTTCTTCATGTTTATTTCTAAAATGACAGATTAAGAAAGAGCGTAACTGTGTTTATCATTTCTGCTTCACTGCACAAACTTTTATTTTTAAGCGCAAGATTAAATGTTCCAGTGCTTTTATTATAATGCAAGCCCTGGGGGTTGAAGATCAAAAATGTTGATTAGAGACGTGTGTACATCTGTGTTTGAGAATGTGTAAATGAAAAACTTTGACATAGCGCCAGTGTGGCTGTTCTCTGTTCTCTTTAGCTTTTGTCAGTTCAAAGCCTCACGTCCAGTCCTCAAGCTGAGCATATCATTTTGAGAAAAGAACCTTTCACCCCTCTGTGTCACAGAGGGAGCAGCAGCCGCCCATCCTCCTCCCCTCTATCTATGACTTGTCTCACTTCTAACGGGCATCAGCCTTTCTAATGGCTCCAGAGGCGTCACACTCTGTTCTCTATCATTGTACTCTATCGCATGGACCGTTAGTTGTCTTGAACTTTTTTTGTATAGGCAAAATGCCTCCCATTTTCCAAGGATATCTGCTTAGTTTTCCACTGGGTCACTGCATGACAGCAGAGGTCCGCCAGCAAGTTTTGCTCAGCCATCTGAGTTTAGCTGCTGGGCACCTAGTCCTTATGTTCAGCAGAGTAGTACAGCACAGCCTTTGAGCAATGAAGCACTATGGCTTTTTTATATTAGAAGTATCACTAAAGCAAATTTTGAACAATTTGCCTGATAAATCAGTCATGTGGTGCAACCGACATGCAGAATAAACACGTGCAGATGTTCATAACCTCATAATGAGCCAATAAACCTCATAAATATCAGAAAATGTGACCTTCTTAAGACAAGGCAAGGGTATTTCATGTTGTAAAATGTCATATGGTGCATCTCATCAAAAACATAAGATTTCTTTGAAATTCATAATCTTTATAAAAAAAAAAAAAAAATAGGATGTGTACAATCATGTGTATTCAAGATGAGACAAAATCTCACGTTTTACTTGATGGTTACACCACATGACATGGATTTAATTGAAAGTCTTCATGAATACAATGAATACAATTTCTTTTTATTCTGGACACTCTTGTTTGTTACTGACTCTTCCCTGTAATTTTTTCAAAAAATTTAAGTGCAACCCAGTAACCCTGGGAAATAAACTCATGCAATGAACTATTCAAGAAAAAAAATCCCCTTAAATAGTACAAGGTCCTGCCCTCTTTCAAGGGACCCTGGTGGGTCTGAGATGTTTCAGATTATGTGTGTTTTATAAACAAACTTTCTTTGTTATACATTTTTCTGTCCCTCTGAGTTTAATTAGACCCTGTCCTTGTTATTCTTTCTGCCTACGTGTCATAACATCATTTGTTTTTTGTTTCAGGTCACTGCCGTTGTGTCCCAAAAGTGGCTATAACGAAGACGTGCCAAGATGAGTGTGAACGTGAATGACTTCAATGACATTTTGGAAGCACTGGGTGATCTGAACTTCTCAACCCTTGACGATAATGTCTCCCATGTGGAAGTTTGTCACAGCACCTTCAGCCAGAGGGCGTTGCTCTATGCCCTCTCCATCCTCTACATCTTCCTCTTCATCATCGGCCTCGCTGCCAATGCTCTGGTGGTGTGGGTGAACGTGCGAGCTGAAAGGAAACGTTATGAGACTCACCTGTATATCCTCAACCTTGCCATCGCTGACCTCTGCGTAGTGGCCACTCTTCCGGTTTCCATTAGTTCTCTGCTTCAGCTTGGCCATTGGCCCTTTGGTGATGCCATGTGCAAAATTACGCACCTGATCTTCAGTGTCAACCTCTTCAGCAGTATCTTTTTCCTTACGTGTATGAGTGTGGACCGCTACCTGTGCGTGAAGCTTTTTGGAGACGGTCCCAGTCAGAAGAAGAGAAGGACCAGGCAGCTAATCTGTGTTGGCGTTTGGCTGCTGGCATTCTTTGCTGCCCTTCCTGAAACTTACTTCCTCCAGGCGGAGAAATCTAGCCATTCAGACAGCATCATATGTAAACCTGTGTACCCGGTGGACAGCACTAAGGAGTGGACAGTTGGAATCCAAATGAGCTTCTTCATGCTTGGTTTTGCCATCCCCTTCCCGATCATTGCTGTGTTCTACGTCCTCCTGGCTGGTACCATCCAACCCTCAGCTGACCAGGAACGTCGTATCAGCCGCCGCCTCATCTTCACCTACATTGTGGTCTTCCTAGTGTGTTGGCTTCCCTACCATGGAGCTCTACTTCTGGACACTCTAGCCTTTCTCAACGTGCTTCCCTTCAACTGCACACTTGAGAACGCTCTCTATGCAGCACTGCATCTCACCCAATGGTTCTCCCTTCTTCACTGCTGCGTGAATCCCATCATCTACAACTTCATCAACAAGAACTACCGTTACGACCTGATGAAAGCCTTCATCTTCAAGTACTCTACCAAAACTGGCCTCGCTAGGCTTATCGATGCCTCACGTGTGTCTGAGACAGAATACTCTGCTGTGGAGATCCAGGGACCATTATGAACATTCTATGATGGTGCTGATAAACACCAACCTGAGATAAACAGGAAACTTGTAAATCTCTCTGGACGTCTTGCTCTTGAGGCATTGCCAAATTAGATGTGTGTAAAATAGTGGAACAGCTTTGTATACATACAGTTTGCTTACCTTTTTAAACAAATGAATGTTTATGCCTTTTGTACAATTTTATGACAGTTATAGATGTATTGAGAAAGCACTTGTATTGATTTGATTTGTAAGAGCATGTAAGTGTAATAACTCTAGCTAGGCTATGGAATTGTCCGTGGAATTGGTGGAAAAGGTCCCTTCCTGTCCTGGAGCCACAGAGAGACTCATATAACCCTTTCTCCACTTATCTGTGGCTTTTCTACATCTGGCGGAAAGACTCCAACATGGCTAAACTAAAGGTCATGTGTTCTTACACATTAATGTACAGTTATGTTATGTCTGGTCAAATGGAGGGGAATATTGAAAACCCAAACAACTGAGTGGAGAGAAAAGAAGTCCAAATCAAGATTAGATAAAGATATTGTAAACTGATGTCATGCTGTATGCTATGCTTGTGGAAAATGATACACTTTTTTGATAAGTTGTACATTTCAAGAACAATGCTAGCAGAATTTGTAAATGTTTTGTAAATAAAATTATATTTATATACTCTGTGTGTATGATCAGTGTTTTGAAATATTGTCTGACATATAAAAATGTGCCATTAAAAGATGTATTGATCTTCTCAGATTTGTCTTAAGGATATTTGTTTTGTACAAATTAACCCATAAACATACACTTTAAGCATTAACTTTATTACAGTTAGCCTATATTATGCCTTTTACATATCTTTTGTATGTATCTTTTACAATCTAGAAGACACACTACTTCTGATAAGTAAGATCATTAACGCTTTACAATATGGGTTTAATTTGTTTACATTATTAAATACATTAAAGTATTTGCTAATTAGGGGTATGTTTACACTACAATATTGTCGAACGGCAGTGTTGCCAACTTAGCAATTTTGTTGCTAGATATAGCAACTTTTCAGACTACCCTAGCAACTTTTTTTTCTAAAAAGCACAAATTTAGCTATTTTTAAAATGTATTTGCCCACTTTTAGCAACTTTTGAAAATTGACTCAAATGATAAAAAGGCATGCATTTTTCCTCTTAACCAAGCAGTTACAAAGCAGTGCCTAGCAATACACACATCACATGTGAATCAAGTTGCACTTGTTAAATATTAATTGTTAATTTATGAAACACCTTAGCTGTTAGTTTGTTCTTGTAATTGTTAAACAGGTACACTGTTGATCTTATACTAATCTGTCTATCTATCTACCTATCTATCTGTCTGTCTGTCTAAATGCACTGTCATTTAAAATATGCTGGTGAAAAATTAATAAAAAAATGAAGTACACTGTACCCTATTTTATGGACTTTCCTTAGAGTGTAGCATTTATCTTACTACCAATTCACTGCTTAAAACTATAATTGTTAATCGTGTAGTTTTACTAGTCATTTGGAAAACACATAAAATATAATTGTTCAAAAATGTTGTATTTAAAAATAAAAAATATAATAAAAATGTTGCTTTTACAAATAATATATATGAAATGTTTATTTTTACAAAAAAAATCTAAATGAACATATAACTTTTAGCAACAAATCGATCTGCCTTTATCAGCTTTTCCTGAAAATTTGTTGTCAGAACACTGTCAGAAAGAATCCCCGTTCACATGGGTCCCATAAAAACGTTTTAGTTGAAAAATTGTGTTGTGTAAACTCCCCCTTAGGTTAATGTCAAACTTGATATTTGTTTATAATACATTAACAAATATTATACAACTTTAAATGTTAAAAAAAAAAAAAGAAAAAAAAAGAAAATAATTATTAACCAAGATTATAATCAAGGATTCTTTGTGACACTGGACCACAAAACCAGTCATAAGGGTCAATCTTTTGAAACTGAGATTTATATATCATCTGTAAGCTGAATAAAGAAGCTTAATTTATTGTCATACATAAGGATAAGATGGCTTTAAAGTTGTTAAGTTCTTATCAATGCATATTATTAATCAATAATTAAGTTTTGATATATTTATAGTAAGAAATTTACTAAACGTCTTCATGGAACATGATCTTTACTAAATATCCTAATGATTTTTGCCATTAAAAGAAAATTGGTAATTTTGACCCATACAATGTATTTTTGGCTATTGCTACAAATATACCCAGACTGGTTTTGTGGTCCAAAGTCACATTTCATAATACATGATGCATTTAATAATGTTAATAAATGAAACCCTACTTGAAAGTCTTATTGAATCATTATGTTTTGTGTATTTGAAGAGTTCAGATGCAAAAGCCTCTAAATCCATCTGACATATTTCTTTAAAATGAGCATTTCTTTCTGGCTACGTTGTATAGGTTTCTATGTAAGTACTGGTACTTCTGATTGGGCTGAGGCTGGAATTTAGCGAGTTTGAAGTAAAAGCATTTGATGGACGTATACTATGTTTCAGGAGCATTTACTCAGTATTATTATCCCATTTTTGACCAAGATGGCTTTTAACTGGTTTTGCATCTGAACTCTTCATTTGCATTTGTTTCTAAAACAAACCCTATGCATTTATCATTTTATATTTAGCTTAAGCCTACATTCAAACCTACATATGATCAAAGTGAGGATGCTGAGAATTTACAACTCATTTTTAGTGGAAACCTGCCCATATGGCTTATATTGTTATGATGAACAGGCATTACTTTACTGAGCCTGTGGGGGTTTATATGGGTTGTGTATGCCTTTGTGTGTACTTAAATCTCCAGGGCGGCCAGACGCATTCTGTATCTTTAGTGAGTTTGGCTCAGAGAGAAGGGAATTTTGTTTAATCCATACCAACTGTTCCAGGAGCCTCGTTTTCTGTGCTTCTCCTTTGTAGTTTTGAAGAATGTCCAGGTGTTTGTTTCAAATATACCCTGTTGTTGTTGCCTGACTGGGTTTCTAGACAGTGCAAATTAGAGAAGGCATTATTACCGTTCTTGTGGAAAGTCCTCAGAAAATAACAAGGCTTATTCTCTCCCGTAAAACAGATGATATGAAGCATCAATTTATGATTTTCACAAACACTTTACTGTTTTGGAAGGAGAGTATTATGACTTGGGAATCCCCTGAATCACAGGAATCAAAGGAAAATATAGAAACACAACCTGACCTGTTTACTACATGTGTTCAAACCTGTGAGTTAAACAGTGTTACTTACTGCATTTAATTAAAAGACAAAAGGTTCTTGTCGCTAAACGCATTTTTCTGGTCATGACACATCTCTCAGAACCCACCATGTACCTCATTTAGATGATTACATAAACTGTCAGCACAAAAATTACCTCTAAATACAATTCCAGTGAACTTTCTTTCACATCCTTTTGTTAGACAGCTGCATTTTTCAATATCTGTAAAGATGAACCATAAGAGTGAATATAACAAACCGAAAGTGAATGAATGACCTTTCACAGCATCTTCATATGGGCTGGATATTCACTATGAGGAAAAACTGTTTTTCTGCTGCTGTAGACAGAAAAATGTTATTTTTTGGCATCAACATTAAAAAGGCTTTCATCAGAAGCCTTTTTAATGTTGCACAAAAGGTTAATGCAAAGTGTTCCTTTTAAAACCATTATCCATTATAGAGAAACAGAATAAATGTGACTTTACTTTCTTTGTATTATGTTTACATCTGATTTTCTACTTGATATTACAACTTTCTTCTTGAAATCATTATTATTATTTTAATGTGACTCTTGGCCTTTAGACTACCCGAACAAACATTTGTCACTTGCCTTAAAGTTAGACAAGAACCTTGTTCCAGGAAACAAATCCAGATTTGTTCTTTCCACTAAGACCTTTCCAGTCAAACTCAGCTGTGCTGCCTACAGAGTTCACTTTCCACTGAGTGATTCAGGAGAACACTTCTCCAAAGGTCAGACTGTATGTTTTTGTGTCAATGCTGTTATTTATCATCTGGGATATTCCCTGAGCCCCTCTGAAAGGTGGCAATGCTAACACTGTGCCAGAGAGAATGGCACAAGTGAGACAGAGAGAGTGATACAGAGAGCCCTGAGAATCAGACAATAGAGTCGCTTTCGGTGGATCAGTTTACAGGTAGAGAGAAAGTGAAGACTGAAAGGTCATTAGCACTCTAAGGTCATTAATAAACCCTGCTGGGAACCACCCTGTGAGAGAAGCTAATGGGCCATTCAAACACCTCACTGTGTTTAGCCTGTAACGCTGCACTAACTCGCGCTTCAATTCCATTGTTTGGTAATGAGACCACAAGTTCAATTTCACATGGTTTGTGTGCGGGCTGAATTCTCTCTGATTGGGCCGAGATGCTGAACCAAACACAGTTAAGAGATTATGAGGATGCGGGCAAAAGCGGATAAGGAGGTCCACATGATCATTTTCTTAAAACAGTCCTTGCTGAAAAGCAAAGGGTTGTTTTGGCAGAAGAACAATGGTGGGAAGAAATTTATTACAGTGAATTATTTTTCTCTGGGCATCAGATACACTTACAGCAACACGCAAAAAAGGAGATGACACACAATTTCCTTTCCTTGGTTATTTGTACAAAATTTGCATGTAACCACAGTATCAGTTACTATGATAGTTCCACTGTGTTTAGACATATTAAATGAGGAACAAGGAAGAGTGAACTTGGGAGAACGACGAAATAGAATAAAGAGAAACGGAATAAGAGACAGACGGAAAAAAAGAGTGAGACACTTTACCCCCCCTAGGGTTTTTAGGCAGTGGATGTGGAAACAAATGAGAGTCATTTCTCTTCCCCAACAGTTTTAACCTTTGATACAATAATAACCCTCTGCTACATTGATGGATTTCACCAGCAGAAAAATGTTGACATCTTGAAAATGAAAATTACAGCAAGAAATGTAGAAAACTATTGACGTCTGTATGTTGACATTAGAATTCCTTCACACTTAGAGTGATTATGTGCACCAACACGCTTGGCCATGATTCTGACATGCTGTCTGATGTGCTTGGATGATCTCATTTTTGAAAACAGAACAAAAATTTCACCAAGCAGCTGAACAACAGTTTAAAACAGGCTAAGACATTAATTTTATGGTGCAATTCTGCACTTAACCATTTCCTGTGAATTACTCAGCATTCACAACACCAGTGAAGCTAGCTTTGAGCTCTGAGGCTGTTCCTCTGAGTATGTGCCTAGATGTATAAAGGGAGAGCGGGGGCTGCTCATGTCGCTGACAGACGTGGGGGCGGAGTCTGAGTTTGAGTGAAGGGCTGGGGCACTGCTGTTGTTGTGTAGAGAAAAAGAGTTCACAGGAGACCCGTAGCCTGGAGCTTGGGCCTTTGGCGGAGAAAAAAAAAAAAAAACATGGCTGAATTTTAGCATGAGGGAAAGGCCTTGCGCTGGCCTCCAAGACACGGTGCATTTGTGTTCTGAAAGCTCAAGACATAGTGAGAGGTTTTTCTGTCTCCCTGCATGGTTTAAATGCAGCCACAGATTTCATTCATATTAAAATGATCTTATAATGTGCGGTACAATAGAGAGTAAATCCACCATCACACATGCAGACAGTCCTATATAAATATATTACTGGCCAACTGTGAATTATTAAGTCAGTTAATAAGTTAACAATTCTGAGAACTGTGAGAAAAAGGGAAGATGAAAACTCGCAATTGCGAGAAAAAGTCAGAATTGTGAGGTACAAACTTGCAGTTGCGAGAAAAAAAGTCAGAATTGCACAATTTTATCTCGCAATTCTGACTTTATTTCTGGCAACTGTGAGTTTATATCATACAATTCTGAGAAAAAATTCAGAATTGTGACTTTATATCTCAAAATTCTGACTTTTTAACTCGCAATTGCGAGTTTATATCTCAGAATTGCTATTTATTTCTCAGAATTGCGACATTATATCTCAATTGTGAGTTTATATCTCAGAATTGCTATTTATTTCTCAGAATTGCGAGATAAAAAGTCACAATTAACTTTTTTATTCTGTGGTGGCAACGGGCTTCCATATTTATAACTGGAGCTCAATTATTAATAATGCTAATGCATATTATTATCAATGTTTACAACTGTTTTTACTACTTAATAACTTTGTGGAAACCATTTCATTTTTTCATTTTGACAAGTTTCTTTGACAAATAAAAAAGCTCAACAGGACAGCACCTTTTTAAAATAAAAATAATATGTAACATTACAAAAGTATTTTCTGTCACTTTTGAATAATCTTATTGTGTCATTGCTGAAAAAACATTTTTTTTTTGAATGGTAGTGTATGACAATTCTCACAAAAATAGCATTCAACAATGATTATATATAAAAAAAATAATACCATCTCAGCATGTATTCGTCTTAAATAAATGTATTATTATAATACAGAAACAAAACAAAACAAAAATAACAACAACAACAACAACAACAACAACAAAAAAACATGTAACCTTTTAAAAAATATATTTTTTACATTTTTATTTGTTTTTATTTATTTATTTATTTTTCTTCAAAATTGAAAAAAGTGAAGACCAAAGTTCTTGGACACCTTTCGATTATTAAATGTGGAACACATTCATTTGTCAATGTGATGAACTACAGGGATGGTTATACAGCTTGGACACATGTGTGCACTTCAGAACTGACTTCATTCTTTTGTGAAAAATAACCTTGAGACAAGCTGGTTAAAAACAGAAAAAGTTAGTTAGTAAAGTTAGTTCAGTGAAAAACTCTTATTGTTTGTTTGCAGATGCCACTTGGTTTGATATTTTGCATGCAGTGCAATGAAATTCAGTCTAAAATGACCAAAAATGTCCACTAAGGGCCACTGTTTAGGCTATTGCATATGTAACATAAGAACAGTTGAGTATCAGTAAGATTAGTAACACTTTACAATAACTTCTATACATTAGCAACAGTTAATAAAATAGTTAACACAATATAGTGATGAACCATACTTTTACAGCATTTCTATCTTGTTTAATGTTATAATCTACATATAATAAAACATTTTCTTAAAGATTTTAAGTATTAAAAAATAAGCATGAGTTAATATATTATTAATAGTAGCAATAGCATCTTGGTAATTTAGCAATACCTAGACTGTTGTTCATTGTTAATTCATACCTAATGTAAACATATTTAACATTATTTTAAAGCGCTACCTTTTTCTTTCTTGTTTGAAGTGGTTTTGCTGATGAATATTATATTTGGCCTTCTCAAGTACCTAACACGTTTTTCCTCTCTTTTTGCATTCTTCTTAAAACAATCATGCATTACATCAGAAAGGGGAATGCTGAAAAGCTCACGTATTAACTTGGAATCACCCGCTGCCAAAACTTTACACGCATCCTCGTCCGTAAATAACACTCTGGTCTACCGTCAAACCCTCAGACTTCTGCTTTCACAAGCATTACAGTAATTTAAGGAGACAGGTTTAAAGTTCATATGATACTACTTATACGTTTGTGCCCTTCCTGGTCTCTTACTCACTAACTGAACACTCAGTGTCCTGAAGGACAAACTGTTTCAAAGCAGAAAAAGATAGAAGTGAAAGTTTCATACTTAATGACGCATGTAACACATTTAGTTTCTTACATATCCCATTACAAAGGTCTCTCTTGTTCACTGTCACACAGCATTAAGGAAACATTACACCACCAAATCTCCTATAAGGCCAGTTAAACTGGCTTATTCAGGTCCAACGGTTCTTCCCTGGCATGTCACTTTTCTTAAAATCTTCTCTTACTTTTTTTTAGCCCTCATTCTAAGAGGGGAGATGGTGACTTTTATCTGGATCTTTTATCCACTTCGTTATCAGGGACTATTTGTCTCCCTTCAGGTCTAGCTGCAGCTCAGCCTGGCTTATCAGCTTTTGGCTGTAGCGAGACTCTTGTTTAGAGCAGTGGGCAATTGTGAGGCCATTGTGGCTGTCCAACCTACAGCAAGTGTGCAGGATTGTATGCAAAGCCATTAAGAACTATTCTCTAATGCTTCGCTAACTCGCTGGCACAGTAAGAGGCAGCGTGATAAGGAGAAAAAGAGAGAAACAGTGTGAAAAGTGTGGGCACATTCAATTCAAAACAGTGTGGGATGTGAATGAAGAACAGGGATTTGACCTTGACCTATGCTGATGCGGTGACCACTTGGCAAAACTTGACCAAATTCCACAGAGCCTCAAATTCGAATTGCTAATACTAACCAGTAAGCCTGTGTAACAATTAGCATTAAAACAGTTCTAAAAGGTTAAAGTAAATGTTTTGTTTATGTGATATATTTTCAAGATAATAAAAGTAACATTCCATTCCATTTCCACAGCTAATATTGTGGCTAGAAGAATAATAACCTGCCTTAACCTGCTAGCTTACCAACATTTATTCTGGCCAACTGTGACCGGGCTACCTCATTTATAAAAAGTAATCTTTACATTCCAAAGTAAGCAAGAAAGTACAGTAATTACACCTCACAAAAAAAATAACAGTCAGCTTTAAAATGGTTACTATTATGAAATGACGTACGCAGCCGATAAATGTGACCTTTGAAGGCATAGCCTTGAAATGAGACACAGCTACTGCTGAACCTGGTAAATGAGTGACCTTGTACTAGAAACAGAACTTGCAGACTGATACTCTGAGGAGACTACACCTCAGATCAGGTGTGAGAAATCTGTTGCCCCAAGCACTCTGTGGACATTCAATACCAAATCCCAGCACCTGGACACCTTATTCTCTCTCTTTCCTCCACTCTCGATCTTGGTTTCCCATTTTCTTCCTGTTCTTTTCATATTTAGGATCAGCCTACAGCAATGAAAAGCCACATAATCCCATCCATGACATCCTGAAGCCCTCTTTCACTTTAGCAGGCAATCACTAACCTTTGAGATCCCACTATGTGACAAAAAGCTTCTCGTTTTAAAAGTATAGTCTGAAAATTCTGTCACTATTTATTTCCCATCATGTCACCTGAATGACTGAATTTCTTCTGTGGAACTCAAAAGAAGACATTTTGAAGAATGTTGGTCCATAGAATAGCCAATAGGAAACCGTTTGGTTACCAACTTTTATGTTGCACAGAAGAAAGATATGCATACAGGTTTGTAATGACATATGAGTGAAAATGAGAATTTACATTTTTTAGTGGACTGTCCATTTAACATAGGATCTGCATTGCATGTGGTCAGTCTGAATTCCACAACTTGTGCTCTAACCTTAATATATATATCTCAAGGTTGTAGTGGCATCCATTGCTATGTTCTATTTAGAGTGCTCCATTTAAAAGGCTGTCATTTATCTTAGTTTATCGTAATCTCAGAAAGTTACCTTATAATCAATGAGATTCTCTACACCACACAATGAATTTCTTATTTACGTCATGTCTACATTTTGTTATAATGAGATGATTTCTCAGACTCCAAAAACTCCGACAACTGGAGCACTGAGTGGATTCTAACTTATACGCCTCTGATTGGCTGTTGGGTTCAAGAAATCAGATATCTCTGTGATTGGCTACATTGCTTAATGCAGCAAAACGAGTTAAAATAGAAACCTCCAGAGCGCAAATCATAATGCACTGGATAATTTGCCGAATCTGCAATGAAATGCCATTATTACTCCAGATAGCACAAGATGTCTGTTAAAGATCACTTGATCGTTAAAGCATCTGCTGTGTACAAACATCTGACAGACGTCTCTAAGATGTCAGTTTTACATACATTCTAAATCATAAATATCTTAAAGACATCTAATAGACGTCTATTTGACATCTGATTGGAAACATCCTATAGACGTATTACAGATGAGCAAACACCCTAAAAAATACATCTTGCAGATGTAAATACAGATGTCAAATAGACATCTCCGAGATGTATATGTGCTATCAGGGACAGCTTTAACTGCTATTGATTTCATTATATCGAAAACAAATATTCTCTGATAAAGCAATCTGTATGAAACCAACGTGAGGTACAGTTTTTCCCGGCTGAGCTCATTATATGTAATGCGATCACGCCCAAATGCGTAATCATATACGTAAGACCTGCAAACATGTAAACACCCACATCACCTCCGTAAACAAAGCAGCAAGATTTATTTAGTTTATCTCGGCTACTTTTAGTTTTTTGGAAGAAGAGGCGCTGTGAGGAATAAGCTTTGGATTTACCTCAGAAAAAGAATGAGATGCAACGTGCGGCTTGATCGAGGGGAGATTTCTGACGAGTAATTAATGTTTCTTATTTGCATTATTTAATGTGTTATTGTGACATAAACTTAAACACAATTACTAGTTGGGTTTTTCCCAAACTATAATTCCAGACTAAAATGTTTGAAATCGAGTAAAACATTTTGAATATGATAGGCAACTTTCATTGCATCTAAATTTAGTTCGACATAAGGATGTTTTATGCTCTGTATACAGGGGTGCACATTAGTGGTCCACAGGTCCGCATGCGTGACCAAAATAAGAACATGCGCTGTGTAAGTTCAGAGCTTGCATTTGCGTACTGACATGCTTGACAACTGTTAATAAACAATTACCATTTTACAAACTGTAAATACTGTATAAGATTTCTATTCGAACTGAAAGCATAATTCTAGGCTATTTGCTGCCATTTTCAAAACACAATGCAAAACATTTAATTCACTGACGCTCTTCACTGAATGCTCTTCAACTGGAAGAGCCAAACCCGGCGGGAGTGCGTGTACTTACTTTCTGGGAACCCACCAAAATAAAGGGCTTACTAATTTAAGTTTAAAATTTATTAAATTTTAAGCTTACTATAAAGTAACTGTATTTTTATTTAATACTCCCTTTTTATTTTAAAATATAATAGTATTACCACACTTTGTTATTTAGTTTATTATTTTATTAAAAAAATAATAATAAATAAAGTCCAATGATATTATCATCACTATTATTAATTTTTTTTAGAGTTACCACACTATGTGCAGCGTGAGGACCAAAACCAAATCTTCAGGTATTATGAGAACCATCAGGCTAAAAAAACATATGTGCACCCCTATCTATATAATATAACACAATAGGCCTATGATATAAAAGTAATATGTGGTTTACCAGGCATGATAAACTCCTTTGTACTGTGTGAACTTAGTAAGAGAGTCAAGCAGAAACACATTGGGATGTAAAAGGAAACAGTTAATCACACCAGTGGCATTAAGTAAGTGAAAAGTGTGCTTGCATAAAATGCATTCCCATAAGAATTTGTTTGAATAACATTTGGTTAAACTGCATTCTGGGGTAATTCAAACAGGTCTTGCCGGTTGGCACAATCTTGAAAGGCTTATATTGCTCAAATATATGTAAGTCAGCTAAGCTCATTCAAAGCAAAAAAGAACCAGAGGTAGAAATATGTTATTAAAAGAACTGAAAGCCAGAATGAAAACACATGCTATGTGATATATGTTTTGCTCTACAGTTGTTTTTACAGTATTGGCTGACACATTCAGAATAATGACATTACACATGATTGATGTGCTCCTTAAAGGCCTATCAGGAAAACGTATCCCTCACTTTCCACTAGAAAAATCTCTGAGCTCAAATGCAAGGATTCTTTCAAAAGATGAATGAATGCAAGACCTTCAGTGGCTGTACAGACCTCACCTGAGTGTTGAGAGAGGGGTTGACTAACTTGGGAGGTCTGTGGTCAGGCCCAGGCTGGGTTTACTAAAGGCAGGTGTTGGATTAGTGGGGCAGGGAGCCCACACATTCCTTCATGAGAGACGCTGAGGGTCAACTTTAAGACATGCTCCACAGCACACAAACTGCCCCATCCTCCATTCTACACAGTGAGACCCAGACTAAACGACTCCGAGATGGTGGGGTGAGAGCACATACACGTGCACTCATGCACACAAATACAGACACACACTTAGAGAGACAGAGCAGGGCAGAAAAAGAAACAGCATTTCTTTTCACAGAAAGGGAGAAGACACAGTATTTCTTTTAGCTGCCTGTTTCATTTGCTCAGAGAAGTGCAAATAAATATGTCAAAGCACATTCCATGAGTTTTCCCTGGTAAGTCACTGCCGTTTTCCCAGTCTTTGTGCTATCACAAAAAATGACTGCAAATAATCAAGGACGTTTCTTGTAATATGAATCATCATCTACACTGTAAAAAATAAAAAACACAATTTGTTGAGTCAGCTTAAAATAATTTGTTACCCTGCTGCCTTAAAATTTTATGTTCAGTCAACTAAAATAAGTTTAGTCAACTTGAAATCTTAAGTTGTAGTAAGTAACAACTTATATATTTGTGTTTGCTAAACTTAACAGATGGGTAAGTAACCCTGCTGCCTTAAAATTTTAAGTTGATTGAAATCAAATATCTAAGTTGTCACTTAGTATAATTTAACATTTCAAGTTGAATAAACTTTTTTTTAGTTGACTGAACTTAAAATTTTAAGGCAGCCAGGTTACAAATTATTTTAAGTTGACTCAACAAATTGTGTACATGCATTTATCATGTGTTCTTGTTGCTTCCTTGCCACATTAATTGTATTGCACCTGTATTATTTTACATTTTAATGTAATAAACATTTCATGTCAGATTTCAATTTTAGTTACCAAAAATTAATAGTTTTAGTTTTAGTTAGTTAACAATAATAACAGCACTGTCTTTCATGAGTTAAAACCAGTGTACAAATACTAAAATGTAATCTAAACCAAAAACAAAGTGAAAACAATTTTGTTAACTAAAATAAAAATTAATATAATTAATAACTAAAACTAAATAATCAGTAAACTAAAATAATAGTAAAAATATTATTTAAAAATAAAAATAACTTTTCATTAAACATGAAAGATTCAAATCATTAACACTAGATTTATCTGATGTAAGCAGAGCGAAATTAATGCCAGAAATGTAATAAACAAATATACTATAACTACATTTAAAATCTAAAAGATTTTAGAGTAAAAATCATAGAGTAAAAAGAGTAACAAATGCTAAACTAAACTGAAAGAACAGACTGAAACCAATCCTTATTTAAAACTGTTATAATCCTGGTTCACATGTCTATCTAATCCTTAAGAATGATAATGATCAACAGATTTAACAGATTTGGCCTGCTGTATGTAAAGGAGAGCCTTAAGCATGAGACTCGACTCAACTCACCCCCTCCCAGACTACATAATTAAAGTTAATTAATATACTAGTTAAGGTGGAGTTGGGAGCGGTGACGAGATGGAAGTGAGCTTAGCAACCACTTATGTTTTGTTTGACAGGACTAGATGAACAAGCTCCTCCTGAACTTTTATTTAGAACTCCATTAGAGATACAAGCAAAAGTTTTTTTTTTACTGCAGAAGCATTACAATACTTTTAGCTCAATTTGTTGTGCACTATTAGCATTATAAATGGTTGCATATGGAGTAAGGAGTTGGCTGAAGGCATCACCATGCTGGTGGTTTCATCAGGGGGCTTGACTATGCGGTGGCAGGAACCCATCTATCAAGGTAGATAGAAGTGCAGTGGGAGGGGAAATTAGGCTCTCTCTTTCTGCGTCTGTGATGGATAAGGAAGAATTTTAAAAGGAAGCCACAATCCTGACATCACCTTCATCACTATTATTACCAAAGAGTTTATTAAGGAGTTTTGCACTTAGACATCTGCACATCTGTTTCATACACGGGGCCTTTTTATAGTTGTAAAGTTCAGTTCAAACTGAGTTCAAACGAAAGAAGTCTCTTACTCGTAATACTGTAAAATATTATTACAAATATGAATAACTTTTTCCATTTTAATTATATTTTAAATAAAAAATATATATTTAATATGTTTAAATATATATTTTGATGCTGAATATTTTTATAGAAAATGTGAAAATGGATTTTTCTTGCCACCACAGGAATAAATTACATTTTAAAATATATTCCAATTAGGGCTGTCAGTTTAACACCTTAACTTAATTATTTATAGTTATGAAAAAAAAAAAAACGCGATTAAATTTTTTTAACACAGTTAACGCACTGGCCCCGCCCCTAGACCTGTATGTCATCTTACATTTCATACAGTTGACTGTTGACAAATACGATGCAGGGCAACAACTCCATAAATGCTGTTATGCCCTAAAGTTAAAGATGTTGGGGCACAAAATGTGCATGTGTTTTATCTGTGATATGTATATATACAGTGGGTACAGAAAGTATTCAGACCCCCTTAAATTTTTCACTCTTTGTTATATTGCAGCCATTTGCTAAAATCATTTAAGTTCATTTTTTTTCTTCATTAATGTACACACAGCACCCCATATTGAAAAACACAGAATTGTAGACATTTTTGCAGATTTAAGTATTCAGACCTAAGTATTCAGACCCTTTTCTGTGACACTCATATATTTAACTCAGGTGCTGTCCATTTCTTCTGATCATCCTTGAGATGGTTCTACACCTTCATTTGAGTCCAACTGTGTTTGATTATACTGATTGGACTTGATTAGGAAAGCCACACATCTGTCTATATAAGACCTCACAGCTCACAGTGCATGTCAGAGCAAATGAGAATCATGAGGTCAAAGGCCTGAAGAGCTCAGAGACAGAATTGTGGCAAGGCACAGATCTGGCCAAGGTTACAAAAAATTTCTGCTGCACTTAAGGTTCCTAAGAGCACAGTGGCCTCCATAATCCTTAAATGGAAGACGTTTGGGACGACCAGAACCCTTCCTAGAGCTGGTCGTCTGGCTAAACTGAGCTATCGGGGGAGAAGAGCCTTGGTGAGAGAGATAAAGACGAACCCAAAGATCACTGTGGCTGAGCTCCAGAGATGCAGTCGGGATATGGGAGAAAGTTGTAGAAAGTCAACCATCACTGCAGCCCTCTACCAGTCGCGGCTTTATGGCAGAGTGGCCCGACGGAAGCCTCTCCCCAGTGCAAGACACATGAAAGCCCGCATGGAGTTTGCTAAAAAACACCTGAAGGACTCCAAGATGGTGAGAAATAAGATTCTCTGGTCTGATGAGACCAAGATAGAACTTTTTGGCCTTAATTCTAAGCGGTATGTGTGGAGAAAACCAGGCACTGCTCATCACCTGTCCAATACAGTCCCAACAGTGAAGCATGGTGGTGGCAGCATCATGCTGTGGGGGTGTTTTTCAGCTGCAGGGACAGGACGACTGGTTGCAATCGAGGGAAAGATGAATGCGGCCAAGTACAGGGATATCCTGGACGAAAACCTTCTCCAGAGTGCTCAGGACCTCAGACTGGGCCGAAGGTTTACCTTCCAACAAGACAATGACCCTAAGCACACAGCTAAAATAACGAAGGAGTGGCTTCACAACAACTCCGTGACTGTTCTTGAATGGCCCAGCCAGAGCCCTGACTTAAACCCAATTGAGCATCTCTGGAGAGACCTAAAAATGGCTGTCCACCAATGTTTACCATCCAACCTGACAGAACTGGAGAGGATCTGCAAGGAGGAATGGCAGAGGATCCCCAAATCCAGGTGTGAAAAACTTGTTGCATCTTTCCCAAAAAGACTCATGGCTGTATTAGATCAAAAGGGTGCTTCTACTAAATACTGAGCAAAGGGTCTGAATACTTAGGACCATGTGATATTTCAGTTTTTCTTTTTTAATAAATCTGCAAAAATGTCAACAATTCTGTGTTTTTCTGTCAATGGGTGCTGGGGTGCTGTGTGTACATTAATGAGGAAAAAAATGAACTTAAATGATTTTAGCAAATGGCTGCAACATAACAAAGAGTGAAAAATTTAAGGGGGTCTGAATACTTTCCGTACCCACTGTATATACATATACATATCACAGGGCTGCAAGAGCAATATGACACGAGTCCTGATTTTGTCCTGATCTATCACAAGCTTAAATGTGATTTTATACAACAGTTCAAATAAATAATACAACAGTATATAAGATGTTGATATTGTGTTTTATTTTAAACACAATATTATGTGTTTTTGCTCAATTTTGCAGAGAACGTATTACCTTTGAAGCCATAGCAGAATTGTTGCGCATCCCAGAGCAACACAGCGGTGTTTAGTTTCTGAATGAATCCGCGTTTTGAACGAATCGTGTGAACTAATGATTCAAAAGCTCATTCATAAAGAGAGCCATTTACTTAATTACTGAATGAACCAGCCATTTGAACGAATCGAATGAATGACCGCCACCTGCTGGCAGATTTTGCTTTTTATTTAGAGTATCATTTCATTAAAATAATAATAATAATAATAATAATAATAATAATAATAATAACAATACAAATAACAACATTTAAGGGATAGTTCACCCCCCAAAAATTAATTCTGTCATTGTTTACTCACCCTCATGTAATTTCAAACCTTTCTTTTGTGGAACATAAAAGAAAGTATTTTGAAAACTGTTGGTAACAACAGACTGTTTTGGTTACCAATGACTTTCGTTGTATAAACAAAAAATACTGAGATGTTTCTCAAATTATCTTCTTTTATGTTCCATAGTTTATGTTAGGCTGTTGCAGCCTAAATGTGTAATAATAAATGTAATAAATTAAAACTAAATGTTTTATGTTGAATCAAATAAAATATTTCTTTCAAAGCTACAATTTGTAATGTCTACTTGATACTTTCTCATGTAACACACACAAAAAAAGCTTTAACTAATTTAAATACATTTTTGGGTATTTTCATAGTGAAATTTATTTTCGGATTAATTAGATTAATTAATCGAAACATTAGGTGATTAATTAGATTTCAAATTTTAATCAACTGACAGCCCTAATTAAAAATAAAACAGTTAATATTTTTTCATACTATTTAACAATATTTCTGTTTTCGTATTATTGTATTATTTTTGGTTAAATAAATGCAGCCTTTCAATATGGAAGCCCGTTTCCACCACTGGGGAAAAAAAAAAAAGGCTATTGTGACTTTTAATCTCACAATTCTGACTTATTTTCTTAGAATTGCATGATACGAACTCGCAATTTTGACTTTTTCTTTTTTTTTTAAGAATTGAGATATAAACTCACAATTGCAATTTATAAAATCAGAATTGCGTGATATGAACTCACACTTGTGAGAAATAAAGTCAGAATTGTGATATAAAAATTATTTTTTCATGCACTTCTATTCTTTTTTTTAGAATTGTGAGATATAATTGCAAGATATAAACTCACAATTCTGATTTTTTTTTTCTTTTTTTGATTTAATTTCTCAGGAGTCTGAGTTTATATCTCACGGATGCACAATGCTGACTTTATAATTCACAACTGAGAGTTTACATCTCACAATTGTGAGAAAAAAGTCAGAATTGTGAGAGAAAAAGTCACAATTACTTTTTTATGTATTTTTATTTAACAGCATAAACGGTCTTTCATATTTCTAAGAGACTTATCTATTTATTTATTTTTATTTTAATTATTCAAAATTTTTGAACCCTCTAACCCTTTCAAGTGTAAATAAAGTCTCTTTTGTTGGATTTGATGGAAAGTAACATATTTGAAGAGTCTCTGTAGATAAGAATGTATCAGTAGGAATGTCAACATATGCAATCCTAGAATAGAACTGCATTGAAAGGTCTGAATTGAGGCCCAGACACTTCACAAATGCTATTATCTGAAAATCCTTCTCTATATACTTACTTCTCTATACAATTATCATATTTCACCCTGCAGTCAGATGTATGGTATGCTTAACACAGTTACTAAGGGAAACTGGTTAAATAGACAGAACGGCCTACACCCTACAGGGCATTTTATAGGTGGCCTGTAATATAAGAGCAAATGGAGCCTTTGAGAAGAAGGCAGTGAGACTTGTTTATTCAGTGGAGTCTTTTCAGAAGGCCACAGATGGCCGTAAAGCCGGAGGATGAGATGGAAAAGTGCTATCATCACCTGCTGTAGTTTTATTTTGTGTGTGAACGCAAAGGAGACACAAAAAAGACAGATAGAGAGAGAGAATGGTTGTCCTGAAGAGTTATGGAAAGAGCATGACATCAGTTGTTGGACAAACTGTGAATAACAAGAGAAAATAAATGAAAGATGTGTGCAGGATACAGAAAATTAGAAACAAAAGGGAGCAAAGGAGACCCAAAATTAAGACTGAACATAGAAAAACAAAGAAATGTGTCGATCAAAACAGCTTGTGAATTGAGAAAAGGGTTGACGCAGAAAGACTGAAACACTGAGATAAAGAAAGTAGGAGAAAGAGAGAGAGTAGGGGACGACAAAATGTGTGACAGAAAAAGAGTGATGTATGGGGGTCTGAGACATGTCCATCCACACTCCTCTTGTTCGGGGAAGCTCAATACGTCAGGATTTAACCCCAGGCCTCCCCCTTTTGTGGGGTGCTGTCAAACAGAGACAAATATGCAAACATGATATGAGCCCACTGATACTGTCACCGCCTAACAAATAAGTCTTTCACCAACCCGGCTGCATGTTGACAGAGCACCTCTGAGATCTTCACATTTCCTGCAGAATAATACAGGGGTCTGGGGGATACGACAAATTCTTTTGTGTCTCAAAAGTCTTCTTTACTCTGCCAAATTAAGCTCTGTGCCATCTCTGCAGTGCCAAGAATTTATAATAAAGACATTGCAATTAATATTTATTTATTTATTGCCACAGGAGTGTGTTGGATTTTTATTTCTAAAGAACCACTTTCAGAAGCAGATGTAGGCTAGCAGGATCTCCACTATCCATCCACACACATGTTGGGTTTCCATGTTTTATGGGGACATTCCAAAGGCATAATAATTTTTATACTGCAAAAAACTTTCTGTATGATTTCTAAGCTGTTTTTCTCATGGGGACCAACAAATATCCCCACAAGCACAAGTATTTTGGACACTGCCATCTTTGTGGGAACATTTTGTCCCCATACCCACCTGAGACCCTGTATCCTCATATGAGGACCTTATATTTTAGTGAATTTTTCTGAGACTGCCACAGTTTTAAGTCTGGATGTACACAGCACATTCAGGGCTTTTCAGAAATAAATGTTTGGATGTCTCACAATGACCACTTCCTCTCCTTGGTTGTGTAATATTAATTTAGTGACACTCTTATGGAAATATTATAATATTTTGTAATTATCATTTAAATCTGACAATTTTTTTAAACTGTGTGTCATAAATCAACATCTCTGGAAAATGTTATGGGGTTTCAAATCAAAATATGACTTTCTGTTATGAAACAGGACTTTGATTTCATACATGTCCTCATATGAGGACACCGGGACTAAAAGCATGTTTATTACGCATTTTGGGCGACACAGCAAAGGAATAGGGAAAGAAATTATATTTCAATATTCCTATGAAATATTATATATTATTATGAAAATCATGTCAATTATTACTCCCATTATTACACTTCTTTTTCATTGCATGTTGCCCCAAAACATTAATATGCAAATCGGATTTTGTTTATAGATACATTGTATATAATGATAAAATGGCCATTTTACACACATTTTGCATAAAGAAAAAGAGTATATAAAATCATTCTGTTATAACATATTTGAGACACATCTTTATACAAAATTTGGTAAAAAAAAAAAACTAAAAAAGAAAACTAAAAATGTATTGGTGATTAAAAAAAACAAAAATCTACTTTTTGCCTATGCATGTTCATGCATGTATTTTTATTTATTTATTTTTAATTGAGTCCCAGTGTCCTCTACCAAGGACATAGCATAACTTATGAATGAAATATCATTTTATTGTATTATTATTTTTTTAATGCTCTGAACAATGTAATGAAAAAATGACATGAAAAAATACTGATTTTTTACTATTTTTATCCCCCTGGGTCTCAGGAGGATAACGTGAGGTATACCTGAACCACACACACACACACACACACACAATTTTAATAATAATAATAATAATAACAATAATAATAATAAATTTTTTATATACTATTCGTTTTAAAAAGTTTTGAAAGAAGTATCTTACACACAACAAGGCTGTACCACAAGTAATTCTTTTTTGATCTATTTAATACATCTTTGCTGAATAAAAGTATAAATGTAAAATTTAAAAATAAGTAGTTAAAAAAAAAAAAATGTACTGACCCCACACCGACCCCAAATAATTTTTTCTTTGAATTTTTTTTTCTGGACGGAAGCGCATACAGACATGCAGGATTTCTCCCTTCTTTTTCCATCTCCACACCAACCGTAAGAATTCACTTAATCATTTTCAAATGAGTGAGCAATACTTCACTGAATCTCCTCTCTGGTAAAGCCCTGCCAAAACATCTAACGCTTGATTAGCTTTTTCCTTACTTCTCCCTCATACCCCACGGCACAAATTCATTACTTATGTTCACAGTCTAAATATATCACTCCATCTCTGCTGTTTGATGGAGCTAGATTAGATTTGATTATAATAGCCTACCATGCCCTACAGTTGGCAGCAGTCTGCAGTCCATTGAGAGAGAGATCAAAGGCGCATGGTAGCCGGAGCCAAAAAAGTGCCAGATAGAGAGGAGAGGGAGGCCCCACGCTTAATCTCATACACTGAGGGAAAGTGACCTGTATTCGGTTTTCCTCTGAACCTTCCATACATGTTCCCTTGTGGCTTGCCACAGGGATATTGCTGGGCATTGTGGTCTGACTGCTGAGAAACAGAGAGCTCCTTCACCACTCTGCTGCAAGTCATCGCAATCCACTCTGACTTTCTCTCAATGCTGGAAAATGAACTGCGAGGCACCCGGCCTCCGCTTCCACTCGAATGCTGTGAGAGAGACAAGAATAAGATCAAACGTCTGATCCTCGGTCATTCCCACTGCTGTAACCACAATGAATTTACAGCTGTCTCTTTACCACACAATCCTCTGAAGGACAGGCACTCTCAAGAGGCTCTCGAACATGTGGGCGAAGTGGTTGTTTCATGACATATGACTTCAACCGTGAAAACGCTGTGACTCATTGGAACAGGCTCAAATCTGATGAACTGAGACATGACATGTTAGCATAAGGGAAAATCATTAAAGCGCAAAAGCTTCTGGATCAAACAGCTGTGATTCCGATGCTTGACGTGTTGATATGAATGAAATATTTTCCGCCGCAGGAACGACTTCCTTGCATTGTGTTACAGTTATACAATTAAGTGAAACACGCAACTCTCTACAGGATCCTGACCCAGGGCAACCTAAAGCAATTTAACATGCAGTTGGCCAAAAGACACGTGCGCTAAGTGAATAAGGATGTGTAAAACATTTGCAGAAATTTAAGACTGTGTTTTGATTGCAGTGGAACTGCACACACCAACATATATTGATCTTGGCAAACTCTCTAGAGTTTTACAGAGCAAATTGCTCATTAGCATTAAAATGTACAGACAGTTTATTGGTCTAAATGATTTCATCAAAAAAATCCCACAGTATGTTTTGTACAGCAGACTACAGGCATGGATATAATTATCGTTTCTTTCTGGGGAGGAAATAATTGTGTGGACAAAAGGTTCTGACATGGGTGTAACACCTACAGTTAAGATACATGTAAATGCAAAGTAAAAATGAAATAGTTGGATAGCTTGTCAGACAAGCACCATTCCAGATGTAACATAATCTAGACATTTTTATTCTGGACTTTCACAGCAAAGGCATACATTCATTTAGTTTTATGCACATTCATTCAGTTTAGTTTACAACCATTACAACCATTTTACACCTATTACAAAATCATTTATTCTGATTCATTTACTTCGCCAATTTCCCAAAAGATTAGAAACCAGAAACCCTAATAAATCAAACCACATGATAAACAAGAACTTTTATTGTAGGTATTATTGGTGTCTTAATTACACTCTTAAAAATAAAGAAATTTTAAAAGGTTCTTCACAGCGATGTCATAGAAGAACCATTTTTGATTCCACAAAGAACGATTTAGTCAAAGGTTCTTTAAAGAACCACCTCTTTCGTACCTTTTTATAATCTGAAAAACTTTCTTTCGTGACAAAGAACCTTTTGTGAAACAAATATTTTCATTAGATGTTAAAGGTTCTTTATGGAGCCATTAAAAAAAAAGGTTCTTCTATGGCATCGTGAAGCACTTTTATATTTAAGAGTGTAGTTGATGTAGTTTAGAAGCAACAAATCAACAAAACTCACAAAATCAGAATCACAAGCTGCCTTCTTAAGGAATTATAATGCAATCATCTACCATTCTATATGTTTTTAACTGTATCTTATGCCTGCACATTATATTGACAGAATAAATCAAGATTGTAAAATTGATTTTGATCACTTCTTAAATAACACACTCCATAACTGGTTCTGTTCTGAACTCTTTATAAGACACTCTCATGTTTATGCAGCTAATCTGTTGTTTATAATTTGTATTGAACTATATATATTTATTATATAAAACCTAAGATGTTTTGAAACTGATATGCACGTAAGCATTAAACAATAGACACTTAATTTAATAATAGTTTAGCATTTTTCAGACCAGTTAAGATATTAACCCAGACACATACATCATCACTTCCAAAACCTTTTAATGTCATATATCTGTTTTGCATAATGCCAGTGTATTATATGATACCTAATATGTGTTATACATTATAAATTTTGTAGGGAAAAATATTGCTGATACAATCTGTGTTTTTCCATTCTCATATATTTCAAAGCTCCAAAGAACTGTTTTGTGTCCTAGTTCAGTAAC
The DNA here is from genome assembly GCA_012976165.1 of Labeo catla. Taxonomy (NCBI): domain Eukaryota; kingdom Metazoa; phylum Chordata; class Actinopteri; order Cypriniformes; family Cyprinidae; genus Labeo; species Labeo catla. The sequence continues at coordinate 249,442 of VONZ01000446.1, read as the reverse complement.
AAAAAGATGGTGGATCAAATTACAGCTGTAGCAGAGATTGATGCTACTCTAATAAGTGCATTCCTCAATGACAAATTCAATTAATTTATCTCTCATGTTCATTAGTTTGGTCCAAAGTTCAAATCTACTGAGAAAGTGGTCCCATCAGCTATGAATTTGAGAGAGATGGAAGTGTAGAATATATTATGTTTCAATTAATGTAATTTTCTTCCCCTGCACTTTATCACATCGGTATATATATATTTTTTGTTGTATATTTTTAAACTATAAACTTCTGTACTTACCACATGGGATATTTCAAAAGTTCTTGGATTTTTCCCTTTCTGATTTCAGAACCTGTAAATCAAAGAAACCAGATTCTACAAATGATAAGGATTAAACAAGATTATTTTTCCCAGCACAATATTCAATAAGTTTCCTCATTCATCTGTTATCATGGGCTGTAATTAATAACTCTTTGCTAATGGGGTCTTAGTCAGACCCATTCATAACTGTCTGCTTTACCCACCAGCCCTTGCAGCACTGTGCATCTATAAAAAGCCCTTGACTCCAGGCCATGCAAACCCCATTCATCTTCACACCCACACAGACTTACGTATTCTATGGCATAACCTGTCCATCCTTCATCAGAAAGCAACCTGATAAAGCATAGTATTTACTGAAACAACACCCCTCCCTGCTACTCTGGGTCCAGTTGCATTTGCCAAAGCTGATGCTGGACCACACTGCCATTCATGTAACCAAAAGCACTTTTTCTAATAGCGTCACAGAACAAACCCACTCTGTGTTGGTTTGAGTCACACTGACCTGTCAGTTTCAGCCAAACACATCTGGCTCTATGTGTGTATTTGTGTCAGGTATAATATGGGTTTATAGCCTGCGGATGTCTCTCAACAGTTACAATGTTTGAAGTTTTACTCAAGGTTCCTTCCTTGGTGTTCCTTCCGCTGGTGAAGTTCCAAAATTGGGTAAATATTAGGCCAAGGAGATGAAAAAGACCCGAGGCCACTGGGAACACACAAAAAGAGGCCGGACGCTGGGATAAAGGCAGCTTAGCTGTCAGTCTACTGTATTTAATCCTGACCTCCATTCTCTTCCTTGACATCTGCTATATAGACTTCAGGCACCAAGGATCTGGAGGAGTCCATTTCAGATAAATCTTGTAGGTGCTTTATTACTTTTGACAGACAGAGACACGGAAAACTGTCAATCACGAATGCTTTATCTACTTCCTCAAACAAAAGGATGACAAAAACAAAACTTAAGCAGGCCTAGTCATTTTCTTTCTCCTCTGTTTTCGTAAATAGCGTGGATCACAGTATTCGGTTTTTAGAAGTTAGCACACAATGAATTACAGCCGTTATTATAATTTTAGTGTAAAATTAATTAATAAATTTAGTCATGCTTACTTTATCTCACCATGACCATTTCCATTACATGAAAGCAATATAAATGTACCTTAGTCCTTAGAGGTTTGGGCCTAAAGTGATCTGAGACTCTATTTACACCTGATTCACATCTGTTTTGGTTGATCCAAGGCAATGCTATAACTGAGATTCAGTGGGTGTCACACACACACAAACACACAGGAGGAGACGAGAGGTAAGCGACAATGAGTAACAGGGTTTATTGACAGCAATAGAGCAGTAGTGGGATTGAGACAAGAGTAATATCTTAGCTGACTGTCCTTGATGCGGTGAGAGTGTGAAGGAGTCCAGATACTGGCAGCCACGCGGAGAATAAGGAACGGGGAGGTACCAAAACGCAGGAGAAATGATAATAGGGAGTCCGGTGCGAGCTTAAGACCCGACAAACGTAAACTGGTCCAAACAGTCCTATTTATAGGGAGTGGCAGGCGGGAACGGGTGCACGTGGTCAGAATTCAGGTGATGTGGAACGGGTAGGAGGACCTCCCAGAGGCGTGGCTTGTGAGGGTGGCTGTGGTGAATGCCTGACACTACCTCCTCCTCCAGGGGCAGCTCCCGACGCCCTAACACGACGCCGAGGACGGCCACGACCGTGAGGGGCAGGACGATCAGGGTGGTCACGATGGAAGTCCGAGAGAAGACTGGGGTCCAGTACATCGTCCTGCGGTACCCAGGAGCGTTCCTCGGGTCCATACCCCTCCCAGTCGATGAGGTATTCCAGGTGGCCTCCACGACGCCGCGAGTCCAGAATCTGGCGGACCGTGTAGGTGGAGGGTTGGTCCAGGACTTCAGGAGGAGGGGGCCCAGCTTCAGCTCCCGGGGGTTCTGTGGCAGAAGGAAAATAGGGTTTCAGCAGTGAGACGTGAAAAGTGGGAATTATGCGGTACCTGGGAGGGAGCTGGAGCTGGAACGTGACATCGCTGATCTGCCTCAGGATCTTGAACGGACCTATGTAGCGGGGACTCAGCTTACGGCACGGGAGCCGGAGACGAATGTCGTGGGTGGACAGCCAGACTGAGTCGCCAGGTTGGTATGGAGGAGCGACCCTGCGTCTGGCATCTGCAAAGTGTTTGTTCCTGCGAATCGCTCGTTGGAGATGGTGGTGAGCTGAGTCCCACACTCTCTTGCTCACCCGGAACCAGTGGTCGACAGCTGGAACATTAGAGGGTTCCTCCGTCCAGGGAAACAGCGGCGGCTGATAACCGAGTACGCACTGGAAAGGTGTTAATCCGGTGGAATCCTGCCGCAGGGAGTTCTGTGTGTACTCGGCCCCGGTCCGGGATGCCAAATTGGCAGAACACCTGGTGAAAGAGGTGTTCCGCGGCCTCCATGGCCGTTGGCAAGCCCTTCAGAGGGATGAACTTACACATCTTAGAAAATCGATCCACGACTACCAAGATACAGGTGTTACCCTCGGAGCTTGGAAGGTCCGTAATGAAGTCTACTCCAAGATGGGACCAGGGCCTCTCCGGGATGGGTAGTGGAACCAGTAGACGTGCGGGCGACATGCGAGGAGAGTTAGACCTGGCACAGTCAGAGCAGCTCTGGACATACCTGATGGCGTCCCGGTGCATACTGGGCCACCAGTACCGGGACTGTAGGAGCGAGAGGGTCCGTTTGCTGCCTGGGTGTCCAGAGCCCGGAGACTGATGAGCTGCGCCCAGAAGGCGATGGCGCAAAGCGCTTGGGACGTAGAGTTTGCCTTCTGGGCAATCCGGCGGAGCAGGCTCCTGAAGAGTGGCTTGCTGAATGTCTCGGTCGATGTTCCAGATGATAGGGCTGACGATGAGGTGAGACGGGATGACGGGCTCCGGATCTGTGGGTGGTTCTGGAGATGATAGACGGGAGAGGGCATCGGCAGGGACGTTCTTGGAACCGGGGCGATACGTGATCTTGAAATGGAAACGTGTAAAGAAGAGTGCCCAGCGTGCCTGACGGGGGTTGAGCCGTTTGGCGTCACGGAGATACTGCAGGTTTTTGTGGTCAGTGATGATAGTGAAGGGGTGCCTAGCCCCCTCCAGCCAGTGACGCCACTCATCCAGGGCCAGTTTGATGGCAAGAAGTTCGCGGTTACCCACATCGTAGTTTTGCTCTGCCGGTGACAGCTTATGGGAGTAAAATGCACAGGGATGGAGGAGGGCAGGATCACCGGCCGCTTGCGACAGCACTGCACCGACACCTGCTGTGGAGGCGTCCACCTCCACCGTAAAAGGGAGCTCCGGATCAGGATGGCGTAGGAGGGGTGCAGTGCTGAAGAGGTGCTTCAGGTGTTGGAAAGCCTCGTGGGCGGCGGGGTTCCAGGTGAGATGTTTAGGTTTACCCCGCAGGAGGGAGGTCAGAGGTGCTGTGATGGAGCTGTAATCCTGGATGAAACGACGGTAGAAGTTGGTGAAACCAAGGAAACGCTGGAGTTCTTTAATGTTATGGGGTTGTGGCCACTTCAGAATTGCATTAACTTTCCCCTGGTCCATGTGCACGCCCTCGGCGCTGATGTTATATCCAAGGAACTGTACGGAAGGCTGATGAAACTCACACTTCTCCAGTTTGAGGTAGAGCTGATGTTGGCGGAGTTTGAGGAGGACCTGAGGAGGACCTTGCCCATGAAGAAGAAGCTCGAGGCGGCCGGTGAGGTTGATGGTCGAATAAATCCTTGGTTGAGGGCCTCTGTGATGTAAACCTCCATCGCCTGGCGCTCCGGGATGGACAGTGGATAGACTTTGCCCTTGGGTAGTTGAGCCCCAGGCAGCAGATCGATGGCGCAGTCCCATGGCCGGTGCGGTGGTAGTTGGGTGGCTGCTTGCTTGCTAAATACGTCCTGGAACGCCCTGTACTCCGCTGGGATCTCAGGGGTGTTGACAGGTTCTGGGCTCTCGATCTGGGTGGAAGCCAGTGGAACAGGAGTGACGTGACGATGGGGAACTCTGGATATGCAATGGTCAAAACAGTTCTTACTCCAGCGTGTGATGTCACAGGGGTCCCAGCGGAGTTCCGGATGATGTAATCGAAGCCAGGGGCGTCCCAGGATGATGTTAACGGTCGATCCCTTCAGTACCAGAAGCTTGATTTCCTCATAGTGAAATAGTCTAATTTGCAGGGTGATATATGGTGAAGAATGGTGTACTCTCCCACGCCCGAGTGGTTTACCTTGAATAGCTGTCACTGCATATTCATGATGGTGGCGCTGATGAGAGAGATGTAGTTTCTTTAAACAGTCCGCGGAGATGAAGTTGCCGGAGGAGCCTGAATCAATTAAAGCAGAAGTGGAAACAACATGATCAGAAGTATGCAAAGTGACCGGTATTAATGTGAGCAGAGTGGGTTCGATCTCTGAAGTAATAGTACTCACCATCGGGCGTGGGGGTCGGACTGGGCAGTTGCGGAGAATGTGTCCAGGTTGACCACAGTAAATGCAAAGTCCAAGGCTGATGCGGCGATTGCGTTCGGTTCGTGAGAGCCGTGTAGAATCAACTTGCATCGGCTCTGGTACTGGAGCGCTAGCAGCCACCGTGGCAGCCGAAGGAGCGGTTACAGGAGGTTGGCAGGCGGCTAGCTGCTGGGAGACGCGAGTTGTACGTAACAGAAAAGCTTCTAGTCCAATACTGTCATCACATATCGCCATTGCTGCGTGAATCTCCGGGTTTAACCCTTGACGATATGCACCCAGTAGGGAGATCTCATTCCATCCGCTAGCCGCCGCCAGCGTGCGGAAGTGGAGTGTGTATTCATGGATCGAAGAAGAGCCTTGACGTAAGTGGAAGAGCTGGTCGGAAGTGGATAGTGTACCGGTCGCCGTGCTGAACACCTCGGAGAAGTGATTCACAAACTGATCGTAGGAGTTGATTATAGGATTGTTAGAATTCCAGATTGCTTCAGCCCACTTCAGAGCCCTGCCGGTGAGGAGGGAGGTGAGAAAAGTGACCTTAGCCCGCTCTGAGGGAAACTGTTGGGGTTGCATTTGGATGTAAAGATTGACTTGCAACAAAAAAACGCTACATTCAGCTGCCTCGCCCGCATAGGTAGCGGGCGTGGCCATGGGACTTCCTGAGGCAGATGGTGGCGTTGATGGATCTAAAGCCGCCTTAAAGGCATTCACCAACTCCGTGAAAGGATCTGCAGCAGTGGGTGTCTTGGTGCTCATCTTGTGAGGTCGGGTCTTCTGTCACACACACACAAACACACAGGAGGAGACGAGAGGTAAGCGACAATGAGTAACAGGGTTTATTGACAGCAATAGAGCAGTAGTGGGATTGAGACAAGAGTAATATCTTAGCTGACTGTCCTTGATGCGGTGAGAGTGTGAAGGAGTCCAGATACTGGCAGCCACACGGAGAATAAGGAACGGGGAGGTACCAAAACGCAGGAGAAACGATAATAGGGAGTCCGGTGTGAGCTTAAGACCCGACAAATGTAAACTGGTCCAAACAGTCCTATTTATAGGGAGTGGCAGGCGGGAACAGGTGCACGTGGTCAGAATTCAGGTGACGTGGAATGGGTAGAAGGAGCTCCCAGAGGCGTGGCTTGTGAGGGTGGCTGTGGTGAATGCCTGACAGTGGGAAGTTAGGACTTGTTTTGTCTTGTTTTGCCCTGTAGTTGTTCTTGTGTTTCCTTATTTGGTCATGTTCCTTTCCTCATTTAGTTATGAATCCCTTTCACCTGTGTTGCCAATTAGCCTGTGTATTTAAGTTCCTGTCCTTGCCTTTTGTCTCTGTCGGGTCTACTTGTTGTACTTGTGTCTTCTCAAGCCTTTGCTGTGGATTATCCCTTGTGTTTGTGAATTAAAGACTGCTTAATGTTTCTCTGTGTCTCCTGCGTGCTTCAACTCCTACGAACTGTGACGGAAGACCCAACCGAATATAGATACCTCCGTGTTTACCCCTGTTTTTGTTTCCCATTTCCACTCAGTGCTTAGTTTCCGTTGTGTTCCCCTCATGTATGCCCTTCTTCACTCTGAATACCTCCTCCTCCTGCTGGAGCAGGGGGATAAAGCTCTCAAGGACAATACAAGACAGTTCCTGCTGCTAGCTAACATCAACAGCTATCCGGACGACGTGCTCTGTGTGTTTTACGACGATAGTTTAAACACCACATACAGAGGGCTGTCGTCTGAAGATGGTCTTCGAGAGGACTTTGCTGCTTTTGTGGAGTGGACATTGAGGGGGATCTTACCAGTGTCACTCTGGACCCAGTGCCCAGCACATCATCCCCCCGCTGCGTGGAGCGCATGACTGAGCCCACTGCTGACAGAGAGGCAGAGCCCGCCTTAACTGATGAGCCATCGCAGCACAGAGCGACAGAGCCACGGATCGCTGCGGCGTCAGAGCTGCTAGTGACGTCAGTCCAGGTAAGTCGTGACTGGTGATATTGCAGAGGGGAGCTCCGCCCACTGCAACATGGCTGAGAGTGAGCTGGTGGAGGATCTGGGACTGTATGAGGCTAAGGGGGTACTGGACTGGGACATTTACACTGACCTACCCCCTCTCCTCCCACCTTCATCGCAACTGACTAAAACTGTCTTGCCCGAGCTCAGCCCTGAGGAGGTTTACAAATGCCCACCCTCCCACTCACCTCTGCCTCCTCATCTGCTGTCGTCTGGCAGTCCCTTTAGTCACCCTCAGTCCTCCATATGTGCGGTGGGTTCGCTGCTGGTCTGCCAGTCTCCATAGGTGTTACCTTTGGAGGATCTCTCGTCTCTGCCTCCAGCCTCAGAGTCCAGGCCTTTGCCTCGGCCCGTTGACCTAGTGGCTCCACCATGGCTCCTAGCTCTCAGGACATGGCTCTTATCGAACATGCGAAGTTTGAGACAGATCGGACATTGTTTGGCAGAGCTACAACACCTTCTATTTCAAATAGCGAAACATTGAACTTTGTCAGGCCACCATTGACACACCCTTTAACGAAAACTCAAGATCTTTGCAATTTAACATTGCAAAGGCCTTTAAAGTAGACTGACCAAATATAATGCATAAAACATAAAACATGCCACTTCCTGTTCCCAGCAGGTGGCACTATGACTATAACTGAATATGGGCATTGGCATGTGTTCAGGACAGGACTCTTATCAAACATGTGAATTTTGGGGCAGATCGGACATTGTATGTATGAATTATAACAACTTCCTTTTTCATAGTGAAACACTGAAGTTTGTCAGGCCGCCACAGACATGACCTTCAACGAAAACTCAACATCTTCGCAATTTAATGTCACAAAGGGCTTTAGATTACACTGACCAAATTTGTTAATCTGTTTAAAACGCTAAGAGGAGTTAGTTTTAAGTAAAACGCTTGAAAATGGCAAAAATGGCATAAAACTTGTAGAGAAAATTCAAAATAACAGACTTTCTGTTGGGTTTTGAACTTCTACCGATGGACTTTTTTTATAGGTATTGATGTGTTACATGTGTCTACCGAATTTTGTACATGTATGTGAAGTGTAGCTCAAGGGGCACTTAGTTGAAATTTTTTTAGGTGGCGTTACTGAGCCATTTTGCCACACCCACTTCCGAAACTCATATCAGATTTTCACCACTTTTGACATGTGTTTAAAGTTTCATGAGTTTTTGAGCATGTTTAGGCCCTCAAAAATGTGATTCATTTTGGAGAAGAAGAAGAAACTGAGCAATTCCAATAGGGTCCTCACACCACTGGTGCTTGAGCCCTAAACATAATTCAAAATATTAACAAAAACTATGCTAGTATATCAATTATACTATATTAGGGATATATAGAGAATATATAGGGATGCTATTTTTTACATATATTATTTTGTAAAATAAATAAATAAATAATTTTTGATAGACCCAAGACTGACAGTAAAACTTGAGGCTTTGTTTTGCTTATATACAACTGGCTTTCTGCACAATTAATTTGTCAACTGTGTTATCAACCATGGTAGAATTCATAGCCTTGTAAATCACTGAGAAGAGTCACAAGAGTTTTTACTTCATACTGTTAGCTAATCAGTTCGTCCAGGCTGTGTTTTACCATGACAGCTAATTCATCTGTAAAGCGAGGGAAGGTTAATATTGTAATAAAATGTAATGCTATTGAAACGTCAGCCAAGCGCATACAGTTTGGAAGATGTTACTCTGCCTTTATGCTTTCCTCTGGTGTGCATTATTCATTTAAAGTGAAGGAAGAATTTTACGGTACATGGAACAAAATAACACAGAAATCCATATTGAAGATATGTTGAAGGTATGCACACCTGTTTTTAAGCACTAAATCTCCTGTGGATTCAAGACAGAATGCTGGTTTCAGAACATTTGTGGATCACTTCTTCTGCTACCCCCTCAATCAGTAGTAGTCTCACAAGAGAGTCAAAACCCCTTTTAATGTTTGCTGCCAAATATCTACATTCTGTTAGGGGCCACATAAGGGGGAAGGAGGGGTCAAAGGTCTCATTTCCCTCCATTCATTAATAAGTTGATTATGTGCTAAGGTGGATGCGTGAATGTATGTGCATGCATTTACATTAATTGACCTGGCTTTGTTTCACAGAGCCATAAAGAGATTCCTGTCTGCTGATTGTATGAACATCATTAAGTACTGTACACGTTTGTGTAGAGCTGAGGCCAAAAAAAAAAAAAAATGTTTTATTGCTGTAACATAGGACCCATTGTAATTGTGCAGACAATAAAACACTAAAACATTTTTTCAAATTATCTTCAGTGTTGTGTTCAGAAGAAAGACATACTGTTTTGAAACAACATAAGGGTGAATAAATGATGACAGTACTGACATTTTTGCATGAACTAACCCTTTAAATTAAAGAAATGAGTCTATGTAGGTCATTGTTTCAAAATAATAGTGCCAAAAGTTTCTTTGTGAAACTTGCATCAATCTTCTCTCAGGGCTTTGGCTAGAAAACAGTTTGGGTAAACAAATAAATAAAGATTTGTTCCACTCCATATCTGGCCCTATTCGTGGCCTTCTAAAAATATTCTTAAATCTTACTATTGTGTAAACCTAATGTAATCAAAACGAAACAAATATTCAGCTTTTGTATTTGGGATACATTATGATTATGATCAGGGAAAATTAATTAGAGCATCTTCTGTGGAAAGCCAGTGCTGTAGTGCAGATGGCCTTGATTCCCCTTTGTTTAGAATACCACAGACAGATAATAGCAAACAAGTCCAGGCCTCTCTATAAAACACAGTCATAATGAAGGTTTAGAACTCCTGCCTTTCAGACTAATGTGAGGGAGATAAACTAGGTGAAAACTGTGCGCTTCACTCTGTGGCGTCGTGCACTGGAAACCTGAGGAAGAGACATGGAGGCATAAATACTTTCCTGTTCTTCTCCCCCACTGACCAGATGACCGTTGCCACATCTTTGAGCAGATAAGAATCAGCAAACATATGGGCTCAGACTCAATCAGCGAGATCATAAAGCACTTCCTCACTATTATATCTAGAGTCTGCCTGCGTCCTCCCCCGACATAGTTCAAAGACGCTTGGATGAAGAAAAGACACTTCACAAATAAGCACGTCTTGAGGAGCGTTTGGTCGTGGTGCATACCGGCAATACACCCTTGAACTATGGCTTTGGTCCACCGTCTGTGTGCTGACCTTTAGAAAATGGTTTAATTGCAGCACTGTTGACCCTGCACTGACCCACTTCCTTCTCAGATACAAAACATCCCAATTAGAAGAGCTACAACCTTGGAATTATCAGGGGAGGCTTTTGGTGAATAATTACATCTCAAGCACTGTGGAATGGTTCAGATGTTTTCGATGAGAAGATGAATAAGACTGGCATACCATTAATTATATTTTAGTTGAAAGCTTGATTCATTTATGTCATGAATATCCCCAAAGAGTTCCCGGCATAGTAACGAAGCAGTGTAAGAATAATTTCAAGTTTATGCAGTGTTTTTTTAAACCCGTTATTAACCCATAAGGCACTTTCCAGTTCAGTTACAAGACACCATTAATAAATAGAAGGAGACAAGCTGAGGAAATGCTGAAGTTATATTTAGTTATTCTGTGTACTGGGAAAGGGAAATATAGCCCAACGCCCTCTTATTGATCTTGTGACTTAACAAATGAAAGGGATTTGTGATAGGGACTTTGTAAACAAAGAATAAATTTGACCACCTGAAAGAGGTTATCTGTGGTATGGACTTTTCTTAAAACAACATCTCAACGACACTCCATCTGAGATGGGAGCACTTGGATAAGAAGCGGCTTAAGACAAAAGAAAAGCAAATACATGTGAAGCATAGATATCCCATACCTGTTTTGACCCATATTGTGGCTAGCTGGACCTGCTCCAGATTCAATTAGAGACTAGCTGTGTCCCAAAGCTTCTGCCTGGGGTCCCTGGATCCATCTAAGGGAGCTGACCAGGGTAAAGCAACATAGAGGTCAAACTACACTCTGGGTAATTTTATGGCTATTTGGGGAAAATCAAACTCTACAGCTGTCGCTCAGAGCAGAGCTTATGTTCTTTTGGACAGCCATGGGAAAAGCACAATGGTGGATAACCGAACCACGCTTTAACAAATCACAAGATGTTTGATAGAAAAAAAATCTGTTTTCCTGTCGTGAGAGTTCCTTGAGTGAATGAATTTTCAGGCAGTATCAAAATCAAAACAGACACTTATCATCTTAAAGAATTTGCTGTAGAAGAAGCAGAGAAAAACACTATTTATGCAACAGTTTCAGTTCTTGATTCTGACATTCCAAGAATGATTATATATATACGCATAACCTGATTTTACCAAGTACGACATGTTCCTGGATCACTATCTTTGTTGACCCTGGAACAACATTGTGATTAACCAATCAGATTTGAAAATACAGTTTATAGTTTTTGTGAAGTTTAGGCTTCAATCACACAATCAGTGTTTGGTGCTTGTACATCAGTGTCATTCATCTATCATTTCCTCTGATTTTAGGGATTACTCATGGGTAAGGTTAGGTTTAGGTGTAGGGATGTGGTCAAGATTAATTTTTTGGATTAAAATGTTGTTCCAGGGTCAACAAAATATGTTGACCCAGGAACACATCTAACTCAGCAAAATCAGGACGTGCATATATATACAGTCCAACAGGGACTTCACTGTTTGTATCACCGTATTTGTCTTTGTCCATTCTTTATAAGTGAGTCAATGAATAATTCACACAACCATTTCATTCAGAAAACCATTCAAGAATTCAGCACACATTCAACAAGTATGTGTGAGTCATTAAAGGGATAGTTCACATTAAAATGAAAATTCTGTCATTAATTACTTATTATTATACATTAATGTGCAGTGCAAAAACATGGCTGAGCTCCAAATGTTCTTGTGACGGAGAAGACCACAGATCTCACAAGCCTGTGTGACACATCTATAACTCTGGTTTCAACTGACATCATAAACCAACAATGTCTGTCACACTACAACCCCTCTATGCATCAGTAAAAGCACAAAACCTGTTAAAAGTAAAGTCTCAGCACCACAATAAATGTCAAAGAGAACTTATTAAAGCTGCAAATGAAACTGAGAAAAAGAAAAGAAGCCTACTAGGACCCCTTAATCCATCTAGCAAATACTTCTTTGGACAATAGCAAAGCCCATAGTTAAGCAGATACTGTTAGAGTGTGCCATCACAGCGTTGTGTACACTATTACGTCAATGTATACCTCCATCCTGGACCTTAAATATGTTAAAAGACCCTGAGAATTTGCATTAGGTCCATCAGATAGGTACACAGCACTTTGATTTAAAATCTAAATTGCGTTTGGTGAATAATGCCTTTAACCCATGGTACTGCATGCTAGGTTAATCTTTTGTTTACACTGGTGTGTCTTTCTCTCTGTTGCTGAGGGGGTGCAGAGACTTCAGTAATCTCTGTTTAATCTGACCACCTCTTCCTGTTTAGAGTGACAGTGTTCCACTCTTCCACTCTGTGGTGAATGATGTTGATGGATATGATCTCCTTCTCTCTTTCTTACTCTTTTTTCAACCCATTTCCTTTTCCACATATACAAATTCCTTTAATTCTATTGGCTAATTTTCTGCTGCTATCTTATAATCATATTAAAAAGTTAAGCACCAGTTCTGGTCTGTGGGAACAAAACTATTCTCACACTAAAATATCACAACCTGGCCTGTTATGGTGGCAGTGCTGTTTTACTGGTGCCAGACTAAAATACAGCAGCATATATGTGTATTATTAACTTCACAATTTGAATGAAGTAACACAGCCGAATTTATTCTCATTGTGTCTTTTTGTTTTTACAGCAGATGTAAACCTTCTGGAGTCTATTTTGGTTTTTTAAAGTCATGATTGAAGAAACTGCCACTTCATTGAAACCACTATACACTCCACCCATAACCTCAAAAAAGTCTCTATTTTAGGTGTATATGTGGAAACTGGCCACATCTGTATAGACGCCAGCATCCGGACAAAGCCATGAGCTCATGGTTACTCCTAATGGTGGTGTTAGAATGGGCAGAGGGCTTCTAAAACAGAGGTGAGGGACCAAACAGAGAAATTATTGCAACGAACAATACCACCCAGCTCTTTTATTTTCTCACGCACACCCACTGGGTGCAATGCAGCCAAACAGAGACATGGCTCAAGTGGGAATTCCTGCCTCATTGTCCTTGGCAATCTTTTCAGTTCAGAAACCCTTCAGTTGAACAAATAAACATGAAAAAAGTCTCAGAGATCAAAGTTCCTGATATGATGACTTGACCATTAGGTACTGTGTAATTTGATGGTTTGATTGCTGGGACTTCCATATATAAGGAACCTTTCTTTGGAAGGAACCTCTTTCTTAAAATATAAAATCTGCTATAGCATATAGCTATGTATGAAGACCTATTTACAGTTGAGGTCAAAAGTTTACACCCCCCTTTCAGAATCATTAAAAATGTTAATTATTTTAGCAAAAAAAAAGAGTGATCATACAAAATGCATGTTATTGTTATTTAGTCCTGACCTGAATAAGATATTTCACATAAATGATGTTTACATATAGTCTACAAGAGAAAATAATAGTTGAATTTATAAAAATGACCCATTGCAAAACTTTACATCCCATTGATTCTTAATACTGTGCTGTAACCCGAAAGATCCACAGCTGTGTTTTTTTTTTAGTGATAGTTGTGTAGAGTGTAGAGTCCTTTGTTTGTCCTGAACAGTTAAACTGCCTGCTGTTCTTCTTCAGGAGTCACAAATTCTTTGTTTTTTTTTTCAGTATTTTTTGTGTATTTGAACCCTTTCCAACAATGACTATGATTTGAGATCCATCTTTTCACACTGAGGACAACTGAGGGACTCATATGCTACTATTACAGAAGGTTCAAACGCTCACTGATGCTTCAGAAGGAACACAATGCATTAAGAACCGGGAAGTGAAAACTTCTGAATAGAATGGATATGTGTACATTTTGTATTATTTTGCCTAAATATCATATTGTTTTCATTTAGTACTGCCTTCAGAGGCTACAAAAGAAAGTTACATGTTTCCCAGAAGACAAAATAAGTTAAATTTACCCTGATCTTCAAATTCAAAAAGTTTTAACCCCCCCGGTTCTTAATGCATTGTGTGTTCTTCTGAAGCATCAGTGAGCGTTTACATCTTCTGTGATAGCTGCATATGAGTTCCTCAGTTGTTCTCAGTGTGAAAAGATGAATCTCAAAATCATACAGTCATTGTTGGAAAAGGTTCAAATACACAAAAATGCTGGAAAACCAAAGAATTTGTGGGACCTGAAGGATTTTTATGAAGAACAGCAGGCAGTTTAACTGTTCAGGACAAACAAGGGACTTGATTCTGAAAGGGGGATGTAAACTTTTGTCCTCAACTATATACTGTTATAGAAAAACAGGAAGTGTGATTAAATTAAAATTATTTGCAAAATGCAACATTAAATATGTAACGTTTATATTGTCATTGTACTTAAGCCAAAAGAAATTATTACAATTATATCTGGAAAATATTTACTCTGTAGTATGTTAATGGCGTATAATTCTCTACCAATTATGGTATAATATTGATAGACGTATAAACCAAAATAAAAACATTTTCATTTCAGTTCAATTTATTTATATAACGATATAACAATATATAACAATAAATATTGTTACAAAACAGCTTTAGAGAGAATAGAAAGCTAAAGCTGACAGGGGCAAGGTGAAACACCCTAGAAAGATACAAAACAAGTGCAAACTATTCTTGTATGTACACTGCAAGGAAGTGTAGCTATATGGAGATTTGTTTTTATTTTTTTACTGTTAAAAACTATGGCTGTAGAACAACAGTGATTTATCCCATGATTTCGGATGAGTTTATTTAAGTAAGTTGACAAAAGTAACTTTTTATTGAATGTAACTCCAAATAAACCAGACTTATTTCAAACCCAGTTTGATTCACTGAAAGACAAGTATAGACCCATGCACCTGTAGATTTTTATGTGGCCCACATGGGGTCTTTTGCTTTTAATTTTATCTGGATGAAACCTAACAGTTCTAATAGTCCCAGAAGGTTCCCATTAGTCTATATTCCAGCGGGATGATTTAAGTATATAGGTGATGAGAGAAGCCTGCATGGGTTCCGTCTGGCTGTGGAAACCACAAGAACAATGATTAATCCAGACAGAGATTTATAGAGGGTAAAATCACAGTCCTCGTCTGGACGTCTTCCCTCACACATTCCTCCATCCTGTGACTCCCGACACATGTGTCTTTTCTCAGAAGCACAAAAAAGTACTGCTTTAATTATTTTTTACATCTGAAAATTTGTGGGCTTTCAGAGTGGAGGCAGATAGAGACATAGTTGCATGGCACCACAGCAGTGTGATTTAAAGCATGTGTAATGCTTACGCAGATCAATCATGAGGATTTTTATAAAATTTGATATACAATGCTAAAATGTGCCAGAACTGTTTTTTTTTTTTTGACTTTTATAAGATGAAATTGTAACTGACATTTTGGTTAAATGTTCACCGATCAACAGCTGTCAGGAGGTGACAGAAAATCTTAGCAGCTATAGGAAGCTGACCTTTGCTGACCTAATCTGAACTTAGTAAAATAACACTTAACCCTTTCCTTGCCAAAAACAGTGGATTAGCAGTATTAAGAACCTGTGGGAATAACATAATCTTTTTCTGGTGCTAGAAAAGGAAGAAAAGCTGTGAAATTTTCCATTTCATTAATGCTGTGAAAAGACGACATTAGAATACAGTCTACTTTTGGAAACTTTTATGCCTTGCCAGCTATGTGAAGGACCATTACACAATAGGTTTTATAAGTGCGCTGCTAATTAATACTGTTTTTGCTGGAATTTCAATTTCTTGAAGCGTGGGAAAAGATATCACTATATCAACGTTTTTGTTGACCGTACCATTGTACCAAACACACTGCTGTATTTATGGCCATTTAACATCCTCTGAGTGGTGTAAGTTAAATACACTTTCAAGAACAGGAATCTCGTCTGCACGCCATGTCGTAGCTGGCACCTTTGACAAGGCATGGAATTGTGCACAACAGGGGTCACATCAGCAGTGGTTTGCTGTAAGTCATTCAAATCATTGTGTCGCTTGTACACTCAACCACAATGGTCTCGTACTGTAGACTTATGGGACACAAAGATGGTTCTGTTGATAGGGGCCAAACTGGCTCCAGTCAGGAAATGTACATTCATCAGTTATCTTTGATTCCTGCCCCAAAACAAATAATGGGTCTCCAGTGATCACATACACTGTAGGAAACACATTTGTTCGATAGACAACACATTTTCACAGACATAAGAGCTGTTTTGTATACATTATGGTATCTACTTTTAGCCTGCCCTATTAAAATAGACAGAACACAGGAGGATATTACAAAATTCATAGATTTTTTTTGGAATGAATGTCATTCATTTTTGGAATCGCCCTGACATCCTAAACCCATTCAGTCTACAGTAGTCAACATTTGAAGTGGATCAAAAACCTTTCATCAAAGTTGTCCTAAAACCAAAACAATACCTGTTCTTGTCTTAGGACAACTTTGATTAACTTTTTTGATCCACTTCACATGTTGACTATGACTAAAAATACTATTATCTACAGCAAAACTTAAGAGGGAGCTTGAGGCTGTTTGTAAATGAGGTGCTGAAAAAAATTGGCATATTGTGCCACCTAGTGGACACTTTCTGGTTATACAGCGCACGTATGGCACTGCAGACTTAACACTTGACACATTAATCACATTTTCACTTTTTTGTCAGCTTACGTCTTTAAAATGGATATTAATTTAAATGAAATTAAAATACAATTAAAATAGAACATACAAAATATTTAAAAATATAATTAAAAAGTCAGGAACATTTAGACTAAATTTGGATCAAAACATATGGACCAAACAAAACCGAATTTTAAACGTCGATTTTTGGGCCAAACTTGGACCAAATCAGACGGACCAAACAAAGACCAGTTTTCAACGTCAATTTTTGGGCTAACCCTGATGAAAAAAACAGCATATGCTGGTAGGCATGTTTTGATGCTGGGATGCTGGTTAGGTATGTTTTGGTGCTGGTTTAAGCTGGTCCTTTGCTGGTTTATGCTGGTCCTTGACCAGCAACATGACCAGCATAAACCAGCAAAGGACCAGCAAAAACCAGCAAAAGACCAACTTAAACCAGCATCAAAACATACCTACCAGCATATGCTGTTTTTTTTCACCAGGGAAATTTGGACTAATTCGACGGACCAAACAAAGACCATTTTTAACGTCGATTTTTGGGCTAAAAAAAGGCCATGACGGGCCGACTTTTTGAAAAAAAAGGACGTCTAAATGACGTCTGGTGCTGGGTGGGACCATATTTGAATATGTGTTTAATGGAAATGAATGCAGTAGACATCACATTACATTTTAACATGGGTCACATAGATGCTAGATTTGAATCATATTTAATCATGACATAATTTAATTTAAATAATAAATACAGTTATTAAATAATATTTTTTGTAGAATTTGACAATTACAGCTTGCTTGGAATGTGGAACAACCACATTTTTTATTGCAGATTTAAACAATTTTCACACAATAAATACTGAAATGGTTTAAATCATAAACTGTTTTAAATCAATGGTTTAAATCATAAAAATAAATAAACAAATACACTAATTTAGATAATGGATTTCCAAATTTTAAGACTAAATTGGGTTTGCAACATGGGCAAAAAGGGTCTGCGATAAATGCGATATAACCAAATGAAGAGTTAAAATCCGTTAAACACCTGGGACACAAAAGTGCTTGGATTAGAACAAACACTCTTTTTCTACTGATATGGTCAGAAAGCTTTTAATATAACAGACATTAAACTAAGAAAGCATTCATAACTTTTAATTAGAGAGGAAAAGCTTGTGGATATTTTATTACTTACATCACACTCATGCTAACTGGATGGATTAACACAGATGTCATTCTGAAGATTTCTTAGAATTACCCATGACAAGAAAATGAATGGTGATTTAATCTAGTCTCTGAAATTTAAGCCTCACGCTGAACCAAGACACTGCATTCCAGGAACATGCTTGACTGCCAAAACACGCATAACAAAAACAACCCAGCGTTACATCTAGTAAGCCACTTGAACACTAGCGGTATAAGTACATCTTACAAAACACACTTTTATGAGTTGTGTCTATGAGTTGCATAAGCATCTGTGCAGGTGTCAGTTTGCAGCTGGCTCATACGCTTGTTTATATTTACATGGATGATGCACATGGTGGCAGGGCCAACAAACTGTCCTCTGTGACTTTTCATAAAGGTTACATGAAGCTCTAGAACTGGGGTGTCAATAGGTTAGCTCCAAATTTAAACAGATCTGAACCAGCTAATCAAGATGTCCAAAATTTTCCTAAAAAATATTCAGGTGTATTCAGCGGCGTCATATCTACATTCTGCGGGACGGTGGACCTCCAGAAATGCTGACACCCCTTTTAAAAATGTTGAAAGTTCTAAGATAGTGTTAGGCATCTAACTGTTAAAGCATCTGCTGCATCTTTATGTTTATACACTGTCGTTCAAATGTTTGGTATTTGGATTTTTTTATTTATTTATTTTTTTTTATATTACTCAAATAAGTCTCTTATGCTCACCAAAGTTACATTTATTTGATCAAAAATACAGAAAAAAAACAGCAATATTATGAAATATTATTGCAATTTAAAATGACGGTCTTCTATTTTAATATACTTTAAAATAGAATTTATTTCTGTGACAAAAAGCTGAATTTTCACCAGCCATTAGTTAAGTCTTCAGTGTCACATGACCCTTCAGAAATCATTCTAATATGCTGATTTATTATCAGTGTTGGAAACGTTTTTTTTTTTTGTTGTTGTTGTTGTTTTTGGAAATTGTGATACTTTCGAGAATTTTCAAGGTAGTGTTTATTGTTAGAGAAGTTTTTTTTATTATTTATTTATTTATTTATTTTTTGTTAAATAAATGCTGTACTTTTTAACGTTTTATTCAATAAAGAATCTTGAAAAAGTATCCCAGGTTCCAAATAAATAAATAAATAAAATAAATAAATAAATAAATATAGCTGCACAACTGTTTCCAACACTGATATAAAAATCTGTAAAAATATCATGTAGTATAACCATATCATGATTAATTATTTATTGAAATATCAATTATGTCCTATGTCGAAAAGACTATGTGACCTTGACACAGTGATGCAGGGGTTCTAGTCTTTCTTTCTTTCTTTCTTTCTTTTCTTAGAATTAGTTTTATTTTTATATTTTTAGTATATTTTCAGAATTTTAAATAAATTACACATTTTAGTTTAGGCTTCCATATTTTTATGCACTTTTGTCAATTTTATTAGCTTTTTTTTTTTAGCTTTTTATCTATTTTTCTGTCAGGTTTAGTTTCAGTAAATGTAGTACTTGAACTTTCATTTCAGTTAGCTGACAAGTTGGCAAAGTTTAAAAATTTCATCTGATATTTGTTTAACTTTTTTCAATTAATTAAAACCATTTTTAACAGTTAGTTTTAGCAAACAATAACAACATTTTCCTTATGTTGGTTGTACCACAAGAATTTTGCTGGTCATACCTGACGTACATTCGTACATGACGTTTATTTGGTGCACAAAAGTATTTTTGATAATTTTACGCAGAGAAGCAGCATATACACTGACCAATTATAATATTTAATAATAGTTATATAATAATTAATACTATATAATAATGTTTGTGTTACTTTTAATCAAAAGAATTGTCAAAATTAGCTTTGTGTGTAAACAAAGAAATAAATGCACTACATTCGCTTGAAAACCTCTCAAGAAAATACCTCTCAGGTGTTTTTCATTGATGATAAATTTTGCTTCAACCTTCGATGGGCACATACTGGTCTGGACATGTTGTTTCAGCCCTCATGTGAGTGAGATGGTGCAACAAACACGACATAAATATGTTCTGCTATATTCTACAGTGACCATGTGCTATTTTGAAGCACATCTCCAGGAGGAGACAATGACACTTTCAGCATAATATTGCTTAAGCTGCTGTCGAGGGGTGCCATGGCTCGACCATATGACTGTTTGTTTACAAATTCACTGTGCTAAAATTGTGAAACACCCAGTCATGGGGTTATGAGGGGCTTTCATGAGGCAGAAAGTCTGACGTCTGTCTTCACCGCTCAACTGTCTGATCTCTCTTCCAGAACCATACAGATGGATGTTGATGGCGAGCAGCCATCAGGACAAACAGGTGAGGGACAATAGAAGCTAAAACAGATTATGTGTTACACAAATCTCTTCCCTTGCTCAATTGTCCTAAAAATCCTTCTGAATTTCTCACGTACTGTACAACAACTGATTCAAATGCTCTTAGGAAAGAATAACAGTGTTGTAATGTAGCAATTGACCTGCCATGTTGTTGTTTAGTCAGGGAAGTTCTAGATGTCTGGATGTCTACATGCCAACAGCTATCACATGGGAGTTGTTTGGCCTGACTATGTGATTTGCCTACACATTTCTCCCACAGATGGAGAGCTTGGAAAGGGAGGGGGTCAGTGTTGCTAAGTTTGGCATGTGACTTGTTCTTTAGTGGGTTGTGTTGGAGGGCTGCATGCTTCTCCGAATCAAGCCGCACAAACAAGTGGTGGGAGCAATCCTGTCCCAGCCACCTCACAGATCAAGTGTCACAGGCAGCCGGCCGGTATATAAACCCTGAGTGCGTCCTGCCCCGACAGATCAAATTAACTTCAGTAAAGGCAGAAGCAACCAGAAAAGCTCAAGCTCAACCAAGAGGCAAAGCAGTGAAGGTTATAAAGGACTCTACCTCAACGGAAAGCAATGGACATCCAAACGGGTCAAATAGTCCGGGCTCCGAGTCCCATGGAGAGCCTGGAGAAGCAGCTGAGCTGCCCCATCTGCCTGGACATGTTCACAAAGCCAGTTGTCATTCTACCATGCCAGCACAATCTGTGCCGCAGCTGCGCCAGTGACCTCTACGACTCCAAAAATCCATACCACTTCTCTGGAGGCATCTTCCGATGCCCTACCTGCCGTTTTGAGGTGGTGCTGGACCGCCACGGTGTCTACGGTCTGCAGAGGAACCTTCTGGTGGAGAACATCATCGACATCTACAAGCAGCAGTTGGAGAAAGGAGGTAATGCCCTTGAACCCCCTTTGAAATCCAAAGAAACCAAAGAGCCTATGTGCGAGGTACACGAAGATGAAAAAATTAACATCTACTGCGTAACCTGCCAAACACCCACGTGCTCCATGTGCAAAGTATTCGGTCAACACAAGGACTGTGAAGTTTCCACTCTAAAAGGTGTTTATGAAGCCCAGAAGTCTGAACTTAAAAATTCAATCGACCTGCTAGGCGCCAGCAACAGCTGCTTGCAGGCGATGGTAACGCAGATGGAGGAAACCTGCAAAACGGTTGAACAAAACAGCCAAGTGCAGAAACAGAAGCTGGGAGAAAAGTTTGACCTACTCTATGCCATCCTAGAAGACCGCAAGACCCAACTCCTAGAGCAGATCACTCAAGAACAGGATGAGAAGGTGGCTCTGGTGCGATCGCTAATCCAGCAGTACAATGAACAGCTGCAGGCAAGCATCAATCTGATGGAAAAAGCCTCCCAGACCATGGACAACAGCAATACGGCCGAGTTCCTCATCGCTGCCAAGAAGCTGATCACAGAAGCCAAAGATGCATCCAAGAACTCTCATCTACAGAGGCCAGAGCCCGGCTTTGAGGGTATGGACCACTTCACGCTCTTCACGGAAGATGCAGAAGCCATGCTTGCAAAAATGGACTTTGGAGTCGGTGGAGATGATGATGATGATGATGATGATGATGAAGAAGAGGAGGAGGAAGAAGAGGAATAAGCAATGATAGACTTTAGAAAAAGGACTTTGTGGGGAAAAAGAGACAACAGTAGATAAAAACCTTCATGGTTCATGATAAGGACAATAATCTAGCTGCTTTTGATAACTGTGAGACAAGGGAAGTGCAATCTTAAAGCAGTTTTAGTACAATTTGTACAAATTGCACCATTTGTAATGTCTTTTCCACTTGACTTTTTTACTTTTTTATTAACGTGGATGGTTATATTGAAATGTGTTTTTTATATTTGTAATAGAACATAGAAGTTAATGTATTGTTTGCTAAATAAAGCTAGATTTATTAGCTGTAGAATACAGCTGTGCTAACTTTAGAGTGTCATGTGAGATACAAATGTTTGAATACTTGAAATATTAAAGAATGCACTTGACTGATGAACTGTAATGTAATGTTCATTTTCATTGGATAATTCAGTGGGAATAAAGAACTTACACACAAAAAAGTGTCATTCTCTGTTCATTTGTTGAGGTGCACACACCTTCAAAGGACCTTAAGATTCTTGACATTTTTTACCTTTCAACTGGGTTGCTATATCTGCATTCTCTCCAACCTATCCTTGTGGGGCATTGCACTACACAGTTGAAGTAGGTGGCTATTTTAGCATGGTGAGAATGAGTGAAGCCACAGAACTCCAGGAATAGACTCACAGTGAGCTGCAAGGCCTCATGTTTCCAACCCTGACAATTACAGCTGCTTACAGGCATGTTTGACGCAGTTGCAGGACAGAGGTTAACACTGACTCTGCTATCAGCTAAAGACACAGTTGCTATGGCCCTAAAACAAACCCTAATGGTGGATTTAAATAACAATGCTATGCATGTCAAGAAACCAAGTAATGGCATTGTACGTCTGTTTATAAAAAATAATGTAAACAGTTTGAGCACACAGACTAAGCAATAACTTCTTTTTTTAAATCAATAATTTCTTATTTAAAAAAAAAACTGTAATGATTTTATACCATTATTACTGGTCCTTGAAAATATGTACAAAATATACATTCTATTTATTACTTTTAATGAAACCACTGAGACAAAGGCTGGACACTGAGACAAAGGCTGGAGAGATAAGGGCTTTTGTTTAATGTTTACTGTAATGGCACCTCTAGCTGTGCCAAACCTTGTCAGCACATCTATCAGGCATTTAGATTAAACTTTCAATGGACTACAAAACAAAGTCAATAGACTGCTTGGTGTTTTCCCTGCTAACCTTTCCACATAACTTGTTTTTATATCCTTAAATGCATTAATATGTATTAAAATGTTGTTATATTCTGAATTAAATTCAGAATATTTATTAAATTCTTTATTTTTAATAAATGTGTTAAATAAATGTTTTATGAACCCAGTGCCCTGTGGGCAAGATCCAACATGCGATACAAGATGAAAACTGATCATTCCCATTGCATGGACTATAATACATCTATTAATGAATTCAGACAAATTTTTACATTCAACTGTTGCTGTGTACTTTTTTGTAGAGACATTTAGAAACAGCAAACTTAAATGACAGTTCTGTGTCTGTTTAAAAGAAAAAGTATGTTTTTAAACAAAAGAATATAACAGCTGTTCGCAGGGCTGACCTTTTGATTTAAAACTTTCCAAGTATGTTGGCCTGAGCTGCCGTGAATAGTATTGTGCATGTCTGTCATGTATATTTATCTGTTTAGTTTGAGTCTCAGCTTTCATGTTTCTAACACACTGGAGGCCACACTGGCACGAGATGAAGTGTGTGCATGTGCATGTCAGAACCTTCTTCTCAAACCAGAAACTACTTTGATTTTCCATGGAAAAAAAAAAAAAAAAATTAGTGTATACAACTTACACATTACTAATCATCATTTTAATTACAATAACATAATACAGATATCAGAAGTGTAACAACACACCCTCTCACAATAATTTACAGCCAAAATAGAGTTAAAAAATCAGTCAACAAAAAGTACTGTTCATTGAAATTCGGAAATATGAAAGTTCAAATGTGTGGCCTTTTGGGTTTAACATATCTGATGCACCATTACCATATTTGATGCAAAATTTTAAACTTTTATTTCAGGTGAACTATACACAAAACAAATTGTCACTATCCACAATACCTATTGTTACATTTTTGTATTGCAATATACAGTATTGTGACATGATATTGTATCTTGTTACACTCCTAATAAAGATATCTTCTTTTCCATAAGAAAATTAACTTCAGACTCCAAAAGATATTGTTTAAATACTTTGATTACGGCATGAAATAATTCTTCCCACACTTAGTGCTTTCATTTGTGGTTGTAGTTAGATTGGCTTTCCCCTTAATTTATCAGTACCATACTTCTCTATTTTTACTCCACATATACTCTTAATAAACACCCATTTTAGCTCAACAGTAAAACACTCAACCAGTGTGTGCGAAGATCCATTTGGTACATTAGAAAAGTCACTGAAAGCTCAGCAATGCTTCCCTAAATAAGAGCAGGACTTCCCCTAGCCAGCACCCAAGGCCAGGGCAGTAGATAGGGGCTAATTTTAGAGTAATGAATCAGCCTGCCCACAGTCTAGCCCCAATGCACTAAAGGGCACCCTCTCATTCAACCTCCTAACCTACAAAGTGAATAAAGGGAAGTGATTTTTTTTTTTTTTGCCCGAACCACTGCTCTGGAGAGGGGCTTTTCTGATAACCACTAAGGCAGAGACACTGCTGCAGGGTGTGCAAAAAGTTTTGTTCTACTATCTACTAAAGACAAGGATAGATACTGCTGTGTCATTTTGCACAGAGCAAAAGGTATGAAACCTTACTGAGGTGCTGCAGACTGCACATCTAAGACTGTGCTATGATGTGTAAAACTATCCCACATTCATTTTTAGCCACCGCCAACATTGCCTGTAGATGGGCGTACAGTAAATAGAAACATTCGCTCTGTCATCTTGCCATGTGCCTCATAGGCACTACTGTAGGGTGCAACAACATTACTTACTAAAGTCACATAAATGTAACACAAAAGTTCCTGGAATATTACAATATAGGGAAAAAGCTACTATTGACTTTTATTTTGAATTTCAAAAGGTTAAACATGGTGGTGTTAAATTCTTTGACATTTTTCTAAATGTAAGCATGAGGAAGAGTGCTGTTATACTAAATATCAGCATGTCCACCATTCAGCTTTTATAGAACGATTTGTTATACATTTAATTATTATCCAGTAACTTACATATCAGAGAAATGTTGGCCATGGGTTTGTATACTTCTGAAAAATCTACTCCAGGCAAGCTCTGCTCCTTGCTCCACTTCCGCTCCATGCTGCTTGCATACTGTAATCTGGAACTCCACAAACACAAGCAGCTGGAGGGATACAACTATAAAATCAGTGCAGTTTTACTAAATATCAGCACTCTTTGCAATACAATTGGCTAATAAGATTTGAGGACTGAAACTAAATTGTTGTAAAGGGATAGTTTAACAACAATTTTAATTATGTTGTCATTTACTCACCCTCATGTTGTTCTGAAACCATCTAGTCATTCTTTAAAAACACAAATGAAGATATTTCTAAATTGATCAAACATGAGATTTTTGTTCATCCAATTAAAAGAAATCCATATGAATCAAGCCGTTTAAAGTCTTCTGAAGAGATTTTATGCCAAACATCATTAGGATATTAAGTAAAGATCATGTCTTACAAAACTGAACATTTGATTAGTAATATGCATTGCTAAGAACTTCATTTGGACAACTTTAAAGGCGATTTTCTCAATATTTTGATTTTTTTTTTCAATCTCAGTTTCCAGATTTTCAAATAGACAGATAGATCTCAGAAAAATATTGTCATATCCTAACAAACCATACATCAGTGGAAGGCTTATTTATTCAAATTTATCCTTATGACTGGTTTTGTGGTCCAGGACCACATATAGTAAACAGAAGATCAAAATGTGTTGGCTTGATGTGCAAGAACCAATGAGTTTTACTTACAATACAACTTACAAAACGTATTTTATAACTCCTCAAATACATATGCCTATATACTGGCATAATAATGTAACTAGACTGAAATAGTAATAAAGTCCCTTTTTTGATATTTTGATAAATAAAAAATAAATAAATAAAGACTGAATTAACAAAAGTAACATGAAATAGGCTAACATTCAACCGTTTAATGTACTATAAAATAAATCAATAAGAAAAAAAGAATCAATATGACAAGCAAGAAAGGGTGGAACTTTTCCTCCACCACATTTCATTTAAAAAACTAGACATGTGATTACGATTGCCATACCTCTGACTACTCGCATTATCTGCCTCATCCTGAGAGACTTGGCAAGAGCAGCTACTTGTCTGCAAGCAAGGTAAACAAAATCTTCATTATCACTTATGAAACTATTTCTGTAATCTAAAGTCTGCTTTTTAATGTTTTAATAGGTAAGTCATTTTAATAATATTAAATACATTTTTCTTGTTGCCATTACAATTTTGAATGTAAAGAGTGCATGTATGCTGTCACATTGTGATTTAACCTAATGATCACAATAGGTATCTGCCAGACTTAATTTCCTAGGTTCAAGTACTGGCTGAAATCATTACATGATTGCATCACGAATGCCATGTCTATGAGGAGCCATGACAATCAATGTACTATGAATTGGAACAACACCAGTACCACATTTACACAGCAGTGGTGTTATGCCATCATTGATATTTAAAGAAAAGCCTTCAGAATGTTTGTTTATTTAAGATACTGCAATTGTTGTGTTAGAGCTAATTTTAATAATCAGTAGTTAATACTCCTTTCAGAATGGAATTCACAGACTTTATTTTAATTATTGATGGAGGCATTTTCTCAATAATTTATCTGATTATGCATTTTGACATTTAGACATGTTCAGAGTGTCGAAATGTATCTTTATTTAAACAAGCTGCCAAGACTGGGATGCAGTTATGAAAACAGTCACACCCAATGAATGAACTTTTGATTATGAATATGACTGCAGTGTTTGATCATGTTGCACGTTCTTAGCTCATACTGTATTTAAAATCTGTTTTCTCTCTAAGGTAGAGAGGTAGAATTATAAAAGAGTCACATTATCCTTACAGTTACTATATATTTCATGTTTACTGTTAATTTGTTTTAAAAAAAGATCAGCTAAGTTCTGAATATGGACAAGAAGTTGGACCTGTCCAGACTAACAGAAGAGGAGGCCAAACATGTTTGGGAAGTCATTCAAAGAGACTTTGTCCTCAGGAAGAAGGAAGAGGAGAGGCTTGGGTAAGGACTTTAATTTACATAAACTTTTTATTAACATGGAGAGAAACCTGACATAATTTAACACTGGTTAATTGGTTAACATTAGTAATCTGTCATTGGACTACCTCCAAAAGACATTGCTGGTTTAATGTACTGTGAGGTCTACAATTCACAATTGCATAATTTCTTCGATATTCATCGATATATCATACTCTATCTATAGTAAATGCTAGCTGAACAAGGTTATGAGAAAGGGCACAAAATGTGAAAGGCCGCTGTTGTAAAGACATCATGATGATCATGGTACAGTCACAAGGCATAATCACACCATTCCACTGGCTGGGAAAACATGATGGCCTAGAGCTCTATTCTTTTTGTACAAGGAGGTCTCTGTGTGGCTATTGAATTGATATTTGAAAGATGATGTTCTTTTCTATTTGTTGGCAAGGACAGTTAATTATGGCTCAAGTTCTAGTTAATTCTTGGTCAGACCATTTTACAACTCCCATTTTGTCTTCTACTGCTGATTTTATGTATTATGGTGAATTTACTGGAAAATTCAGTGGAACTTTGTGTGACTTACTGAGGTTTTGAAAGCAATGTATTCACAATGTTCAGAGGCATTAAAGGAAAAGTCCACTTCCAGAACAACAGTTCACAAATAATTTACTCACCCCCTTGTGATCCAAGATGTTCATGTCTTTCTGTCTTCAGTCATGAAGAAATTATGGTTTTTGAGGAAAGCATTTCAGGATTTTTCTTCATATAATGCACTTCAATCGTGCCCCCGATTCTGAACTTCCAAAATGTAGTTTAAATGCAGCTTGAAAGGGCTCTAAACGATCCCAGCCGAGGAGGAAGGGTCTTATCTAGCGAAACGATTGGTCATTTTTTTTCGGAAAATAAAAATTAATATACTTTTAAAGCACAAAAGCTCGTGTAGCACAGGCTCTGCGATGCGCGTTCACATACTACTGAATTTTTGAATTTATTGATTTTAACGAATCTTTTTTTGAATCATTTCATTCATTTTAGCACAATCTGCATCACATGACAGCCCCATAAGATAAACGAATTACTCGAAAAACCTAACCTAATAGGATGTTGTGCATGTGCGACTGAATGAATCACTCCCCGAGATGACTTATTCTTCCAGAGTCACAATGAAGATTTGTTCAAAATGAACGAATCATTCAAGAACGACCTGTGGACGTGCATCCCAGACCCTGTGCTACACAAGCTTTTGTGCTTAAAAAGTATACACATCTTTATTTTTCAAAAAAAAAGACAGATCGTTTTGCTAGATAAGACCCTTCTTCCTCGGCTGGGATCGTTTAGAGCCCTTTGAAGCTGCATTTAAACTACATTTTGGAAGATCAAAATTGGGGGCACAACTGAAGTCCATTATATGAAGAAAAATCCTGAAATGCTTTCCTCAAAAACCATAATGTCTTTACGACTGAAGACAGAAAGACATGAACATCTTGGATGACAAGGGGGTGAGTACATTTTTTGTAAATTGTCGTTCTGGAAGTGGACTTCTCCTTTAAAGGACTCTTGATATAAAATTTTGGTATGCACTGATATTAAAATTCTGGTAATACAAGTTGATAATCCTATAATTATTTTAATGTTATAGACGATAGTAAATAATTCTGCAATGTTTTGTTCAAATAAATCAGACATGGAAAACAAAACTAAATATTTTAAATATTACAAGTTAATTCATGCATCATAACATTATTATGTACAAGATGAAAAAGTCCCAATCACATGGTGATTATCTGAAGATTATATTTTATTATATTTAACATGTTTTGTAAATTATTATTATCATTTAATCTTAATCTAAGTAGAAATTAATGTTTGGCGATATAGTTCAAATAATAAACCGGTTGGAATTATACACATGGTATGAATAAAAAAAGAAATTAATGTATCTCTGAGGGGAACTTACTGTCTTCAGAAAAGTTTAGACGGCATTTTCGTTTCATCATATGTCCAAATAATGCATATTAAAGTAGTATTTAAAAGCAGGCACTGCTTTGTTTACAACAGTAACCAAGGAAACCCTGTATCCCTGCTGTTCCATAAGTGCCACCTGCTGTCAGAATAAATTTGCATTCTCATTCAGCCCATCTGCTTTTTTTGTTTTGTGCAGATATGTTTTGTTTAACATAATTTCACAAAGCTAATGTCAGACCATTCTATTTTTGTTTAAAATTATGAAATTATAAAATCTAATTTATAATATAATAAATATAAATATAATTTACATATAAAATCTGCTCGTGCAACATGCAGCATGTTTGTTTGGATCATGATTAAAATGCTGTTCTGCAAGTGTTTCATGCATTCTGATTCTTATATAGGCATAGTCAGGAAAAAACAAAACAATCAAAACAAAAACAAAACAGACAAACAAACAGTAATACAGATTTTTGGTCAAACCACCCAGCACTAGTGAAAACATGTGAAGTGAAACAAATAATTAAATAACAAATGCAATTTAAATGTTAAAATAGAATCAATATCCACTGTAAATAATATATCCTTTGATACAGATAAATTCAAAAATCTCTAATATTGGCTGACAGTAGAACAGGCATATTGTGCATCCCTAATAGGGAATAGGATCAGCAGTTATGCGGCTTTAATAAAATTATTAATACTAAATTATGCTATGAATTGGCTTCAGAAAGCAACCTAATTCTCAACCATTACAACCACAAAGCTTATTTCGGTGACATAATCATGTACACTATATAATTTGCTTGTCTGTTTGTTTGTATTATACCACAGGGAGCTTAAATCCAAGATCGAGAAGGAAGAAACAAAGAGGGAACTCCTGGGGTCTCAGTCAAACCTGGCTGACTCTCACTGTATCCGCTGCCTGCAGCCTTTTAAGTTTCTGGTGAACAGCAAACGGCAGTGTATAGACTGTAAACTCTACACCTGCAAGACCTGTAGCCGCTACAACAAGAAGGATCGTGGCTGGGTATGCGACCCCTGCCGCATGTCCAGGTTAGAAAAAGTTACAACACAGAATTACATTTGGAAAAAAATGTACAGTTTATACACTTAACTAAACTATAAACTATAAAGTCAGGTGTATAATTAATCACTGATATGAAATCTTTACATAACACCTGTTTGTATATACAGGGTCCTGAAAATTGGAACCTTGGGTTGGTACCATGACAATGTACGCTCTCGCTTCAAACGTTTTGGCAGCGCAAAAGTGATGAGGTCACTCTACAAACGATTAAATGAAGAGGGTGAGTTCTATTAAAAGCCTTCTGATAACCTTTATTGTGTCCACATGAGCTGTCACATCATCATCCTGTTTCAGTATCACCAGTCATTTTAAGTGGTTATGCAAGCAAGTGAGTGTTAGGATGAGATAATGTACAGTCAGCCGGTCATTAACGCAAAATAAACCTTGATGATTAGGCCTTGGAATGGAGGGGTGTTATATCATCCTGAAGGAGTTTATTTTGCACTAATGTCCAAAGTGACTATACAAAGTGAACCTGAATAAGATATTTCACATAAAAGACGTTTACATATAGTCCACAAGAGAAAATAAAAAATTAAAAAAAGAGAAAATAATAGTTGAATTTATAAAAATGACCCCATTTAAAAGTTTATATACACTTGATTCTTAATACTGTGTTGTTACCTGAATGATCCATTGTCCTGAACAGTTAAACTGCCTGCTGTTTTTCAGAAAAATCTTCAGGTCAAACAAATTCTTTCGTTTTTTGCATTTTTGCCTTTCCAGCAATGACTGTGTGATTTTGAGATCCATCTTTTCACACTGAGGACAACTGAGGGACTCCTATGCAACTATTACAGAAGGTTCAAACGCTCACTGGTGCTTCAGAAGGAAACACAATGCATTAAGAGCCAGGGTGTGAAAACTTTTGGAATTTGAAGATCAGGGTAAATTTAAGGTCTGAAGGTACTACATGAAAAAAAATATGATATTTACGCAAAATAAGAAAAATGTACACATCTTCATTCTATTCAAAAGTTTACACCCTTGGATCTTAATGCATCGTTTTTCCTTCTGGAGCATCAGTGAGCATTCGAACCTTCTGTATTAGTTGCATATGAGTCCCTCAGATGTCCTCAGTGTCAAAAGATGGATCACAAAATCATACAGTCATTGTTGGAAAGGGTTCAAATGCACATAACTATTGAAAAACCAGATAACCATTGTTGGACCTGAAGGATTTTTCTGAAGAGCAGTGGACAGTTTAATTGTTCAGGACAAACAAGGGACTCATGAACAACTATCACTAAACGAACAAACAAAAAAAGAAGAAGAAGAAGAAGCAGAAAAAAACAAAAAACAGCTGTGGATCATTCAGGCAGCAACACAGTATTAAGAATCAAATGTACAGTATGTAAATTTTTGAACGGGGTCATTTTTATAAATTCAACGATTATTTTCTCTTGTGGACTATATGTAAATGTTTTTACTAAAAAAAGTCTGTTACAGTAGTACTAAAAAAAACAACACACATTTTGTACGATCCCCAAGGTGTATGCAAACTTTTGACGTCAACCATATATATTATCTTCACACTTCCACATGTAATAAATAATAAGGCAGTAATTTAAATGTAACACTTAAAATATGTGTTTTAATTTGACTATAATTTCACTTTTAACACATTTCAGCAAACATTACTCTCATCAGCTTAACAAGAGTGATCATCAATGATCAGTTTAACTTATAGTAAACATAGTAAAGCCTGTATTCACTGCCTTTCAGATGAAGAACATCAAGATACAGCAATGGTTAAACCCATGTGTTATCGTTAGATGTCTATGTGTATTTAGCTGCCAAGTGGATTTGTTTATCAGTCAGTTGAATTCAAAGAACTCTGTCTAGAGGCTGTGTCCCAAGTGCTGAGGCCATAACTGGGTCACATGCTGTGTCTGG
Organism: Labeo catla; assembly: GCA_012976165.1. Classification (NCBI taxonomy): domain Eukaryota; kingdom Metazoa; phylum Chordata; class Actinopteri; order Cypriniformes; family Cyprinidae; genus Labeo; species Labeo catla. The sequence continues at coordinate 217,482 of VONZ01000446.1, read as the reverse complement.
GGCACTGCAGAACTTACTGATGTTGTTTATAGACTTGCACGACAGGACATGATAAACAGAAAAATGAGAAACCTTGGATGAATGCACAAATGGAGGTGTAGATTATGTACCCCAAGGATAAAGCTGACTGAAGTGACAACTGTTTACAGCTGTAAAACTGTTAATGTTCTACGTTCACAGTTATATATGTATATTTTTTCTTATTATTTTGTTGTGGTATTAAGTACAAGATCTTTAACCAGAAGTAATTTCTCAAATATTTAATTTAGTTAAAAATGCCTGATAAATGAGTTAAATACTCAGGAATGTAAAAATTTCTCCTTGTATTCTCATTTACACAAGACAAGCACTCATGTTATTGTCCTTTATTTCTTTAGGGCACCGTGATGATGACACACAGAGCATGCCTGATGTGCGCAGTGAGTACACAAATACATTCATGGTGTTGCGAAGGAAACAACAGGAAAATATAGCTGGTGCTATAACAGAGCAAAACTGTGGGCAGTTGGCCAAGCTTTGTTAACATTTATCAGTACTGAAACTATGGAAACCCTTTATATAATATGTTTTATTTTTAGATGTGTATAATGGTCACGATGAGGAACATTTGGATGCATCTGAAGCTCAACGCTATAAGCAGGTAGACTACATTTTGTAATGCCTTTGAATTTACATTTTAATATGTATTTCAAAGGCTTTGTTTGAGGCTTTCCCCTTGGTGAATGAATTTATTGGCTCATTATTTTAATTCTGAGTCTGTTAGTCTAGTGGTACAGTTTTAGTGTAATTGGTAAAACATTAATCATAACATATTATGTTTATCATAACAAAAAATATGTTAATCATAACATAATTATGAAATAAAAAGTCGAAACTATGAGACATTAAGTCATAAATATAAGATAAAAATTCTAAATTATGACATGCCAAGTATTAGTTATGAAATAAAAGTTGAAATTATGACAAGTTTAGATATAATTATGAGATAAAAGTCAAAATAAAATATTTTGAAATTATGAGATAAGTTTATAAGTATGACATAAAAAAAGCTAAAATTATGAAATAGACTATACTAATTCATAATTATGAGATAAGTCAAAATTATAAATAAATTAAACATATTAGGTCATAACGACATAAATATTTAACTATGACATAATAATTATGATTTACCAAAGCACTTTTTTTTTTCTTATGTGGAAGAAATGGGATATACTATATTGACAACAAACAGATTTTTTTCTTCCTAAAGCTTAAATCAAATGAACTGTGCAAGGGATTTCTGCCACATCATTTAGACAAACACTTTTTCTTAATCTGCAGCTTAATTGAGTTTCATTTAAAATCCTGTACCCAACTGTACTCAAGTAAATGTACAAGCACTTATAGAAATAATTACTCAAGTAAAAGTAACAATCCTAATAGTTGAGTAAAAATAATAATAAAAAGTAAAATCTACTCAAGTAGCAAGCTACTAGTTCTCTGCTGTGACAAATCAAACCACCTCTGATTGGACATTGCATTCATAAGCTCAGCAGAAACATGTGTGATTGGTTTTAATGCTCAACACTGCAAGCCGTGCTCAAAAAGACATCTGATGCAATGTAATAAATCAAATCTACTATAAATGAAATGCTGCAACTTTTCATTCATTTTACTTCACACATTTCACATGACAGTCGATCCAGCTTACCATTACTGCAAAGTATTAAACGAAATCAAATGCATGTCTGTGGAATCGTTCACAGTCACAGACAGCACACAGTGTTAAACTAATAAGATCCTCATCGCAGGCCAACAGTTAGCAGGTTTAACTTCAATTGACTGTAGGTCTTCATGTTCTCAGTGATCTTAAATTTCCTGGTTCAGTGCATGCAGGGAACTAAACAAGCCATTTAAATTAATTTGAGAACCATTCAGACCATTTCTTGAACAGAATTGACTCAAAAGAGTGATTCATTCGCGAATGGCCCTACATATCGTTCATGCCCTACATAAAAGAGACAGTGCGCTTGGAATAAATTACACATTTCTTAAAGGAGAAGTCCACTTCCCAAACAAAGATTTACAGATAATGTACACACCCCTTGTCTTCCAAGATGTTCATGTCTTTATTTCTTCAGTCATAAAGAAATAATGTTTTTTGAGGAAAACATTTCAGCATTTTTCTCCATATGATGGACTGATATGGTGCCCCGAGTTTGAACTTCCAAAATGTAGTTTAAATGCGGCTTCAGACGATCCCAAATGCGGTTGTGAACATGAAGAAGGGTCTTATCTAGTGAAACGATCGGTTATTTTCATAAAAAATAATATAATTTAAATACTTTTTAATCTCAAATGCTCGTCTTGCCTTTCTCTCCCTCAAGACAGTTAGGGTATGTCGAAAAACTCCAATCGTATTTTCTCCGTCAACTTCAAAAATCATTTAAAAATCATCCTACATCGCTGCAGAAGTACCGACCCAGTCTATGCAAAGTCAACACACAGAGAAGATCAAACACCCTTAACACAAAAGGTAAAACAGTGATATAGGATGATTTTAAAGTTGAGGGAGAGCATGAGATGGGAGTTTTTCGATATACCCTAACTGTCATGAACCGGAAAAAAACAGTTCAGGCAGAGCAAGACGAGCGTTTGACATTAAAATGTATATAAATTCTATTATTTTTATGAAAATAACCGATCGTTTTGCTGGGTAAGACCCTTCTTCCTCGGCTGGGATTGTTTACAACTGCATTTGGGATCGTTTGAAGCCACATTTAAAATGCATTTTGGAAGTTCAAACTCGGGGCACCATAGCAGTCCATTATATGGAGAAAAATGCTGTAATGTTTTCCTCAAAACCCTATTTCTTCACAACTGAAGAAAGAAAGACATGAACATCTTGGATGACAAGCGGGTGAGTACATGTATTGAATAAAACTTAAGTAATGAGAGGAACGTCAGTCAGTGTAGTGAAGTAAAAGTACAGTTTTTTTCATAAGAAATGTAGTACTTAAGTTAAAGTAAAAGTACCCATCTTTAAATCTGCTCTTAAAAGTACCAATTTTTCAAAAATTCACTCAAGTAAATGTAACAGAGTAAATGTACTTCGTTACTACCCACCTTTGTCAAACAACACTTTATATGTCTTCGTCACTTATATCTTATATGAGCAAAAATCATCTTCTCAGATGCGAAAGACCAAGCGTCTTCTCTCTGTCCACCCCATGGATCTTGACATGGATGACTATAGCACTCACTCTCGCAGACAGTCTGTCCAGGTAGTGGATTGGCTCATATTGTTATAAACATACACTCTTTAAAAGGGCACTCAGGTATTTTAGACACTTTTCTCTCTTCTCCAGTACATCCATGAAGACAGAGGTCAACGGAATGATGTAGAATACAGCGCTGACATGTACCATCACCATAATCATCGCATGAACCGTAGGAAAAGTCTTGACAGGTTCTCGCGTCCAGGTGAAGGAAACACATTCTGTTTATTCATTTTGGTTTTCATTTCTTTTGTTCTTTCTTTCTTGCTTTCCCTTCTGTTCACAAATGCACATTTTTCCACAAACTTCTGCTGAAGTGTTAAAAAAAGATCAATATTTGGGGTTTCATGTGTAACTGGAGTTTTAGATTTCAGGATTTGCATATGCAGCAAATTGTTAAAATTACACAGAAAAACTATTGATGCTAAAATTATTATTTTTAGTTTTAGTTTTAGTGTGTTTTTTTATTGTTTTCAGAGAATGTATTGTAAATATTTTAATGTTTTCAATGAATTTTACTTAAAAAATAATATTTTTGCTTATTTAAAAAATATATATTTAAAAATATTGATGTATTTTAAATATATGAATATTATTCTCACTCCAACATACATTATTTTTAATTGTTTTAATAAATATAAACAGAAACGTCTAGGTTACGTAGGTAACCCTCGTTCCCTGAAGGAGGGAACGGAGACGTTACATATGGGAACTCGCCTGAGAGACCAATCATCTCTGAGCCTTATTCAAAAGGCCAATGAACATTGGCGAGTGGTATTTGCATGCAACCACTCATTCAGGTTTTCGCCGAGCCGAGTCGCAACCCGACGTCAGCACGACGTAGGGTCGTGGCAGGGGATGTAACGTCTCTGTTCCCTCCTTCAGGGAACGAGGGTTACCTACATAACCTAGACGTTCCCCTTCAGTAGTTTCACTACGACGTTACATATGGGAACAGACCCATGGAACAGGCCACGACCCTGACGCCACGTTACGCACAGACCCACGTGCTGACAAGTGGACGTGTCAGCAGACGGATATGAACGTAACCTTCCCAACACCCTGAGGGCCGATAGAGGGGCCCCACAAGGATGCCAGTTGTTACTGAAGCAGGAGTTGGGGGGGCGGAGCACATGAGATCTCTACATGTGGAATGAAAGTAATTCAATATATCTATAACTTTTAGAGATATATGAGGGAAACAGCGGCCTTCTAGCTGACCTTGGAAAAATACTGAGACATGTTGCCACAACCTGCTGGGCAAAGGAGACCCAGCCAGAGCACAGTCAGGCACTACTCCGCAGCTAGGCCTGACTGCGGGGCATGGAGGACCCAAGGTTCACCGGGGGGAACAACTGAGGGATATAGCGCACGGATCCCGTAGGAGTGGCGCAGCAAGCCGACACCAGCCTGTCTCCCGCTTACCTGATGTCTATGTTAAGACATGGGAGGACATGGCCTCGACGCGAAGGTTGTAGAACCTAGCGAAGGTATTAGGTGTCGCCCAGCCCGCAGCTCTACAGATATCTGCTAGTGAGGCGCCATGAGCCAACGCAAAGGATGAGGCAACACTCCTTGTGGAGTGGGCATGAACACCTAAGGGGCATGGCTCTCCCTGGTTTTGGTATGACAGGGAGATGGCATCTACCACCCTTTCTGCTGACCTCCAAAGCAGACAAAGAGCTGCTCGGTGCGTCTGAAGTGCGGTCCACGTATATACGCAGGGCACGAACTGGACACAGCAGCACAGAGGCCGGGTCTGCCTCCTCCAGGGGCAGAGCTTGCAGGTTCACCACCAGATCGCGGAAAGGCGTGGTGGGAACCTTGGGCACATACCCGGGCTGGGGTCTCAGGATGACGTGAGAATCGCCGGGCCCGAATTCCAGGCACGTTTCGTCGACAGAGAAGGCTTGTAGGTCCCCTACCCTCTTGATGGAGGCCAGCGCGGTCAGGAGCGCTGTCTTAAGTGACAGATGTTTTAGCTCTACTGACGCGAGTGGCTCAAATGGGGCCTCCCGTAGACCCTGGAGGGTGACGGAGAGATCCCAAGAGGGTACGAGGTGCGGTCTGGGGGGATTAACCCTTCTCGCACCTCTAAGGAACCTCACGATCAGTTGGTGCTTACCAAGAGATGCTCCATCCACTGCATCGTGATACGCTGCGATGGCAGCAACGTACACTTTGAGAGTCGAAGGGGACAGCCTGCGCTCCAACTTCTCCTGCAGGAAGGAAAGCACTACTGCAATCGGACATCTCTGTGGGTCCTCTCCGCGAGAGGAGCACCAGTCAACGAACAGACCCCACCTCAGTGCATAGGCCTGCCTTGTAGAGGGAGCTCTAGACTGAGTGATAGTATCTATCACGGCCTGTGAAAGGCCGGAGAGGTCTGACGGGTGCCAAACTGTGCCCATCCCCTGAGAAAGAAGGTCTCTCCTCAAGGGGATCTTTCAGGGAGGGGCTACCGCGAGGGAAACGAGGTCTGGAAACCAGGTCCGGGTGGGCCAGTATGGCGCAACCAGCAGAACCTGCTCCTCGTCCTCCCTGATCTTGCACAGTGTCTGTGCAAGGAGGCTCACTGGGGGAAAGGCGTACTTGGGCCCCGGAGGCCAGCTGTGTGCCAGCGCATCCCTGCCGAGGGGAGCCTTGCTGAGGGAGTAAAACAGCTGGCAGTGGGAGGATTCAGGGAAGGCAAACAGATCTATCTAGCGATTTCAGCCACGTCTGACTCCACAGGAGCAGATGGCGGGCGAGTTGTGACATGCGAAGGGAGCGAAGACCACCTTGGTGATTGATATAGGCTACAGTCGCAGTGCTATCGGTGCGAACAAGCACGTGCTTGTGGTGCAGCATCGGTCGGAAGCGACGGAGCGCAAGAAGCACAGCCAACAACTCTAGGCAATTGATATGCCATTGCAGTCGAGGTCCTGTCCAGGAGCCCGAGGCTGCTTGCCCGTTGCATACAGCACCCCAACCCGTGGAGGAGGCATCCGTGTAAACCACAAGATGCCTGGAGACTTGTCCTAGGGGGACTCCGGCCTGAAGAAAGGCCGGGTCTGACCACGGGCTGAACAGGTGGCGACACTGCAGGGAAACGCCAATCCGGAGTGTGCCACGGTGCCATGCCCATCTCGGGACTCGGTCGTGTAACCAGCGCTGAAGCGGTCTCATATGAAGCAAGCCCAGTGGCGTCACCGTGGCTGCGGCTGCCATATGCCCCAGGAGCCTCTGAAATGTTTTGAGAGGAACCGCTGTCTTGTGTCTGAATGATTCCAGACACTTCAGCACTGACTGCATGCGCTCGTTGGTGAGGCGGGCTGGCATGTTGACCGAGTCCAGCTCCACACCGAGAAAAGAGATCCTCTGCACTGGGGAGAGTTTGCTCTTCTCTCGGTTGACCTGAAGGCCCAGATGGCTGAGGTGCTGGAGCACCAGGTCCCTGTGTTTGCACAACAAATCCCGCGAGTGACCTATGAGAAGCCAGTCGTCGAGATAGTTGAAAATGCGAATGCCCATCCACCAGAGGGGGGATAAGGCAGCTTCCATGACTTTCGTAAAGACACGGGGAGAGAGGGACAGGCCAAATGGAAGCACTTTGTACTGATACACTCGACCCTCGAAAGCAAACCGCAGGAAGGGTCTGTGTCGAGGTAGAATCGAGACGTGAAAGTATGCGTCCTTCAGGTCGATGGCTGCAAACCAATCCTGGCGACGAATGCATGTTAGCATGCGCTTCGTCGTGAGCATCTTGAACGGCAGCCTGAGAAGGGACTGATTCAGAGCTCGAAGATCCAGGATGGGTCTTAACCCACCGCTCTTTTTGGACACGATGAAGTAGGGACTGTAGAACCCTGACTTCATCTCAGCTGGAGGGACAGGCTCGATTGCATCCTTCGCCAGTAGGACTGCAACCTCCGCACGCAGGACAGCGGCATGTGTGTCCGAGTGGACAGTAGTGGAAAGGACGCCTCTGTATCTGGGCGGACGACTGGCGAACTGAATCGCATAGCCGAGACGTACCGTCCGAATCAACCACTGCGAGGGGCTGGGAAGCTGAAGCCAGGCTCCCAACCTGGTCACCAGGGGAATCAAGGGAGCGTTGACCGTCGTGACCGCGGTGGGGCAGCCTGGGGGGGGAAGGGGAAGGGGACTGATCCCAGAAGGAAGAACGTCCTGGAGAAAAGTCTGACTGCACTGGGCAGCGCTTACCTTCTTCCCTGGTTCCTGCGCTGGCGATATCGACCTCCGAGTCCGGATCCGAGGAGGCAAGGCGTCGCTCGAAACGGGAACTCGGGGCCGGGACCCCAGAGGTGAGGAAATTGACTCTTTCTGTGAGATTGTGGGTACCGTCGACCCGTAGGCTGACGGCAGCATTTGAGTACACAGTGGCTCCCGGCCCTCCACCGGGAGTGGGGACGTCGGTGTTGTCGTCCCCCAAAGAGCAATCTCCTCCACCTCTGGGTTGCCCGCGTCAGGGACGCTTCGCAGCTCTTCTGCAGGTGTTCCTGGCCAGTCCCTGAGACGCGGGCGGCGCCGCTCTCCCGTGGCCACCTCGACATCGAGCTGCCAATCTAGCATCGTGTGCCTCGGCAGGGGACGGAGCTGGTGTTTTAGGGGCCGCAGGGGGGCACCCTCGGCGAGGGGCAGGCGGAGGTTGAGGCCCCGAGGACGTGGTGGCGCTGTCGCGACGGGGCAGGATGTGTTTTATCGCCTCCATCTGCTTCTGGACCACCGAGAACTGCTGGGCAAAGTCGACGACTTGCCGCGGGAAGACGACGAGGGGAGCCTACTCGCGAACGAGCGGCGGGACTTTAACGTGGCCATGGTCATGCGTTCGCAATGAACGCATGAACCATCCGTGAACGCTGCCTCAGCGTGCTCTCGGCCCAGGCACGTAAGGCAGTGATAATGTCCGTCCAGTGAGGCGAGGAAACTACCGCATCTAGAAGCGCACGGCCGGAAAGACATACCGGGAAAATGTCTTCCACAGCCGCCAGAAATGTACTTTTTTAGATCCCGGTTTGCCCAGGGAGGAACCGCGGCACAACTGTGCACTCAAACGGGGGCTGCTTGCTGGAATGCAAAAGGCTTTTCTTTGCCGTGGAAACGGCAGCCCGCAGGATCTTGTTGGCGGCTGCCAAACGCTCTTTTAGACCAATCTCTTTTAGTTTTGGCAGCACACCAGCAGAGAGAGCAAAGACTCTTTCAGGAACTCTTTTTTTTTTTCACTTTTCAGCTCAGGGACGAGGCTCCGAAGCGAAAATCTGAATGAGTGGTTGCATGCCGCCATCTTATATACCCGTATGTACGGGGGAGTGGCTCGGCATGCAAATACCACTCGCCAATGTTCATTGGCCTTTTGAATAAGGCTCAGAGACGATTGGTCTCTTAGGCGAGTTCCCATATGTAACGTCGTAGTGAAACGACTGAAGGGGAACTACAATTATGTAATTTTGCACCATTTCATACTGAATGGGAAATCAGTTTTTGCGATCAACGGATCACTGACGTTACATTTTGAAAAAAAAAAATTCATAATATCTAGTATATTATGATAATGTGGGTGAGTCGAGGTTAGTTGCATAGTATAGGATACACTATTCTGGACACTCACCAGGGGACCTTTGATAGATTTGCAGTTTTAAACAGCATTAAACAGATTAACTAATTTGTCCCCTTTATTTTTGTTTTAGATGATGGCATGTACTCTGAACACAGAATGGTACGCACTCGCTCTCTGTCTAAAATCAACTCCTCTGTAGCCCCACGCCAGATTTACCTGGATACTTCAGAGGAGGAGGATATGTTCCGTTACCCTGTCTACCAACTGCCCCCACGACGCCGCAGTCGGGCATCATCTCAGGAAAACATTCATCAAAGTGCACCACCGGTATGATTAGAGCTTAAGGGACTTTCTACACATTTGAAATATAATTATACAATATAAATATATAAGGGCACAATCATTTTTTTTGTTGAGCTGCAATTGTAGAAATGTGCTTTTCACAGTTAGAGTAAGTATTTAATGAGAGGAAGTTACTGAGGCAATATGAAGAGTTTTCAGCTTGTCATGAGATTTCAAAAAGCAAACCCCTTGACTGATACTGATATGACTTGGTTCTTCACTTCATGTGGGTGTACACAATTTGAAACATAGTGTGTCTATGAAAAGTTTTTTTTAATTAATACTTTTATTCAGCAAGGACACTAATTGATCAAAAGTAACAGTAAAAACTGATGCTGTTTTTTTTTTTTAACTTTCTATTCATTGAATAATCCTGAAATAAAAATGCATCTGACATTAATAAGAAAAGTTGGTAACACTTTATTTTAAGGTGTCCTTGTTACACGTTACATGTATTATAATAACAATTAATTAACCATAATTACATGTAAGTAAACAAATCAATCCCTAATCCTAACCATATAGTAAGTACATGTAGCTAACTAATATTACTCAGTACTTAAATGTATAATTACATTGTAACAAGGGCAGCTTAAAATAAAATGTTACCGAAAACCTACTGGAACACCATATCAGCTCATTACAATGATTTTTGGAGGATCTGCATGTAATTAAATTTGAAATTAATTTCAGTAATTACATTTATAATTACACTGTTGATCCATCCCTTACACCTTAACCCATCCTAAAACATACTCATACCATCCCTAACCTTACCCGTATCCCACCTCAATAGTGCCAAAGGGTTTTTTGCCAATACAATATGAACAAAGTAAGTACATTGTACTTATTATTATTATTATTTTATCAAAGTACATAGTAGTTAAGGCCACCTAATATAAAGTGGGACCAAAAAATCTTACCAACCCCAGATTTTTGAACAGTAATGTTTCTTTTAAAAGCACTGTTTTTGTTGTACCTTTTAATAATCGTGGGTTAGAATATTTTGTGTTACCTTAAGTTTTGCCTGTTACAGTATGATGAATTATGATGAATGATTTACATCCGAATGGTTTCTTTCTGTTTAAGTTGACATAAACAAAAGTCTGACTACCTTGTGTTTAGTTCAGTTTGATCAAACTCAACTTTGTTTTTTTCCCCACTTATCTTTTACCTGTTGCTGTGAGGTAGATAAATGAACTGACCAAGAGAATGTCTGCCATTGAGAGTCTCTTAAATCGACTGGAAGAGAAAATGACTTTGCCTCCCGATCAGGTATGAATAAAGTCTCAAAACAGGAACACTTTTATTTATTCCAGAATGTAATTATTAGGCTATAGCAGAACTGCCCTCCATATTAAAAAGTTTGGCCTAAAGATTTTATAGGTCTATCTGATTATAATATAGGTCTGTCTGATTATAATATTAAATGGATTAAACTGTAAGACCTGTAAGTTCCATTCATCTTTGGAACACAAATTAAGATATTTTTGATTAAATCTGAGAGCTTTCTGACCCTGCATAGACAGCAACACATCACTACGTTCAAGGCCAAGAAAGGTAGTAAGGACATTGTTAAAATAGTCCATGTGACATCAGTGATTCAACCTTAATGAAGGTACGAGAATACTTTTTGTGTGTAAAGAAAACAAAAATAACCTCTCTTAGACATGCATTCAGGGCCATGAAGCATGCCAGTGTTCTGATGTAGAACTTGGATACGCTGCGTCTTATTAACAAGCAGCACACGCATGTGTGAAGACGGAAGAGAAGAAACTGTTGAATAAAGTCGTTACTTACGTTTTCTTTGCACTCAAAAAAGTATTCACATAGCGTTATAAAATTGTGGTTGAACCACTGATGAGACATGGACTATTTTAACAATGTCCTTACTATCTTTTTGGGCCTTGAACATAGCATTTTATATTTATTATAATTTATATTTTGAAGAAGAACGAAGGTCTTACAGGTTTGGAACGACATGAGGGTGAGTAATAAATGACAGAATTTTCATTTTTAGGTGAACTATGCTTTTAAGTTTTAATTTTGTATGTCTGTAGCCTGTCCAGTCCACAGCAGGGCAGATGGAGGAGGAAAAGCTGAGGAGAAAACTAGATGAGCTGATGAGTGACAAGGCGCTTTCCTCTGACGAGGATGAGCCAAAGAGGCCCCCTCAGTCCAAAGGGTCTGCTATGAGGGGAGACCAGGCACCAAAAGCCCCTGCAACCCAAGAACCCTTGAGCTCCTCCAGTGATGAGATGCCCACTGAAGCACAAAAGGTGAGAACTCAGACAACACACACATCCATATAGAGGTCAAAAAATACTATATTTGTCCAAGGTAAGGTTTTCCTTCTTTGTAGAACAATTAGTGCAAATTCAGGTATCTATTATCAGACTACTAAAAGTCAAGCATATTAACACAAGCTTCCCATATTATCCGTAAAACATTTTATAGAATGCCAAAGCACAAATCAATAAAATCTTTATTAGCAAAGCCAAATAAACAGCTGAAAGAAGTTCGTAGTTCCCCTGGGTTATTTATATAAATAATCAATATCTTATCTAAAGACCATGAAGCATTAGCAACACTTATGCCTCATTTAGCTATAACCTTAGCAGTGTTAATACCTGACTGCAGTCATTTTTAGGGTTTTATTGCTGATGAGGCTTTTCTCGGTTAATTGCTTTCAGAGATCCACCGCGGCGGCCCTATGCGACATCACAACTGAGATTCTAAGAACAATTAATGCCACTGAAAGTGCTATGAACGAGTTGGCCCCCTCAAATCCTAATGACAGACTTCAGTTAGAGGGCACAGATCTTAAGCAGGCTGATGATGCGTACAGGGAACTTGAGGAAAATGTAAGCTTATCCCTCTAATAGATGCTGTTATGTCTGTTTGAAGGAAAGAGATTAGACACTTGGAATATCGCTGGCATAACCAAGTGGTTTTATTTCACTGAAGTTTACAAGCTATTTGTTCAGAACTCTGTATTTTCTTTCTTTCCTTTTTACTGCAGGTCTACATGACTGCAGGGAAGTCTTTCGATATGGCGAAAAAGTTGCAAATGATGGAGCAGAACGCCAAGAATCACTATGGCGGCCCGTTAACTGATTCAGAGCTCTCTGAACTGGAGGACCAGGTTGCTTTGGCAGCTGCCAAAGTTCAGAGCACAGAAAGTGAGGTGAGCTACTGTCTATTTATCCATTTGTCTATCTATCTATCTATCTATCTATCTATCTATCTATCTATCTATCTGTATATATTTTTATTTATGTATTTATCTTATCAGGTCTCAGACATTGAGGGCAAGATAGCTGCTCTAAGTGCTAAAGGATTATCATTTGATAAAGCCAAGAAAAAGGTGATCTGAATTGAACAAATTTTGTAAAATGTTATTTATTTTCTCAGTTTTCTTACAGATTTGAACTAATTGGATGTTTTTGTTAATATTTTCTTTCAGGCGCTGAGTATACAACAAAAAAGGAAGTTTTCTCAAGACAGAGTACACTTTTAAGTGTAAACAGGACATCATGTTAACTTCTTTAACATCTTACATATTCCCTATGGCAAAATATCTGTGGCTATATTTGACTATACTTGACAGTGTGCTTCATCATACTTTCAAGATTTTTGACACTGATCTTGAGTTAGAATCAGTAAACTCTTTGTGTGTTGTGTAAATTGTATTAGGCAACTTCATCAAATCCCAATCTAACTAAAAAATTAATAGTTTACAGACAATAAATGTCAATCAAGTATTCATGCCAAGAACAATAAGATTAACTTCTGTTAATGTTCTGTTAATTCTGTAAATGTTACTTTTCCTCGCATATTTTGTTCTTCAAATTGCCTTTCTAACTTTGAGATTTTAATAATAAAGTATATGACAAATAAGGTTATCAATTTAATATTAATTAAATTAATAAAATAAAATACAATTTATATTAACAATTATTATTATTAATAATAAAACATATTATTAATAATTAATATTCATATTTTTATTTTCCTTCAGTGCACTGTTTGTCTTTTTGGAGATACACTAAATATGTCTTTTTTCAAGATATAAATGTTAAATTATTAAAACATCTGACACATCTACTCTTAGAAAATGCATTGTACAACAGAAAATATTTGTGATGCTTTCCCAACTTGTGGAAAAGAAAAGAAAAGAAAAAAAAAAAGATATTAAACTGCTCCAAACTGGTTTGCTGGTCTTAGCTGGTCTCCCAGTCTGGTCATCCGTTGGCTAGTTTTGAACATCAGTTTGGTGAGGCTGAGAGACCATCACATTTTCAGCAGAGTTTTAGTCTTTTAGTGAACAGATGCTTTATTATAGATAATGCTACCCAAGAAGTCTATTATGCATGAAGAAAGTGATCCATTAGCATTGTCATAGAATCTCTCATTCAAGGTGGTGAAGTGGTGCAGTGAAAGGCAGCAGACAAGGAAAAGTTCATTACAGGCTCCATTACAAGAAGGGGATAATTGCTGGAAGCGAACGAGCCAAAACTGACCTTATCCCTCTTGCTGCCAGTGTTGCCAAGGCCGCGGATTTTCCGCGGAATTGGGCTACTTTAACACTGTTGTCGCGGGTGGTTTTTGATGTCTGGGAGTTGAAAGAAAAAAAAGTGTATTATATACCCCGGAACATTTGGCGGGTTTTGTTGTGAAAACCTGGCAACCCTGCTTGCTGTATTCACGTTCCCCTTGGGGTCAATTGTCGAGGAGTGTACTGCCCTCTAGTGGATGTATAAAAAAGGCTAACGAGTTTAATCAAATACTGCATGAACCTTGCCATTGTAGTTGGGAATATTTAATTCTTCCTAAAATTAGATGGACTAGACTTAAAATGGCTATATTATAGTCAGAATTATGAGACTACATTATTAGACTGAATAAAGTATTGCAACACAGCGATTGAGACAATAACTAATAATATATTTTTGAGGTTCAAAAAAATAAACATATAGTCAGATATAAAAACGGTGTATACAACATTTTAACAACATGTGAAGCTCTTTTTACAACAACCATTAAAATTATGACATGAAACGCTGCACCTGTAGCAACATAAATTGTAGTTGTCTAATAAAGCCTCTTGATGGAGCTAATGCACTAGCCCAGACCACACTGTGATAAGTCGTTCCATCAAATAATTAAAATAGGAACAATGTGCAGTAGACAGACAGACAGACTGATAGACAGACAGACAGACAGATAGACAGATAGATAGATAGATCCTTTTCACAATTAAATTCTGAAGAAAAGTCCTAAAATAAAAGAAGACGGAAATAATTAAAATACAAAGGTCAGGTCCCGCCCACAGGTCCCGCCCACTTTTTCGCGCAGCGTCCAGCACAGACTGAAATCAGACCGTGTGGCACTGGGCTGCTGTATACTCTCATCCTAGGGCCGCTTATCATCCGGGTTCGATTTGCCCTAGAAACAAATGTAGCTCTGGACCGATGACTTTATTCTTCATTTGCCTGGTTTGACGTACCGAACTAACGCAGGAAGGAATATTAAGGGATGACCGGCTATATTCTCAGGAGTGCCTATGGCCTTTCGTGCTCATGGCGAATCAGCAAACTGTCATCTTCCATCCTATCAGTGATGTTTTGACATATCGATGTGTCGTTTGAATGTGCAACAGGCTCGCGCCATATATTCATGCGGTTTATGGAGACGATGGGGGATCAAAGGGAGGATGTGTCCTAGTGCTCTACATATTTTTGCTTGTCGTTGCAATATAACCATTTATTAATGTTGTTCACTTACGACCATGACACTTTGAATGGTGCTCTTTGATCTGTACACAACTGGACAGCACTTTAGTTTGGCGAGGTCATTTTTGTAGAGGTTTGTGCCAGAGTATAAGGGAATTTAAAATGGCAACGCAAGTAACGGGGAGGAAAAGAATTCCCAACCGGGAGAAACTATCGGCGGAGGATGATGCTCTCAGTCAAATAGCCCGAGAGGTAAGACAGATGACCAACATTTCACGTGCACCCATAGACGTAGCTCTATCATGCTGCACCAAATGTCGTCCTTCTACTTAAAGTACTGGAGTTCTTCAAATGTAAGTCTTAATGGGAGTCCCCAATGATTTTGCTGAATAATAAAAGGGGTTTAGTCGGTTGTGCGGTCCTTACTCCCCATTTCCCGCATGCAGAAAAATGTACACGGATATGATGACGCTCGTGTCCTTCAATAATGTGAATGGGAAGCATTGTACCCCTTCCCCTCCCAATTATTAAGCGCTTGTGAATGACAAATCCACATTATTCGTCGCAGTCTGAATCAAGGCATTGTTGCTAGCATGACCTACATGTTTGAAAGACTTAAGTTGTAGGTTAATCAATCCACATACAAATAGCGTTAGTGCAGTTGAACAACAGTATCTTCATGTTTGGATACCTGCACAGCGGCGTGACGTCACGAACCAAAGATCAAACGAAAAAGCTGAGAGAAGGTCCCAGACTGCTGACGTCAGAAGCTGCTCTGATGCGGCACATCACACCCAGTAAATGGGCCGAATGGCCTCGGGGTTGTATTTTAAAACACACAGAGCTCAAATTGTGCTGATCACTTAAATACTCTGCCATGTGTGATCCAGCATTGTCCTGCAATCGTTCGGTTTTCAGTTCTTAATGAAAAGCAGACAGGGACAGCTAGGTTTCTTATTGAAAGGAGAATGTGTGTCATAAATGCAAAAAAATAAATGGTGCATGGTTGTATTTGTACTCATCTATTATTATTAAACAGTTAATTGATATTGTTTTATTATTAAGTGAAGTAATCTTATACCTTATGTTTCAAAAGGTTTGTGTTTAGTGGTTCTAGTTCTTTACAACAATATTCAGGTTTTCTGGTTCACTTAAATACCTCTGTGACCTTTTAGATTAACTGACCACAAGCATTTCCTCACTGAAGAATCCACACTTTTTACTAACACACTTCTTTCTTCTGCTTGACCTTGACATTATCTTGATTCTTAGCTGGTGCCCTTAATAGGAAAAGTCTTTGGGTGTGGTGTGGAAATGCATCATGGATATTTAGTCTCCAGCTCCAGCAAATGATGGAAAAAGTAATGATACTTTGCATCTTTTGCCCTCTGGTGCTTGTGTTCTTGTAAAACTCTGTACCCACCCACTATTAAACTCACCACCCCTCTTACAGGATGAATCAGTCCCTGAAGAGTAGAATAAACTCAACTTCCTCAAATGTTTTTCCTTTCTTTTTGTTCTACTTCCTCATAGAAACTGCACAATCAGTCGTGATGCTAAAGCCATGGAGTAATAAGTCAAAGTTAAAGGAATAGGTTAACCAAAAATTAAAATTTTGTTATTATTTTCTCATCTTCGTGCCATTCCAAACTTACATATGTTTTTTCTCTTCTGTTTAACACCAAAGGTGAGTTTTTGAAATATATACTGGCCACTATTTTCAAAATAATAAAAGCTCAACAGGCTCCATGTTGATTTGTGAACTTTTTCCCAATTACAGGCAGATATTTAAGCTGTCATTTATTGAAAAACATTATATACACATTGCCTATCCAATTTATGAACAACTGAAGCAATAATGCACTTCGGTTAAAGTTTTCTGGCACTGAAATGATTTAAGATTTTGAATGCATTGAAGTCTCATCTTTTCAGTGATTGACTTGATCCAGTTCATAAAACCTAAATGGTTTGCAGAAGTCCAAATCATTTGTCCACTAGACTGATCTGTGCTCCATTTCCCAAAAGCATCGTAAGCCTAAGTAGATCGTAGAAACCATTGGTGCAAATGGTTTCTGTGATCTGCTTAGGCTTACGATGCTTTCGGGACATGCAGACTCAATGATCCAGTTGCAACAGCACACTTGAGACTATCAAAGATTTGCAATTGAAGCTTCCTCTCCACAGTCATTATAATTGATGGAAAATATATGTTATTAAAAAAAAAAATTTTTGTGTTCCCTGGAGAAAAGTTCGGGTTTGGAAATAATGCTTGGGTGAACTAATCTTTTAAACATATTCCTAAACACTTTGTATTTGACAGGAGAGGCACGGTCACATAGCAACCTATTAGACAGCTGTGTTTAGGCATGAAGTAGGTGTGCAGTGTGATATGGAGTCATTAAGATGCTAGGCCAGTCAGATAGCTATGTAGCACTTACAAGGTTCGTCTGTAATGAGTATAATCAACATCTCTGCCAGCGGAGCTTTTTTTATACATCAGGCATTAGGGAACAACCATGCCAAGGAAAAGCATTACAGAACAGCCAATCTCTGTAGAAACTTGACCACCTTTCTTTCCTCTGTTTGTTTGCAGCAGAAGCGGGGTTCTTTAGTACTTTATTTCAATGTGATCGGAATGAAGCTTTCGTTTTTGCCTTGGCAATCATGTGAAAGTCTTTCCATAGTCTTTCCCACACATATTATAGTTAATTCAGTGGTTTTATTTTCACTGGTATAATGTGTCAATAGACTTTTTGGCTTCTTTGTAGCATGTGTCTCAGCTGCTCACTCTCTCTTTTAATGTACAGTGATGGTTTGGTCTGTTCATCACATTGCAGTCATAAAAATGGTACAAACTAGCATGGGGAAAACAGCTGGCTCTAAAGTCGTTTATTGGGCCCAGGGGAGAGGGGTCCACCCATAAGAATTTGGGCTATGTGTTATGGCTGTATATTGGCACAGCTGTGATTATGCTGTAATTATGTAGTAATCACAGCCTGCAAGTGTGATATGGCATTTATACAACAGTTCGAATTCATAAGTGTGTAAATACATACGAAACAACAGCAGAGTGTTTTTAAAAAACCCTCTTTTGGGCAGAACTACTTCTGCCACAAATTCATATCTAAGTTTGACAAGTTAACAGCTGAGCCCAATCCTCCATTACTAATTTTAAAATGAAAGAATGTTGATTTGCTTTATTGAAAACTTATTGTATTACTGCATTAAAAGCTCACTGTGTTATGTAGATTATTAACAGGTGTACATGGACTGAGTGAGTGTCATTACCTGCATTTGATTCAGCATTCATTCTTCAGATCAATCTCATATTCACAATAAAACATTAGTTTGAATGTCCACTGAGGAAAGCGATATCTTTGTCGTACTCTCCTTTCATCTGTTAAGGGGGATTTCTGATGACAGCGCTGCTCAGTGCATTTTTTGGCAGTTGTTGGAAGTAAAAATAACTTCCTTGTTTACAATCCTGTTTTAGTCTCTTTCAATATAAAAGTCTTTACTGCTGACTCATACATAAAACAGTCTCTTGTCGCCCTCTAATGGTGGAATAATATAACTAAAATCGCCATAATAAAAGTTGCTAGGCAATTCAATCAAAATTACAAAGGCAGCACTCTGATATACAGCATTAATGTTACATCAAATATAACGTGATGAGATTTTGCCCTCAGCCAAATCTTTTGCTCTGGAACAAATAATCGAGACCTAAGATTGCTTGTTAGATTTACCCAAAACAAATTACATCTCATGTTTAACCACTATAGAGCAGAACATTTGCTCCGTTACATTTACTTGAGTAAATTTTTGGAAAATGTGTACTTTTAAGAGTAGATTTAAAGATAGGTACTTTTACTTTAACTCAAGTACATTTCTAATGAAAAACTGTACTTTTAGCTACACTTTTCTTTTTATTGCTTAATTTTTATGCAGTACATATAGAAACGTATAGTTTATTCCAAGCACGCTGTCTCTTTTATCTGGGGCATGAACGATGTCCCATTTGTGAATGAATCACTCTTTTGAGTCGATTCTGTTCAAAGCCTTGAACAGACAAGCTTGCAAAACAGTCTGAATTGGTTCGCAAATCACTTTGAATGATTTGTTCAGTTCCCTGCATGTAATGAATCATCTGAAGTGGTTTCTCATTCGTTCCAGATAATTTAAGAACACAGAGAACATAAAGATCTACAGTTAATTGAAGCCAAATCTGCAAATTATACTGTTGGCCTGCAATAAGGATCTTTATTAGTTGAACACCGCGTGTGCTTTCTATGAATGATTTCACAGGTATACATTTAATTTCATTTAAGTAATATTGTAGTAGCGGTAAGCTAGATAGTCTGTCACCTGAAATGTATGAAGTGAAATGAATGAACAGTGTCGATCCAAGCGCATTTCATGTATAATAGATTTGCTGTATTACATTGCATCAATCCTTTTTTGAGCATGGTTTAGAGCGTTGAGCATTATAACCAATCACACACGTTTCTGATGAGCTTATAAATGCAATATCCAATCAGAGATATGCGGAGAACTCCAGAGTTTTTCAGTGTTCAGAGTTATGCACATTCATTGACTGAGTTCTGATGAATATGTATTCACTAATTTTCTCATCAGCATAAACAACAAACTGCCATTGCATGACATTGCAGCTTCAACCTTTAATGAGTTACATGAGTTAAGGTAGTTATAAAATTCCCCTCAAGTAAGAAATGAAGAAATGCGCCTGTGGAAATCAGTTAATTTCTATATCCAAAGTAACTAGTAACTGGCTACTTGAGTAGATTTTTCATTGATAGACTTACTCTTACTCAAATAACTTTTAGGATGGTTACTTTTACTCTTACTTGAGTTATTATTTATATAAGTACTTGTACTTTTACTTGAGCACAGTCTTTGGCTCTTCTATCCACCTCTGCTATAGAGACATCAGAGTCAGTGGCAAATTCCAGAAGAGCTGGCCAAGTTGAGGCTGCTCTCGGTGGGTTCATGAGCGCTGAATGGCTGCTGACGCCCTGGAGCTCACATCGCTTAAAACTCTGAAGGAAATTTTCAAATAGACATTATCTTTATTAACAAGCTGCATATATAAAGTCCAAACAAGTACGTTTTCACCTAAAAAAAATCCTCATAAAACCACATTCCGTGACACAAAACAGTATTTTTAAAAAAATTATAGTGGATTTGGGCATTCGCCAAAAAATAATAACACTAGTTACAAAATGCCACTTGAGGCCTTCTTTGCCAATATTGGTGTGGCTACTTACCCTGTCTTACCCCTCCAGACGAATGGAGCAAAATGCATTTTGATTGCTGATAATCAAGTGGATGTTATTTGAACTCTATGACCAACCTCTTTCGAAGTGGAAGATCTTCCAAGTGGAAGACTGTGTCTTAGTTGCACAGAAGCAGAAATCACATCTCATGATCCAAATTTAACGTCTACCTCAGTCACAGCATGTGGAGTCCATTGGAACCTTGGACTCCGTTCACATTCGTCTCTTTTTCCACTTAGTGCCGTTGTATTTTCCGACTCCCGAGACAGGAAGCAGAAAGCCTTTAGGGCTGTACGTCTTAGGCTTTGTTCCAAATGGCGCTCTTGATATGTACTTATGGTCTTGCGGACCTGCCATGGCTCGTGTGCCTGTGAGACCGTGGAACGTCCAATTGGATATTTTAGGGATCTCATGACCGCCCACTTTGCAGAAGCACAATGCACGCTCCAGCAAACTTTTACTGGACAGTTAATGCAGCATTATATCAGCAGTGTGTGGATTTGGAGGTAGACCACAAAGGTTTAGGATAGTATTTTTGACAGTTATTGTTGCAGAAAGGTGCGGTTTTTTGCTCACCAGGGGAGGGAATTTAGCTGACCTAGTAGCAGAGGAGTATTTAGCCCCTGCCCCACTGCAGCAACAGATTGGCCAGCCACCACCCACTGACCTGCATCCTTTAAGCCTTTCCACAACATCCTGTGTTAATCGCCCCTCGAGGAGCCTCACTACTGTGCATCATTTTGGCTGCTTTCATTGAAACTCCACAGTCATCTGAAATGTATTCCTTTTCAGGGCTACTGATGACAGTTTAACAGAGAGAGACCTCCAGTGTGAAGTGCCAGGAATGCACAGGCAGTTTTTTTGTTAGTCATGCAGGGTCATATATCAGCCTGTTCTGCTCTCTGTGGTGCAGCGGGAGGCAAAGCTGATGTTGTAGGCCATTGCGAGTGTGAGAGGGGTTGCAGTAAGCCTGCGATTAAGTTGCTGGGTAGACTGAGGTGAGGGGCAGACAGGAAGTGATGTGTTATGAGCCTGCATTGCGCTCTAAAAGCAGATTAGTCTGGAGCTACTCTCCATGACCATCTAATGTCCTGCACTGTCACCTGAAAAAACAAAAACAACTCGTTACCTGTAATTGTCTATTACATTTGCTCAGAATCTATGTCAAACCAGTTTATGTGACCACATAGTTTAATGGTTGTTTATTTGCTAACTCTATTGTTTTAGAAGTTGATTTACCAACAGAATAATGCAAATCATGTACTGCCACAAATAATCTGATGACTTTAGAGCTGTGCGCAAACTGCGCAGTGTAATTTCCCATTTTGCAGGCCATTCTGAGTGACCTTAGTAGGCATTTGTAGATATATTTTCTCATCAGTATTATTTGATGAACAGAGCTAGGCAGTAACTGATTACATGTAATCTGGATTACATAATCATATAAAAAAAAAAAAAAACAAAACAAAAAAAAAAACTAATCAGTAATCAGACTACAGTTACTTTTTTATTACATGATTACATATTATTCACACACGAGTAGTCAATTATTCAGAATTTATTGATTCTCTCTAATTCTTCTTTTTTATGTTTTAAATTTTCCTTTCTAAATAATCTACCACTTATATACACTCAGAAAGTCATGTGTGTTGACATTCACACAGACTAGTCATTAGTCAGGTGGCTTTTGATCAGTGGATTTATAAAAATCATTTCCGGTTTAAGAAGTGTTTCAACATTGCATCAACTGCTGATGAACACATTTATTTGTATTTGAATTATCACTCAGTAGATTATTTAACCATGTATTATTATGTATTATTGGAAGACTTTTGTCTTTCAAATTCATTAAAATGCACAAATTCTCATTATTTCTTATTTGCAGACATTCTTGAACTTTTTGTCATCTGAACCTCTTTCACCTAATATATTTACTTTAAAGGGGTGGTCAGTTTATTCTGTAAAAGACAATATCTCCCTTTGCATTGAACTTTGAGCGTTGTAACTTTGCAGATGTTGTTTACACTCCAACAGCTACATTACACACTAACTAAAGTTAAAAAAGTAAAATCATAATCAATGACTCCTTTAAGGAACCCCTGAGATTTTAAAATAAATATTTTAATAATTATGTATCACATTTGCATGTTCATGGTTGTCTGACATTGCAGGTAAACATAAACTATATATTTTTTATTAAGTGTATTATTCTGATTGTTATTTTAAAATGATTTATTTTAATTTGACGTTTTTATGTTTTAATTGCTTGTTAGTCTTTCATTAAAACTCACAAACCCCCTGCAGTTCATTTACAAACCCCAGTTTATTTTTACATCATTATGGTACAAGATTATCCTGTTTAAATCAATGTGATAAACAAGTTAGGTCAAAAGTAGTCTCAGCCTCAGACATCACGCCCATGGACTGTTGGCTGAACGTCTGATGCATGCGGCACACAAAAGTGGAAGCAATTCAGTGTGTGTTGCGTTCTTTAGCGTTCCACCTGGAAACAAAAATGCCGTGGCGCCAAACCCCCTCACGAAAGAAGAAAGCTGTCATGTTTACTACAGTGACAATGAGCACTTATCAGAATCAACTAACGCTGGATTTTCAAAAGTATGTGAAAAATGTAAAGTTTGCGGCATAGAATCTTTCAAATATGTCCAAGAGTTTTACACACCAGTCTGTTATTGTGGCGACATTTCCACGCCCCTAAACATGACGCGACTCAAAACAAACTGTGATTGGTTGCTTTACCTGTCAGTCATATGGCCTCTTGGGCGGGCCTTGGCCATTCAAAGCGGCAAAAGTTCCCAGACCTTCTCCTGTCAGTCTGAAGGTCTGGCTACACGAGACTAGGTCAAATGTAATCTAAGAGTAATCTAAGAGTAGTCTGATTACATTACCTAAAATGTGTAATATCATTATTACGTTAATGACTACAATTTTTGTCATGTAATTTGGAATCTGTAACAGATTACAATTTGTAAGTAATCTATCCAACTCTGTTGATGAATAATTGATGAAATAATCAGCTGAAAACAAGAACTAATGTTTGTCTTATAAATTTGAAAATATTTATATATATATATGGATTTAGAGTCTTTTGCATCTGAAATCTTCATATATACTTTTTGTATAAATGTATATATTTATACTTTTTACTGTTTAACACACACACACACACACACACACACACACACATATATATATATATATATATATATGCTGTGACTTATGTCATGACTCTGTTATGTCAATATGTCTTCTAAAATAGGTGATATCTTAAACTTTCTATGACATCACAGGGCATGAAACTTGTAAAAATGTCTTAGAAAAAGATTTGTTTTCAAAAAATTATTTAAGATTTGTACGCTTACACCTACTCATGGTGTAAAGGTGATGAAAAATGAAAAAATGAAAAGGTCATGATAAAAAATACTATTATAATATTAATATTATAAATATTTTTAATAGTATATATTTTTTAATATTAATGGTTCAACCACAAGTTTAGAGTCATTAAATATTTTTTTCCTGAAATATGGTACACAAAATTCTTTATTATTTCCCCAGTCGTTTTTTTTTTCTTCTTAATCTGCTTACAATTTCCTAGCAAATTACACACAGTATTACAATCTGTATTGCTGAATCACTCCCTTTTCAGTCCACGCAAACACACACACGCACACATTTGTGATCTTGGTGAAGCATGAGTCAGCATGCTTGATATTCAAATTAACCCCTCCGCAAGACTGTGGAGGAGGAGGAACGCTCTTGTTGTTTGTTCCATCAGTCCCTATGCAAAGTTCATTTTGCAGTCTTGCACTGAGCCACATATGTTAAATATGGCTGTGACATGCAGGCTTGTTTGCTTTGGAGCCTAACACTATGTGTGCTCATGGTCTCCAAAGACACCCGGAGTGTAAGTTAAAATGCTTGGGGCCTGAACCACAACTGCCTACTTCATTCTGCCATGTGGATTGTATATCAAACTGACTCAATGTTGCCATGCTAGGACTTCTCTAGAAATAGATCAAGACTTTATCAGGGCTATGCGATTTTGTTATTGGATTGTCTAATTGAAAGTGAGTCTATTCTGAGCTGGTCTGCCCATGAGCGGATTGTGAGGTAAAGTTAATTCACATGCGGTTGCCAAAGCATGAGTGATCTCAGATATTCAGGAGTTTCACTGTGGCAGTTTGAATCAATTATACCTTTCTCCCTTCTTGGAGCTCTGTGAATGGTTGGAAGAGATTTGCACATGCAAATATACACACAGTCCCAAAAGTACATCTTACAATTTAATGCCAAGTACAGGCTAAGTGCAAGTAGTCGAATGATTATTCCTTAATCTATGAAGATTAAAGTCTTCCTAATACTACTTATGTGGTATGTTGGATTATGACAGACATCTTGCTTCACACAGCAAAACATGACAAGCAGTAATGTGTCAGTTATAGAATCAGGGTTCCAGAAAAATCATTTAAAAGGTCAAATAAATTGTGCCATATAAATATTGCTGTTTTATAAGAATATTTCTGACTATTTGGGGAAAAAAGTGTCATCTTAATTTTGAATTGAACGTAACTAGAAAATGACACATGGTTCAGTGACGGAGTCAATTGTAATGTGTTTATTTAAACCACCCATTTACTAGTGAATGTTTTATTAAAAAAGACACAGCGCCCTATGTTTGCTCACTTTAAACATTATATTAAACTGATATATAAATAAATACATTTTGTGAAATACACTATATTGCCAGAAAAAAAATTTGCTCACCTGCCTTGACTTAGGAGTGTGTTTATGGGAATTTTTGACCATTCTTCCAGAAGCGCATTTGTGAGGTCACACACTGATGTTGGACGAGAAGGCCTAGCTCTCAGTCTCCGCTCTAATTTATCCCAAAGGTGTTCTGTCGGGTTGAGGTCAGGACTCTGTGCAGGCCAGTCAAGTTCATCCACACCAGACTCTGTCATCCATGTCTTTATGGACCTTGCTTTGTGCACTGGTGCACAGTCATGTTGGAAGAGGAAGGGGCCAGCTCCAAACTGTTCCCACAAAATTGGGAGCATGGAATTGTCCAAAATGTCTTGGTATGCTGAAGCATTCAGAGTTCCTTTCACTGGAACTAAGGGGCCAAGCCCAGGTCCTGAAAAACAACCCCACACCATAATCCCCCCTCCACCAAACTTTACACTTGGCACAATGCAGTCAGACAAGTACCGTTCTCTTGGCAACCGCCAAACCCAGACTTGTCCATCAGATTGCCAGATGGAGAAGCGTGATTCGTCACTCCAGAGAACGCGTCTCCACTGCTCTAGAGTCCAGTGGCGGCGTGCTTTACACCAGCATCCGACGCTTTGCATTGCACTTGGTGATGTATGGCTTGGAAGCATGGAAACCCATTCCATGAAGCTCTCTGCGCACTGTTCTTGAGCTAATCTGAAGGCCACATGAAGTTTGGAGGTCTGTAGTGATTGACTCTGCAGAAAGTTGGTGACCTCTTCGCACTATGCGCTGACCCCGTTCCGTCAGTTTACGTGGCCTACGACTTTGTGGCTGAGTTGCTGTCGTTCACAAATGCTTCCACGTTCTTATAATACAGCTCACAGTTGACTGTGGAATATTTAGGAGCGAGGAAATTTCATGACTGGACTTGTTGCACAGGTGGCATCCTATAACAGTTCCACGCTGGAATTCACTGAGCTCCTGAGAGCGACCCATTCTTTCACAAATGTTTGTAAAAACAGTCTGCATGCCTAGGTGCCCCCTGAAATCGCAAGATATAAACTTGCAACTGTGAGTTATAAAGTCAAAATTGCTTGATATAAACTTGCAATTGCGAGAAATAAAATCAGAATTGTGAGATAAAGACAATTCTGACTTTATAACTTGCCATCGCTAGTTTATATCTTACAATTCTGAGAAAAAAGTCAGAATTGCGAGTTTATATCAAGCAGTTCTGAGCAAAAAATTCTATTCTAATATATTCTAAAGTTTTATTTATTCCTGTGATGGATGGGAAAACTGATATTTCAGCAAACATTACTCCAGTCTATACTGTCAGATGATATATTTTGCTGATTTTAATTATTTCTTATTATTATCAATGTTGATTTTTGTAGAAACCTTCATACATGATGAGCAGCATTTATTTGAAATATATATATCACTGTCTTTACTGCCACTTTCAGTTAATGTGAATCATCCTTTTTTAATTACATTTTTTTTTTTTCTTTAAAACTGCTTTCAGTTTCTTCAACAACCCCAACTTTTAAATGGTACTGCAGCACTGAATTGTCCCTTTGCTCTTATGTGAGTTCGCAGAGTTGATCTCTTTCCTGGCGCAGAAAGAATCTAGTTCCTTATGGTTCCATAGGGAGGCCTGTGGGGTCCTGACACAGCTGAGGAGGAAAGGAACATCTGTCAGATTCTGCCACGCTCCTCCTTGATCTAGGACAGGCACTCTGTCTTCTCCTCACAGAACCTCAAATCCCTCTAATAGCAGTGACTTGTAGCCTGTTTTTACACAGCGGTGTTTAACGAAACCAGAAACTAAACATTAAAACTCAAAATATAGCTCTCCCAGTGAGGGAATCCAGCCAGTGAAGAAAACGCAGATTGCACTGACTGCTCTCATTCTTCTTTTTGGTAGAGTATATCAGAGAGATTTAGTGCATTCGATATCATTCATGTATGACAGCTGCGACAGTCAGTGAAGCTGGAGCCTTTCATAATTAAAGAAGCTGAATATTGCATTAAAAGTAATAATGTTATTTCTCTACAGTTTAGCTCTGCACTAACACACAAAACCAACAAAAAGCACTGGAGAATGTACACAAGTCTGGGATGACTGATAAGGCACCAGTTTATCACATACACATGTGTCCCATGCTGAGTCACTGATGAAAGTGTTTTGACCTGTGGAGTCCTCTGGCATGTGGATGTGTTTAGAAGGTAACTATTCTTTATTGGTGCGGTATTTCAGCAGACAATCTGCCATGGAAACTTTTAGAATTACATTGCTCAGGCTATGGTTGGGATCTTTTGTTTCTTCTTTAATAACGGCTGTTAGATTCTTCAGCCTAAAACTGTCGTTTAACACACACCTGTTGACTAGCTAGGTTACTCATTTTCTGTTAATTTAGTTAATATTGATAATGAACATAATGTCCACATGGATTATTTACATGATTATATGGAAGCCTGTTTCCATCACTGAATATTACGAATTTTTATCTCCCAAGTCCAATTCTTTGGAGTTTATATCTCACAATTCTGGCCTAATAATTCGCAATTGCATGTTATAAAGTCAAAAACTGACCTATCGTAAACCCTGCCCCCCTTAGTTACTGTTGGTCACTCGGACAAACAAACAGAGTTGCAAACTGTCTTTCAATGACAGCTATCAGTACGAAAACCTTGTTCCAAGATGTTTTGATACATTTTGGACACAGAAGGGCCACCTCTTGTCGCGGAGCATTCAAGTTGGTTTTAAATATGCCATGGAGGGATTTATAAATTGGGAAAAGTGTAATTTGGAAATGAGGGTTTACAGATCGCAATGCAAATGGGAGAAGCCTCATGTTACGGTCGTCACAATCACAGATGACAGCATCCAACATTGTTCATGTACCGCCGTGTAAAATTAAATTAATTTACATTTAACTAGTTTAATATCGAGAAACACTGAAATGTAGACCTTCGTTTATGTGTTTTTGACCTACACATGATGTAAGAACAGTTAGCTATTTAGGTTTCTACTTTAGCATGGACTCACTAACTTTAACATTAGCTAGTTTTAGCCAGACATACATTTACATTCTGCTTAAGCAGATGAAAGGTGTAATTTAATCAGAGTATGACAACCAGAAAATGAATATTGTATAATAAAATGAATAATCTGGATATCTGGAATCAATGTTACAAGTATCCCAGGCACATCGTTTTACCATTTTTTGTAGCATTAATGCCATCAAACTGATGAGAGCATTGGATCTTGCAGTGATTCTCTATGGCGCTGAAACCTGAAGATGTTTGAGTTCTGGTCCCCATACAACTAATAATCAGCTGAATTGTGGGATAAAAAGTCACAATTACCTTTATTTTTTATGATTATACCACATAAATAAATGAAGAAATAACAAACAAATAAATAATAAAAATTGTCTGATATTGTCAGGGTTATGTTTAGTTCTTTTCCTTGTGTTCGTTGAGTTTTCAGTTGGCTTATTCCCCTGTGACCTAGTTTTTCTTTGTTTCCTGATTGTTATTCTGTTCACCTGTGTTTATTAATTAACTTGTTAGTTATTTTGATTGCTCCCCTTCTTAAACCCTCAGTTCTCCAGTAGTCTTCATCTGTTCTCAGTCGTTATTAGTTGTGTGTACTCCCTGTTGGCCTGTTTTTCAGTTATTATTAAAATCATGTTGTTTAAAGCTTCATTCTCCAATCGTCATCTGCCTGCCTGCCTGCTACACAACCGTGACAGATATATCATTGATTATTTGTAAATTTTTATCGGCATCAGCTGATATGTTTTTCAGTTTGGCCAATGTATCGGAAACGGGACTTTTATTTTGACAGCGCTTAGAACATCAGAGCCTAAACTTTAGCCCCCGTTCTTCATTTTCATTAGTTTAGTGTCTGTCTGTTTCACCTGTTAAACAAGTAAATATTTTACGAATTCTATTATTAGTCCTAAACTGGCTAAAAAACTGAATTGTCTATTTTTAACAAATATGCTTTAGTATCATATTATTTTGAGTATCTAATAAACAATTAAATTCACAAACTTTGCAATGTTTCAGACTGTGAGATCTGTAAAGCATGGATTTGTAGACTACATAAAAATGAGCATAATGGTCAGTTTGTGAGAAGTGGATATAGACGGTACTTCAGCCATCCCTCAACATACATGCTCATCAAACTGTTGCACTATGTACAGTGGGCTGCTATTTTGTATTCTTGTCATATTCACTGTGTATTGTATGCAACATTAGTGCTACCTTGACTTTATAGCCATCACACCTTGGCAATAAATTCACCATTGGCAAGTAATTTTTAGTTTATACACACACACGTCTGGTCAGCTATCCTTGAAGGATTCTCCATAAACGTAAGTAAGGGTTAATCAACGGCTTGCCGTGCATTAAAGGATTTTAAATGCACGACGAGGAGGGAAATTACCACTCAACGCAAAGTGTATTTAAAATCATTTAATGCATGGCAAGCTGTTGATTATTCAGCTTATTCCATGGTCATTTGCCAAGTTACAGAGAAGTTAAAACTAGTATTGCTCTTTGCAGAGCAATATTTGACCGAATGTGTAAAATTGACAGCTTTAACTCTTGCGTTCTGCCCACTTCAAATCAGACAGAGATTAAATAGTGAGGTAAGATCACATTTATTTGAACGAATTATAGCATTTATTTCAAATAATTATCAAACGATTGAGAGCGAGAGAGGGAGAGATGACAGTTGTGTGTGCATACCTGCCTGCTGCGCATCTGTGCGTCTCTCTCTACAACCAAATAATTAATTAAAAAACAGCGATTTTACCACCTCATTGTTAAGCAATAGAATGTATCGATCTAGTATCCAGGCTATTTTATTAATCAGAATCGTGCGGAAGCGTTGACAACAAGCTTGTAAGTTTGTATGTATGTAAGCAGTGCAATGCCATCTCCGACCTCTCTCTCTTCCTCGCTCTCTCTGTGTGTGTGTGCGTTTGTGTGCATCAATTAAAGCAGTGCATTAATATAGAATGGTGATTAAATTGACTTGGAACTACCTGTGCATTAAACAGTTTTACTGCATACCTGCCAGCCAATCAAAATCCAGTATTCTGACAGACCATGGAATAATGATTTTTATACTGTACAAACCATATTTTCTATCACCCTACACCAACCCTAAACCTAAACCTACCCATCAGGAAACTTTCTGCATTTTTACTTTCTCAAAAATACTCGTTCTGTTTGACTTATAAGCTTTTGTAGCCATGGGGACCTCAATTTAGGTCCCCACCATGACACAAGTCCCCATGAGTGTGTGTGTATTCAGGTTTAAGTCCCCACCAAGATATATAAACCAAACCCACACACACATTTTAATTTAAATGTTTATTGCACATGTTTATTGAATTTATCAGGCCTTTACTGAAAGCAAAGCTACTTCTCTATTATCACACTGTGGACTCCTTCTTTCTAGACTGTGGTTAAAAATGACCTCAGAGGACTTCATTAGTAATATTACTGTAATATTATTGCAGTGTTTGTCTTGTTGCTAGGCAGACTTTTTTGTGTATATCAAACTTTTTTTCTCAGTGAAAGATAATTTACAAGTAAAATTACACAGTTTATATTTCAACTATGTTTTTTTCTGTCATTTCCATTGTTTTGATAATCTGTGATAGTCAGTAGCTTGTGGGAGTTGCTCTGCAGAGCGGTGTGAACTCTCCAGCTCTCTGCACGTTGTTGACAGGCCGTTGGACGTGGTTGGCAGGATCTAGGGCAGAGGCTTGTCTGAAGCCCCTTATTCAATGAGTTGTGACTTGTTCAGACAAAAGAACCAGAGCAGCTTTCTAACAGTCTGTTTGTCGCGCTTGGCAAGCTTGTTATTCTGACCAATGTGTCAGAGATTTAGCCTTCATACAGTGCATTATACATGCTGTCTATATGGATGTACAGAGAAACTACAAACAGCAAAGGTCAAACTCATTTTAGGTCAGATTAGAAAACATTCTCACTTTTATTATTACAAATGTAACATGCCAATATAATAAATGGACATTTTGATTAGGCTCTCAAGCAATGATTATACTGTATATTAGTAATGACAACAACTATATAGTGTACTAGTTTACCAGTGGTTAAACCAGTGTAAAGGAAATGCTTGAGTAATTTGTTCACTATCTTGTAATAGTGAATTGAAAACACTGCCCCCTAGTGAGTCATAAATTATCACATAGTTTCCATAGCAAAAACAAAGTTAGCAACACCACCTCTGGTTGAGTGACTTGCAGAAAAATACTTTACACCAGAACTCTACTAAAATCACTGAAAGTGTATTGTGCTAAAAATTGGAATTCCAAACAATTTTAGAATGTCAATAATGCTTTTTGTGCAGATTGAACACATTGCATGCATTTTCTCTTATGTTGCTTTTCTTTAGAAATTTGTTTAGTGTTCTGTTTTCTGCACTTTGTTATAAAAAAACAGCATCTGCTCTGTTTGAATAGGAGTTTGTTTAAAGTAAATATGACATTAAACAAAACTGACATGCATAATAACACTATTTAGGGAGGTTTGTATTTGTTAAAAATATTATGTAATAAAGCTTGCATTTGTTTGTGCCATTTGAGTGAAGAACACAGTTTAGTAAATATTAAGTAATATCTGGTAAACAAAGACCAATTTTAATTTCACATTTTCAGACAAAGAACAAAGGGAAAAATCTTATATAATATAACCCGGGCACTCATTAAATATGGGTTCACTTGCAACAGCGATAAATATGGTTTGCGTTTTCTGAAGCAAATTATTGGCTGCCAAGAGCATGCTGACATTGAAATTCGCAACTTCAAGAGACATTTATAAACCATACACCATAGAAACCATGAAGGGAAGCCAATGTTGTGTTTACATTTCATGGTAATATTAGAAAGATTGTAATGTATTATTTATAAGAACAGTTTTTGTTTTTGCACAAAAAACAAGAACCATAGCTGTAGATAACGCATAGTAAGTGTAAGGACCTCTTAAAAATGGCATTTTTATGATGATAGATAGTAAACCTTAACAACATGGTACGTTATTTGGGTTGCTGAGCCTTTTTTCTGTTATGCTTTGGGTTTCACACGTTGACCGGAAATGGCAGCTTGGAGGCAGTGAGTGAGCTATTCCTTCCTGGCACTGGTACTGTTTTGTGTGTGCGTGCTTAACTACTGACATTAGTTCACTATCTGTCTTTGTGTTTACAGCTTACTATATTACAATCTGTTGATGACTCTTTTTATGGTTATATATACTTTCTATGGACTGTCATGTGTTTTTTTTTTTTTATACTTAAAAAAACATTTTCTTGATAGGGAGAATAATCATTTCTAATGGTTCTCAATCTTCTAATGTTGCTGTTGATCAGTGCTCATTTCCATGGGCCACCCCCTCAAAACTGCCATTCATCTGCAGTTGAAGTCAATGATGAGATTAAAACCACATAATGGTTTAATCAATGAAAGCCTGTGAGCTTCATTTGATTAGACTCCAAGAACTCTCCTCAACTTCAATTTTAGCTTTTGCTTTGCATAGAGCTCAAGCAGAAAAGCTTTCTTTGTCATAGTCTAGCCTTTCTCACTCACACTGGTAAATCATGTGTATTGAACATAAAAAACGTAAATGCAAGTGCATTTTCTACATTTTGTGCGATTTTATTTATTTATTTATTTTAGGTGCATTTTTCTCTATTTGATGGTTCTGACTCTGAATCTCTCTCTTTCTCTATGTCTTTCTGTCAGGCGGAGGCAAGACTGGCAGCTAAAAGGGCAGCCCGGGCAGAAGCTCGAGAAATCCGTATGAAGGAATTGGAGAGGCAACAGAAAGAGGTCAGGAGATAATCTGTTTGGCAGACTGTTACAGTTCTACTGTTTATTCTTAGAATCCAAGAAATAGCCTGTAAGGTTCTAAATAAGATGATAACTATTTCACACTGGCACAACATTTAGTTCACTCTTTATTTAAGCAATATCATACAGCAAGAGTGCAATTACTAAATACTTTTTGTATTATTCAATAATACTAAATAATTGTTTTACTGAACACTATTCAGTATCTTGTGACTTGGGCCATGTTGATATTTTGAACAGCAGCACTATTGCTTGCGTGATATTGCTTAAATAAACACTTACCTGATAATATTCCAGTATAAAAGTTCAAGAAATAAGAATTAATATATATTGATTAACTTACTTTTTAAAAAACAATGTTGGAAGGTTTGTCTGTTTTTGCTCTGCCATTGAAAAAAAAATGCCAAATGAAGTCTCTTTTGTTCACCAAGGCTGCATATATTTGATAAAAACACAGTAAAATGATAATATCGTTAAATATTATTGTAACTAACTGTTTTATTTGAATACATTTTATTCCTGCATTGGAAAAGCTGAATTTTCAGCAGACATTACTCCTGTCTTCAGTGTCACATGACACATCAGAAATAATTTTAATATGCTAATTTGGTGCTCACGTAACAGTTCTTCCTGATATAAAACAGTTGTCCTTCTTAATTAATTAATTAATTTATTTATTTTTTGTGGAAACTGAGATACATTTTATATAGTTTTAGATTTTTTTAAATGTAATTTTTTAAAATTTAATGCATGCTTGCTGAATAAAATATTTAGATTTTTTTTAATAAATAATAATAATAATAATAATCAAAATAAATAAAAATATTACTGACCCCCAGCTTTTTGTTGGTAGTATATGTGTGTATTAAACTCCAAAGACATTTTAACTCTTTTTTAACTCTTTTTAACATTAACATATAAAAAAGAAAATAATTTTATGCTGTTACAATTTATATCTCCAATGAAAATGGCATGTAAAATACATCCCCCAGGATCATTAAGGGTTAATTTGTTTGTCATTTTAAATCAGTGTTTCCTTTTAAAGGCTGTTTTTGGTTTTGTAAATGGTGTACAGGCGATAAAAACGACAAAATATTTTCTATGTTAGATTTATTTTCTTTATACCTATCCTGATTTATCCACAAATGACCTTTATATTCTTCTTCAAGCTCTTTATATCTCTCTCTTCCTGTCTCACTTTCTTTCTTTCTTTTCATCCTGGTCTCCCTGCTGTTAAATTAGATATATCAAGCGCAAAAGGTAAGATCTGTCCCTCCATACTCTTCATATCTTTTTAACATTCCGCATATTTGGTCATTAGAAATACAAGCTGCAGTATTTGTATTATTTTAAGTCTCTGTTCAGTTTACAAAAATATAACCAAAGACTGAAGAACAAAAAACAGGACCAGTCACACGTTCAGACCATGTTTTCTTTCACACCTGTTTTTAATATCCTCCTGTTCTTTCCTTATACTTTCATAACCCTTCCTCATTTGATCGTCTTGCTCTCCTCCTCTCTGCACCAGAAATACTATGGGCTGGACAGCAAATGGGGCCATATTGAACAGTGGATGGTATGACCTGTCATTATACCACACTGCCGCATGCAGTAGACTACTAAAGATAGAGTTCGCATTAGAAAATGCACACAGCACAGGTCCCGAAAGCAGTTAATCATACCCTAACTATTATAATGTCCTTCAGAGAATGAAATGTGATTGGTTGGTGTTGCATGTCTCTTAGGCAGTCTGTGTCTGATCCTCATTTCACAGGCTTTACTGGAGCAGTGGGGGGCAGGAGGCCCATCTGACATGTTAGAGCTTAGCAGAGGTGGTCATAACATAGAGCAGGATTACAGAGCGGTCGCGTGACCCACATCTTAAAGCACTCAACCCTCCCCTCCCACCCCTCCAGACACCCTGTCTGAGCCCTGTAATAAACCGTGATATGACAGACAGTATAATCTCTCAGTGCATGCTTTGTTCAGTTTTTGCAGTGTTTGATAATCATGTGACCTTTTGACCTAAAACTTCCTGTTTTCTGTCATCTTTTCCTGCTCTGCTTTTCAGGAGGACAGTGAGCGGTATTCCCGCCACTCTCGGAGACATACCTCGGTCTGTATCTCTCTCTCTGCTTTTCATCCTTCTGTTTTATTCACTTTTTATTTAATATTATGCTCTTGCTCTCCTCTAAAATTAAATTTGCCCCAGTCATTACTTTTCTAACTCTTTCTTTAGTCTCTGTCCTTTCCATTTTTCCTCGTTCTGTCCTCCTCTTCATCCCTTTCTTCCTATATTTCAGTTTAGCTGCAGGCCTGTAGACATCAGATGTACATCTCTCAAAAATTAAAGCCAGCCAATTCACCTTCATGATGTTAAAAAAGACTGTAAATTCCGTTCTAATATGCGGTTACAATGAACTAAGGCTGTTCGATTCAGATTTTCAGCTCTGTAATCAGTTCCTCACGTTGTTTTCAACCTCCACCCCCTCTGTTTTGTTTTTTTTTGTTTTTTTTTTTACTAATGTTGACGTAATTAGATGATATGAAGGCTCACTTCCTTTTAAACATCTCTAATATTTGATTATCAGCATCTATTATCCCTTAATGTAGTCTGGAGCAGCGCTCAAAACTCTCCATTGTGGACAACAGAATAAGCCAGTTATATGATTTAGCCATGCTTAAAGCTCCAATTATTTAGCCACCATTTAAGCTAAATCATTGGAGTTTATGCGGCTGGTTTATTCTTTTTATATACTTTAAACACCGAACATATCCGTGTTTGTGCATCAATGTCTGTACTGTAACTGTACTGAAACTTGTTCAAGGCATACCCTAGTGAAAAATAAACTAAAATGTATTTGAAATACTTTTATTTCATGCTAAGTTTAATACAAATGCATTTACGTATTTATGTACTTAATAAAAATACCATGCAGTTGTACTTTTAGTATACTAAACTGGTATATTTAAAGTCTGCTAAATTGGAGCAACAAATTTTGTACTTAATGTACTTTAATTGTGTGGAAGTAGTGCTGAAGTCCAACTAAAGGTATACTTAAGTATATTTGATTGTGCTAAAGTGGAACTATTACAAGTATACTTTAAGTACACTTTAAATATCTTGCATTCAAAGATCAATATTATTCAAAGATCATACAACCCTCATCAATACTGACATTAAAACACATTTTAGACTTGATATTAAGAAATGTGCATTGTGCACAAGTAGTACTCCAAATAAAGGTTAATTATTTTTATATCAGTAAGTCTCAAGTGATATGTCAGTAAATATGCTAATAGATTTGAACTATACTCAGTATGTAATAAATATATTTTAAATATATTACTTTTTTAATATGGTTGGCTAATCAGTATTTGTCAATTGTATTGCTGTTCGGCATGCAGGATCACAAAATGAAATGACAACATAAAAGAACATCTGCAATCATTTTTTTAACGATTTTTTGAAACAAACCATTTGAAAGAACCAGTTCACAGAAATGCATCAGACCTCCCATTACAACAAGGCTACTGAACTGAAACAGGCTGTTAAAGAGGAGTCAAAACCCTTTGATGGAATTGATTCCAATCGATTCTCCAATCCCAGTGCCTTCTTTTTGGAATCAGTTCCCAGCCCTACAATGAACAGAGGCCAAGTATTTCAGGCACTATAAAAGTCTTATAAAAAAAATAGTGCCTAAGGCATTTTTATAATAATATAATATAATTTGTAATAATTTTTTATGTGAAAAACAGACAATGTACGAAAACCCTGAAACTGCACATGCACATTAACTTAAATTAGGCATATTATGCCACTTTTTTAGAATATGTAATACAAGTCTCAGGTGTCCCGAGAATGTGTCTGTGAAGTTTCAGCTCAAAATACCCCACAGATCATCTATATCATTTTGAAAAAAAACTATTTTGAGTGGAAGCAGAAAGATGCTGTTTTCATGCATGTCTCTTTAAATGCAAATGAGCTGCTGCTCCCCGCCCTCTTTGCCAGAACAGGGCTGTGCCTTTACAGCTAGTAACTCAGATACTCAGCCAAAAAACATCTGTTTGGTTTTGATTATTATCTCTATCACGCTGAAATCATGTTTTTTTTAAACCGTATTAGTTTAAACTTCTGATATAGGGTTTTCTGAGTGCACAAATTCAAAGCATGCACACAGAAAGCAGTGTGAGTACTAAACTCTTTCATGTCTTATTGCGCTTAAACTGTCAAAAACACACAAGTTTATGTTAAAAACACAGGAGTTACAAAAAAAAATCTGTCGGGTCTCCTCTGATGCTGGGAAGCTGTGCAGCCAACGACAGAACAGTTAGCATGCTTTGCTCCAACTTTTGCCATGGCATTTGAACTGGTACATCGTTGTCGCTTTCGAAAACAAAACTGTGGCACCGTGGGTGGAAATGTGCAGATTAAGGGGTGAAATATTATAATAAGATCCCATTACTATGTCACAAGGGGAGCAAAATCTGAGCAGCTCATGCTGAGCTTTTTCACATGCTTGCAGAAAAAGGCTTAACAAAACAAAGTTACTGGGTTTTTCATGTTTTCTGGGTTGGTAGATGCACTGGGTACCCGATTATAGCACTTAAACATGGAGAAAGTCTTAAAGATACATCACTTTTAACTATCCAAATTGAAACATAGATTTCTACTGTTTTTATACAAGCAAGTTATACAGTAAATAAACAGTCATAACCTAACCCTAAACATACCCTAACAGAAAACTTTCCTCCAAAAAAAGTTAACTAACATTAATTTTATACCGTTTTCACAAATGAGGATATCTCTAAATAGAGGTTTTGTTAGATTTGTCTCACTAAATTTGTTTAAAAATTTGTCCACAAAATGGAGTAGGCACTTTTGCTTTTAACATACTGAAAAGCATTTTTACTCAAAGCATAAACTCAACTCGCTGTTTTCTTTGTCTTCCTGTCTCAGATATCAGATGATGAAGAGCGGATGTCTGTTGGCAGTCGGGGCAGTTTGAGGGTTAGTATACTTGTGATGCCATTTTAAACAAAAACAATAAAACACTGGATATTTTATGCCAATTTCTAGTATTTACCACTCAAAATGAAGGGTGGTAGTTTAGTGGTTATTAATCTGAAGGTTCCAGGTTCAAATAACGCGAAGGAAAATGACTAATTTGTAGGCTTACTTTTTTATAACATCATTTTATTTTTAACTATAAAAGTGTGTCTTTGCTCAAAACACTGAAGTTATGTACAATTTTTAAATTCCAATTTGATTTTTTTAAATAAATGTATTAAATCAATAAGTATTAATGATGGAATTGAATACTGATTAATGAATCAAGATTGCATTTTGCACAAAGAACACTGTCACTGCCTCCTCCCTCTTTCATTCATTCAAAATCTGTCTTGCTGAATCACACTTGTGCGACAATCTGTCACTTCAGCACTTTTTTTTTTCCATTTCTCATTCTCACATTGTCCTTTTGTCCTCCTCTGCTTACCGTAGGGCAACCACACAGATCTCTGCAGCAGCACCAGCAGTCTGCCTTCAGCTAGACTACAAAATGGACGGGTCTGTCCCTCTCACAATCCCTAACAATCCTTCTTTATTCCTTTCTTTAGAATTAGTTCTCTTCTTCATTGTTTTATCCTATAACCTTTTCTTCATTTTGACTGCTCATCTTTCCTCAGTCATCTCACAGGAGCATTTATTTTCAAACAACTGTCATTACCCTGTTATAAAAACCAGCATATGCTGGTTAGCTATGTTTTGAAACATGGCTGCTGGTTCTAAGCTGGTCCTAAGCAACTAGCCTGGTAACTAACCTGCTCAGGACCAGCTTAGGACCAATTACATGACCAGTATAAACCAGCACATGAGAAGCTTAAACCAGCTCATGACCAGCTAAGAACCAGCTTAAACCAGCTCAAACCAACAGCCATGATTCAAAACATACCTAACTAGCATATGCCGTTTTAGCATAGCCAAATTGAAACTAGCACTGCATTTTAAGGTCCAGCCACATTAGCTAAATTTCTGAATGTTCGCAGACAAAAGACGCAAATTCTCAATTTCAGCGATGAAAATCTGCATAACAATGGTAAATGTGACCTTATAAATAGAATTAATAAATAGAATTCATAATTAGAATTAGTGAAACTCCAATCATACCATGTTGAACATCGTCAAATGTGGTAAATGCTAATAGTTACATGCAATTGCAAATATTACAGTAACAAATATTTTAAAATGCACAATGATTTGATTATAACATTCTTAGTGTTTTATTGGATGGTATGAGGAGTGATTAGTACACAGTTTAAAATATTTAATCAAAATATTGTATAAAATTTTGATTCATCTGGGAGCTGATTTATTTGGTTTAAGGACTGAAGTTCTGTAGTGTGGATTTTTTTTTTTTTTAATGGCTATTGAAAATCTAAATGGAAAATTGAATGAATGGAAAAAATAATCCCATAACCAAGGCCGCAAAAGTGAGCTGTCATTCTTATGGTCGAACTTGTTTTAAAATGTTATGCTTTATTTGGTGGGATTCAGTGTTGTCATTTAAAAAACAAATCTGATATATATTTATTTAGAAGAGAGATTATTTATTTAGCTTGAAGAACATGTAGTATTGAAATGCAGTTGTTATGAGCATATATATTTCTTCCTCCTCTCTCTGTTTTTAGCCCTCTGCGCTTTTTAGTGAAACCCCCCGTTCAAGAAGTCACAGGGTTTGTTTCCAGTTGTCATCTGCATGCAACCTTACATGCAGATTATTTGTTCACTCCGTTTCATTTTGGTGAATATGTGACACATACAGTGGCATGCGAAAGTTTGGGAACCCCTTGCATAATGTGTGAAAATGTGAATAATTTTAACAAAATAGAGATCATATAAATTGCATGCTATTTTTTTATTTAGTACTGTCCTGGGTAAGATATTTTACATAAAAGATGTTTACATGTAGTCCAAAAAATAGCTGTAAACCCCGTTCAAAAGTTTGGGAACACTTGATTCTTAATACTGTGTTTGGTTACCTGGATGATCTACGACTGTTTTTTTGTTTTTGTTTTGTGATGGTTGTTCATGAGTCACTTGTTTGTTCTGAACAGTTAAACTGAGCACTGTTCCTCAGAAAAATCCTCCAGGCCCTGCAGATTCTTCAGTTTTCCAGCATTTTTTGCATATTTAAACCCTTTCCAGCAGTGTCTGTATGGTTTTGGGACTCATCTTTTCACACTGAGGACAATTGAGGGATTTAACTATTATATGCTTTAGAAGGAAACACAATGCATTAAGAGCTGGGGTGAAAATTTTTGAACAGGATGAAGATGTCCACATTTTTCTTATTTTGTTGAAATATAATATTTTCCCATTTAGTACTGCCCTTTGAAAGCAACAGAAGATATTTGCATGTTTCCCGGAAGTAAATTAAGTACAATTTACCTTGATCTTCAGTTTCCAAAAGTTTTCCTTCTGGAGCATCAGTGAACGTTTGAACCTTTTTTAATAGTTGTGTTTGAGTCCCTCTATTGTCCTCAGTGTAAAAAGATGGCTCTCAGAATCATACAGTCACTGCTGGAAAGGGTTCAAATATGCAAAAGATGCTGGAAAACTGAAGAATCTGAAGGATTTTTTCTGAAGAACAGCGCTCAGTTTAACTGTTCAGAACAAACAAGGGACTCATGAGCAACCATCACAAAACAAACAAACAAACAAACAAACAAACAAACAAACAAAAAAAAAAACGTTGTAGATCATCCAGGTAACCACACACAGTATTAAGAAACAAGGGTTCCCAAACTTTTAAAGGGGGGTATTTTTAATAATTTCAGATATATATATATATATATATATATATATATTTTCTTGCGGACTATATGTAAACATCTTTTATGTAAAATCTTTTACTAAGAACAGTACTAAATAAAAAACATAACATGCATTTTGTATAATCTCTCTTATTTTGTTAAAACTATTCACATTTTTGCAGATTCTGCAAGGGGTTCCCAAACTTTCGCATGCCACTGTATATGAATGAACATAAAGATACAGTTCATTCAAAAATAGAAATTCTGTTGTCATTGAAACCCAAATGGCCTTCTTATTTGTATGGAACACAAATGGAAAGATCTAGAAAAAAGTTCAAGCTGTTCTTTTCTATACAATGAAAGTAAATAAAGAACACTGCTCTCCACTGTCCCCATTCTTCCCCTTTTCAAAAATAAGTGTTCTTAACTGTATTAGATGTGTTGTTTTAGTGTACCTTAAATCTTAACAGTATAATTTAAAAAAATGTAATTGCAGATCATATTAATGAAATAAAAGGCCACTTTCATGAGTTTCTCAAGTACACTTTAAAAGGTGTAATTTGTAACATGAAAATTGACATTATTACAATTTTTACTTTACCTTAAAGTACAATCATCATGTTTTAATAATCTTTTTTCATGCTTTAACATACACTTATTTAACAGTAGTATGATATTCAATGTTAAATTGAAAGTTAACATTTTTAATTTAAAAAAAATACAGCTTATTTATTAAAATGCAGTTAACAAGAAAATGTTTTTCACTATGACTTCCATTGTAGAAAAGAGCTGCTTGGACATTCTGCTAGATATCTCTATCTGGAAGACCTTTGGAGCAAAATAATAACAGAATTTTCATTTTTGGTTAAACCAATTTAGGGATATTTGTTGTCTGTGTTCAATCCCTCATGTGACCTGCATGCAGTTTAGTAGCCTGATACACAGAACTACTTTGGTTACACATGTGTTGACAAGTCTTTGGCTTCCAAAGCCTCTTACTCAAACATCTAACGCAGCACTCAATTCTTTATTTAGTCATTCCATAAGTGCTCAGAGTACATCAGAGTGCATTAAGGTTGATGGCTAATGTGTTAATGTTCTGTAAACACGCAAAGAAGCTGTCTTTGTGCCTCTTCTGTATGTAATGAGCATTTCCTGTTCTTGATGTGTTTAAAGTACATCTCCCCTGATTGTTAGCAGCCCTGTTAGATCACATTTCATGGTGGTGAACCATCTTGGATACATAAAAGCAGTCATTTAAGGGTCTTTATCGTCCTGTTTGTTGTGTTTTCCATGGTTATGTCTGAGAGATATCAAGAGTGTGAGGTGAATGTAGTATGGTGAGGTGTTCTGTTCTGTCTGCAGGGGTCATTGCATGAAGAGAGTTCGTACTCTGCCACTAGGCGTTTCAGTGGCTCCAGCGCTAGAGGCGTAAGGCCCGATCTTTACCTATTCTTCTGACTGCGGCATGACCTGATACCCAGTGCCAGTCTGGGCTTGTTGAGCGTCTTGCATGGTTCTGTTTTCAGACCACAGGCTTGATTAGGTGTTGTTTGTGTCTTTATGTCATGAGGTTTCTCTGAGGAAAGTTTGGGAGCCTCCACTCTACTGTTTTTCTCCTAGTAATGAGAGTGGGACTGGTGGTTTATGTACTGTATGTAAAGCATGGTTAATCATCTTGGATTGAATTTCTTTCTGTCTGTTGTGTGGTCAAGTATAGTTGTTTACCAGTCAGACCGACTGACTCTCCTTCGCACAGAAACCCACTAATGATGTGCGTATGTCAATGCATTCTGACCTACCGAATGAGCATGTTTTTACACTACTGTTCAAAAGGTTTTTTCAAAGATACTAATGTTTTTTTGTTTTTTTTTGTTTTTTTTTTAGCAAAAATTGATCAAAATAGA
The DNA here is from genome assembly GCA_012976165.1 of Labeo catla. Classification (NCBI taxonomy): domain Eukaryota; kingdom Metazoa; phylum Chordata; class Actinopteri; order Cypriniformes; family Cyprinidae; genus Labeo; species Labeo catla. The sequence continues at coordinate 174,940 of VONZ01000446.1, read as the reverse complement.
CAGTAAAGACTGTCTTTTTTTAAAACCTTCTGTGTATCATCAAAAATATTAAGCAGCACAACTGTTTACAATATATTTATTATGTGACCCTGGGCCACAAATCAGTCTTAAGTAGCAGGTATACAGTATTTGTAGCAATAGCCAAAAATTAATTGTATGGGTCAAAATTAAAAAAAATTTTAAAGGCAAAAATCATTAGGATATTAAGCAAAGATCATGTTCAATGATGATATTTTGTAAATTTCCTACCGTAAATATATATAATCTAATTTTGATTAGTACTATGCATTGCTAAGAACTTCATTTGACCAACTTTAAAGGCGATTTTCTCATATTTAGATTTTTTTGCACCCTCAGATAAAAGATTTTCAAATAGTTGTATCTCGGACAAATTTTGTCCTATGCTAACAAACCATACATCAACGGAAAGCTTATTTATTAAAAAATGTGGTTTTGTTGTCTAGGCCTACATACATTTTGTAATAATATTTAACCATAATTTTGTGTTTACTGTATTTTTTTGTTCAAGCCTTGGAGAGCATAAGAGACTTCATTCAAAAACATTAAAAATCTTACTAACCCCCAACTTTTGAATGGTAGTGTATATGGCACTGTAATTTTTATAAATGTCTTTATACTTCTCACTTCTAATATATTTCCTTTAATGCCCTCTTCCTGCTAACATCTACTCCTCATCCCATTTTTCTCTATACCTGCATTCTTCAGCCTTCAGACTACAATGGCTTTCTGGGCTCCAGTTCCAGGGCCTCCTCTAGGGCGAGTTCAGCCCGGGCCAGTCCAGTGGTGAGCTTCCCTTTTCTATCACTGACCAAGCAAGGTCACGTCTGCCATCTTCGTAGCATATAACATGGCAACACTGACCTGCACTCTTGCTCCTCTGCATATCCTGTCCTCAAACTATCTTCAGTATCACGGATTTAGCAAGAATGTGTTTGTGCCTTGCTCCCTCTAGTGGATAAAGTATGAAACGTATCTCTAAATGGCACAGTATTGTTTTATATCACAAGCATTTCTCATTTAATTTAGATTTATATGAGGGTTTTTCAGTGTAGCTTCTACTGAACACATTTAATTTTTCACACAGGTGGAGGAACGGTCAGATTTCCTGGAAAAGGTCAGTAGGATCATTTTTAGGGTGTTAAATAGATTCACAAAAACATGCATCACAGTAGATAATACCACAACAAAGTGATCCACCAAACCAAGTTAAAATTTAAACTACATCATCAGGGGTCCAGGACAGCCTCTACCCTCTCTGCTGCAACTCTGGCATCTCTGGGAGGAGGTTTATCACGAAGAGGAAGCTGTGATACCTCGATTTCAGCTGACACTGAAGCCTCCATACGGGAAATTAAGGTAGTTTTGAAGTTGTATTCATAATACCGTATTATAATGATCGTGATCTGTATGTGATTTCCTCATTCTTGTTTGTCTTCTCTCAGGACTCCCTAGTGGAGGTGGAGGAGAAGTACCGTAAGGCAATGGTGTCCAATGCTCAGCTGGACAATGAGAAGACAAACCTGATGTATCAGGTGGACACGCTGAGAGACACTCTAATGGAGCTGGAGGAACTTCTGTGTGAGACACGCAGAGAGTGTGAGGAGAAAACCAGAGTAAGGACTGTCAATTTGACCCCCTTTGTGCATTCTAGGGTTAAGACTAATCATAACTAAACTATGTGTCAATGTTTTATGTTATAGTATGGAAAAATATAGTATTTTATAAAGAGTTAGGGAAGGGTTTAATACTAAATTGGTTATCAGAGGAGGGGACACAAATATATTACTGTTAAAATACAAGAAATAAACTGAACACACAGTCATAAAGTCATAAATATGATTATTGTGCAGTCAGAGTATGCAATGGTTCATAGAACGACTACTGTTCAAATAACTATGAAAGTGACCACTAATGATCAGGAATTCAAGCTTAAAATTATACTTCATCAATGATGGATGTTTTCTTTTTCTAATGTTTGTTAGGATTTCGAGCGTGAACGTCATGCCCACAGTGTCCTGAAGTTCCAGTGTGAGGAGATGAAGGAAACAATGAAGCAGAGCGAAGAGTTATTGACGGTAAGCATCATCTGCAAATCATGGAGTACTCATAGCTCTTCTGACTCTTTGTCTTCCCGACATAGATGTGTTATTCTGTTGTCTTCTCTCACATTTTCCTTTTAATATTCTTTGACCTGTCCATCTGTTTTCCTCTGCTCGCCCTCATGGCCGGGGCTTAGGAAGCCCAACAGTCTCGAGGAAAGCAGGCGGACTATATTAGAGAGATTGCTGACCTGCAAGAGACATTGGAATGGAAAGATAAAAAGATCCGGGTACAATTACCTTCCATGGCCATTTTCTATCACTCACATCACATTAAACAATTCTTTCTTTTATATTTTAACACTTAATAATCTTTTTATTCCCTAATTTATTAACCTATTAACTTGAATGCTTGATACTGTGTCATATGACTCTTGTAGTCTTTCCAAACCTTACTTGTTTCCTTTACTCCTTTGTTCTTCCCTTCCTTGATTGTTCACTTTTGTGGACGGCTGCATTAAGGCCTTAGAGAGGCAGAAGGAATATTCAGACATTGTCCATGATGAACGGGAGGCACTCAGGGATGAGGTTTGCCGGCTTAGGGATGCTCTAAAGGTAGAGTTATAGAAGGAATACTGGTAATCACAGCAAAGATATAGAAGTCATTATATTAGCATCATTATTTTGACTTCATGATGAAGTAATGGAATAAATGGGAGATCTGACATCAGATTGTATTCTTTCATAGAAACATGGCATTGTGCTGGGATCTGAGGTGACGCCCAATGGGGAGGTAGCAGACGGGGCGATCGATGGGCATGCTGATGCGGAAACAGCCTCCCGACTGAATCAAGACTCTCATACGCCCACCATGAGTGGAGACAGCATGTTAGGTAAGATAAACGGTTGCAACGGTTTTTTTTAACTCACAGTCTAAACAAATAGGCTTTTTACAATTTTGCTTTTATGGCATTTTGTTGTTGCATATTTGTTTGCAATTGTAGAAAACATTAAAAATATGCTGGAATAAAAGTAAAATTAAAACATTTAAAATCTAAAACGCAGTGAAACAAATAAAACAAAAATAAGCAAAAATAAACACATTTGTGTAAAATGAAATAAAGATTAAAAAAGGATAATAAACAAAAACATAACTGTAAAATACAGAAACTAAATTATAATACATTTTCTTCTAAACTAACGAAAATAAAAATTTCCACAAATTAATTTTACATTCACAGTATTTTATACATGGTAAACTACAAAATTTGAACCCAGCTGCATTAAACATGAAAATTTCACTAGATGGCAATAACACTACACTTAATCTTCAATGCTATTAAACATTTAACATCAACTTTGTCTGCATAAAAGTTACAATAAACGTAATAAAAAAACTAGAAAACTAAAACTAACATCGATGGAGTAAAAATGAATCCAAATAAAAATGCAAAACTAATAACTCTGATTACAAGTTCTAACATCACAGTTTTTCTCAGTCGCTTTGTACGTTTCTTAAATGAGAATTGAAATTATCAATACTACTTGTTCAACCTCCACATCATCTAGTTGTATATAATAAAAGCAATTTCACATTTTTTTGAACAAACTGCATTTTTAAAGTAAAAATACTTTATACAGACAGACACGCACATAAATGTATACATACAGTATATACATTGTCAGTGTATAAATTGTATTAATATACACTGATACATCCATATATATGGAGTTTTTCCAGCAAAATCACTGCCATATTTGAACAAACTTCACAAACTGCAGCAGCTAGAGTAGTGCTATATAAATACATTTATATTTGTACAGTACATTCATCTGTAGAAATGTGTTACATGTAAACAGAAAATTCAGTGCTGCTTGTGAAAGAGCAATAGAAAGATTTGTAAGAATGTGTGGCGGTGGTGGTGTTGGCGGAAAGTAATAGTGTGAAATAGTGTAAAAATGAATAAGCAATGGTTAATTTTCATTTGACATAACAAAAAAAAAAGTCTTTTTGTGAACAGTGTTGATTTTTTTTTTCCCAATACATCAATACATTTTTCATCTAAAAGGCTCAGTGTGATACACAGACAAAAATGACATTCTTGTATACTATAGAAAGAGGTCTGACAACAAAAAAGTGGAAAAAATATTTATATATAACAAATATGAAATGAAATTGCATATAACAAAATTTAATTTGCATATAACACAAAATTAATTTATATGAAATGCATATATAAATATTTCCATGGTGAAAAAAAAACAAAAAAACAAATTTTGACCAGTTTGTTACAAGATTTTTTTTACAAGAAAAACATTTTTTTATTTTGGTGCCATTGGCTAATTCACCGACACAATAACTAGGTTCTGAAGCATAAATTAAAGGCAGCGGCTATTTGCAACAGATGCTATTTACACTAAGTGCAAGTAACGATGGATACTATTTACACTGAGTGCAAATAGCGTATATTCTTTGCGATAGATGCTATTTACACTAAATGCAAATAGCGATGGCCAATGGATGCTATTTACACTGCGTGCAAATATCAATGGATTCTAGGAATGGAACCCAAGTCGATCACGTCAAAAAGACTACGGCACGCACTTTACCATCTACTCCATTGGATGTGGTGATTCATGGCCATCATTTGTAATGCTGACTAGCCCTATCACACATTGGTGGGTGGGGTTAGTGTAAATAGACTCTGCCAACAAGGTGGGCTGTTTGCACTTAGAGTAAATAGACACTCCATAAATGGCAATGTTTTGGGTGAGTTACTACAGAGTTACTACTATAGAGTTCAGCAAGCAGTTGTGACAATTGCACTTACAGTTTAAAGAAGGTTAAGACTGATTAAAAAAAAGTGATTGAAAAAAAAAATGAAAACATCTTTGTTTCAACTACCTATTGAACAGCAGAATCAATCTCTTTGTTTTCCCACATCTAAGGGTATCTCTGTTGGAATTCTCTCTCCACTGATCAGCCTTTAAATCAATCAAGATTTGAAGAACTCTGCCAGTTGCTTAACACACACACACAAAAATCTAATTATTTTTAGTGTCTTTCTGTTTTAATGGATTCGCTCTTTGAGTTCAGTCAAGAGGTGTTTTCCATCCAAAATCTCATCTCAATCATCAGCATCTCATCTTAAGGTCACTGTCCTTAGAGGAGGATTCCAAGTCTCAAAATTAAAAAAATCACAAGCCCAAGTATACTAATTGCTGATTTAACACATAACAGCTAGAGTGCACAGCAGTTAATGTGAAGAACATATAACTGCTGTTAAAACCAAACAAAACAGGTCAGAGGATGAAAGATGCATTGATTCAAGTGCAGAAATTTCACCAGATGTGCCACTATAATTATTTAAACCTTAGAGTCAGATAATATCTGAAATTACAGTATATGAACCACAGGCCAGCCAAGCAGAGAAAAACAACTGCATAGAAATCAATGCTGGCATTAAAAACCTCTAAAGATCTATGTTTGAACCCACAGAGTCTAATGAAGTGGATATTTTAAATACCACAGGAGACAATGATGCACAATCCAGGAACCAGCACGAGACAGAGGCTGAGCCAGAGTTACAGTTTGTGGAGGACACATATAGCATGCCAGTAGAGCACAAGGGCACAGCGTTCCTTCTCGATAGTTGTGAGGAAGCTGCTGCGTTGGATGCTGATCTTTTAGTGCTGGATGTTGTAAATATGCATAGCAGTGAACCACTAAAAGAATTAATAGTCACTGTGAGTGGATCGAGTATAGAAAATGAAACGTACACATACATTCTTAAAAACCAAGCTTAAGATGAAGAAGATGTTTAGCTGCTTTTGTATCGTAATTTTCCACAGAGTCATTTTGATTTGCTGACTTTTATGACAATGTTAGTTTGATTTTTTTTTTTTTGTTTTTTTTTTCTTAAGAAATTGATCTTATGTTGTAATGTTGGATATGTTCTTTAAATCTTCAGTGCAAATGGGACTGATCAAGACATGCAAACGCTGTTTAAATTCTGAAATTAAAAAAAATAAAAAAAATTTAATGAAGCATTTTCTCATTAAAAACATATATTCAATGTTATGATACAAATATTTATTCAATTAAATGCACTGCATTTTAGAAGAATATGTACTTTTTCATGTTTATAAATTTGTCTCATACTTGTAATTACCACAAATAAAAAGCAAATACCAAAATGTTTTGTACAAACACACACAAATGTAATAATTGTGATAATGATGATGATGTTGATGTTGATGATAATAATAACATCCCCATATACACGTTTTATTGTGATAATGATGATGATGTTGATGTTGATGATAATAATAACAACATCCCCATATACACGTTTTATACAAAATTATATATTAATAATAAATAAAATATTGCTAATGCTTGAACATTTTTAATTAATAACATGATATGCTGATAATTAAATTAATAAATAATAAACCTTTAAAAAGACATTATAAAAAATTGCTTTAGAAATCAATACATTGTTTATTTCCTTATTATTACTTATTGCCATAGTAATTGATTTTGTAATCTAGCCATGCATTAGACAGATATTTATGGTCATGTTAATTGCATGTTAACTGCATTTTTTTTTATAATTCATTGTAATAAATTAAAATGTTAAATCAACTGCTTCAATCTGTATACTTTGTACTGCAAAATAATTTTTTTAGCACCTACATTGTCTCACTGTATATTATATTGCCTGATTTTTTTGAGGTTCATGTCCTGTACATTTTTTTATTTGCAATTTTTTAGAGATCAGACTGAAGAAACTGGTGGAAGAGAGAGAGAGTTTGCTCGACCAAGTGAGTTAGCATTTCATTCTTTTCAAGTGATTCATTGTTCTGCATATGATTGATGTTGTGGGAGAACATCTTATGAAATATGCTTGTCATAAGTACTTTGTTAGAATGACTAAACTGCATGTGAATGTGCAGGTGCGCAAGTATAAATCCATTGCAGAGCAGAAACAAAAGAATGGGACAGAAGAAACAGGAAGCACAGATGATGATGACCTACAGAATGGCCTAGACCCTCATATTCTAGACCTGCAGAGTAAGATACACCATTCACCATTTATTCACTATCAGTCATGATTTAGGCTGGTTTGTAATTTAGAGTTTTCATGTAAACCCTAAGTATCTCTCTAAGTAAACATTTTTTTTTCTTTTTTTTCTACAGGAGATGCTAACAGGCAGATCAGTGACCTGAAATTCAAGTTGGTCAAGTCTGAGCAAGAAGTCACAGCACTTGAACAAAATGTAAGTCATGGATAAAATTAACACAAGACTTTATATCCAAAGGCATAAATTGTGCTCTTGCGTGCAATTTCATCTTCAGTAGTTAAAGGGATAGTTCACTCAAAAATTAAAATTCTGTCAGTAATTAGTCACCCTTGTGTCGTTCCAAACCTGTAAGACCTTCGTTCATCTTCTGAACACAAATTGAAATATAGCTGCAAGCAGCGATGGCGGGCCCTCGCCCCCAGTGCATCCGCAACCCTGGTGCCATCAGAAAAACTGTGCCCAGTGGGCACATGCATTGACAGTAACCCTGTGGCAGTTTGGATTGAAGGGTTACAGCAATAAAAGGGTTAAAAGCAAAATGCTTTTAAATCATTCTGATAGACTGAGAATGAGCTGAAAAAGATTCATTATCCTATGAGGTCATCTTGTGTTCATCCTTGGTATTACAGTCTCCATCTGCCAATTTACATGTGTGATATTTTAAATGTTTTTGCTGTCTCTGAAAACATGATAAACATATTTCCTAAGAATGACCTATGTTTTCCTGTGTAAAAAGTTGTGAAGACTTAGAATAATGCACTTTAAATGCACTCTGTCTCTCTGTCTCTCTCACACACACAGACAGCCACCCTCCCCCACTCTCAACACTCACACTTACACACACACTTAACACACTGAGAGAGAGAGTTAGAGTGAGAGAGTTAGAGTGAGATCAGATGTTTAATAGTTTTTTAATTTTCTATTTTTAGTAGACTATTTTATATTGATGGAAGTAAGCATTTATTTCTCAGAATGACTAGTTCTATGTATATAAAAAGTTTTGAAGTGTTTGGATGCTGCATTTTAAAATTACGGTTATGTCTTTTACTGCTACTTTAATAAATCACCATAAATCGACCGTTGAAGATATCCCAAATCCGCTCGCAATTTAACATCTTCAGTATGTTGGCATCATTTTGACAAAGTTTGGTGTGAACTACTTATTCCTGCTTGGAGGAGTATGAATTTATTTACAGCCTGATTTTTCCAAAAATCCACATTCAAATCAAAATAGCAGACTTCCTGTTGGTCGCAGCTAATGGGTGTAAATTAGAAAGTTGTCCGGCTTGATGAGACCAATATACATACCAATTTTGGTGTCTGTAGCTAAAACTAACCCCCCAACTTTTGACAAAAGGTGGCGCTATAGAGCGCCTCCTCCACGCCCATTTATGAGCCTTTGCCAGTGTCTAACTATCATTAATACTGATGTGTGTGTTGAGTTTCATGAAAATCTAAGCTTCTCAAGTGGCCCAAAAACACAGGAAACAAATTTTAAAGTTTGACACGTTGCCATGACAACAGCATTTAATGTATCAACGACCCCTTTACAGATTCTCATCGGCCATGTTTTGACATTATTCTGATGAGGTTTGAAGCAAATTGAGTAAAATTAAGAGGGTGATTTAAAAGCATTTTGAAAACGACACATTTCCTGCTGCCAGTTGGTGGGGCTATAACTTTGATTCTTAATAGTCACATCTATGTGATCAGTGTCATAGAATGAACAAACTCCTGAAGTTTCATCAGAATCAGACAATGTGTGCAATAGTTATTAGCCATTTCCTGTTTCTCATTTCTCACCATAATTTCGTAGCCTCGCCACGGCCAAACCGTTCGAGATATCAAAAATCCCTCCGCAATTTAGCATCCCCAATGTCTTTAGGTCATGCTGACTGAGTTTGGTGGCCGTCGGAATAAAGGCCTCCGAGGAGTATATCAAATTCCAGAGCATGCGCTTTTCACACAGCCCTGAATAGCTCACTTTCTCTTGGGCGGAGCCTATGACTTGAGCGCGAAAGTTGTTCGGCTCAATGAGGTCTATATGTGTACTGAGTTTCATATGAATACGTGGAAATATGTGTGAGCTATGCATCAAGTTTTCTGACTGTTTTCCAGGTGGCGCTGTAGAGCCCCTCTGCCACGCCCGGGTCTCAGTCTCTGCGGCGTCCTGATGGCCGCAGATTCCAATGTGTGTGCCAATTTTCAAGAGTTTTTGAGCACGTTAAGGCCCCCAAAAACCCCCGAATAGTCGAAAAAAAAAAAAAATATATATATATATATATATAGCTGCAAGCAGCGATGACGGGCCCTCGCCGCCAGCGCATCCGCAACCCTGGTGCCATCAGATAAACGGTGCCCAGCGGGTATATGCATTAACAGTATCTCTGTACCAGTTTAGATTGAAGGGTTACAGCAATGAAAGGGTTAAAATCAAAATGCTTTTAAGTCATTCTGATACAATGAGACTGAGATAGGCTTAGAGTTAAAATGATTCCTTATCCTATGAAGTCATCTTGTGTTCATCCTTGGAATTACAGTCTTCATCTGCCAGTTTACAAGTGTGATATTTTAAATGTTTTTGCGGTCTCTGAAAACATGCCAAACATATTTCCTAAGAATGACTTGTTTTTCATATGTGAAAGGTTGTGAAGAGTTAGGATAATGCATTTTAAATGCACTCTGTCTCTCTCTGTCTCTCTGTCACACACACACAGCCACTCAACTACCTCAGTCACACTTACACACACACAGACTTAAGCCCATCCCCCGACACAGAGTTAGAGAGAGAGTTAGAGTGAGAGCAGATGTTTAATAGTTTTCTAATTTTCTGTTTTTTGTTGATTATTTTATATCGATGAAAGTAAGCATTTATTTATCAAAATGACTAGTTCTATGTATGTAAAAAGTTTTGAAGTTTTTGGATGCTGCATTTTAAAATTACGGTTATGTTTTTTTACTGCTACTTTAATAAATCACCATAAATCAACCGTTCAAGATATCCCAAATCCACTCACAATTTAACATCTTCAGTATGTTGGCAACATGTTGCCAAAGTTTGGTGTGAACTACTTATTCCTGCTTGGAGGAGTATGAATTTGTTTATAGCCTGATTTTTCCAAAAATCCACATTCAAATCAAAATAGCAGACTTCCTGTTGGTCGCAGCTAATGGATGTAAATTAGAAAGTTGTCCGGCTTGATGAGATCAATATACATACCGAGTTTGGTGTGTGTAGCTCAAAGTAACCCCCCCACTTTTGACAAAAGGTGGCGCTATAGAGCGCCTCTTCCACACCCATTGATGAGCTTTTGCCAGTGTCTAACTATCATTAATACTGATGTGTGTGTTGAGTTTCATGAAAATCTAAGCTTATTAAGTGCCCCAAAAACACAGGAAACAAATGTTAAAGTTTGACACGTTGCCATGACAACAGCATTTAATGTATTAACGACCCCTTTACAGATTCTCATCGGCCGTGTTTTGACATTATTCTGATGAAATTTGAAGCAGATCGGGTAAAAATAACCATGTGATATCAAAGCATTTTTAAAAGAGACACACTTCCTGTTGCCAGTTGGTGGCGCTATAACTTTGACTCCTAATAGTCACATCTATGTGATCGGCATCATACAACGAACAAACCGCTGAAGTTTCATCCGAATCAGACAATGTGTGCAGTAGTTATTAGCCATTTCCTGTTTCTCATTTCTCGTCATATTTTCAACACCTCGCCACGGCCAAACCGTTCGAGATATCAAAAATCCCCTCACAATTTTTCATCCCCAATGTCTTGAGATCAGGTTGACCGAGTTTGGTGGCAATTGGGTAAAAAACCTAGGACTAGTATATCAAATTCCAGAGCGTTTTTGACAAAACCCAGAATAACCAAAAACCAGAATAACCTTCCTGTTGGGATTAGCTAATGACATAGAGTGCAAAAGTTGTTCAGATTTATGAGTTCTATTTGTGTACCGAGTTTCATATGTGTACGTGCAAGTATGTGTGCCATATGACCCTCCAAATTCCAGGGGGCGCTGTAGAGTCCCCTTGCCACGCCCATGTACCAGTCTCTGCTAATGGCCGCAGATTCCAAGGTGTGTGCCAATTTTCAAGAGTTTTGAGCATATTAAGGGCCTCAAAACCCCCCAAAACCTTGACAAAAAATAATAAGAATAATAATAAAAACTCCTAAGGAAAACAATAGGGCCTTCGCCCTTTAGGGCTCGGGCCCTAATAATAATAATCCTTAGGGGATCAATAGGGCCTTCGCCCTTTTAGGGCTCGGGCCCTAAATATGCTGGGTGAAATCCATGAGCTTTCTGACCCTGCATAGACAGCAATGTCACTTCCACATTCATGACCCAGAGAGGTAGTATAGACATTGTTCAAATAGTCCATGTGACATCAGTGATTCAACCTTTTAATGTTTTGAAGATACAAGAATACTTTTTGTGTGCAAAGAAAACAAAAATAATGACTTTATTCAACAATTTCTTCTCTTCTGTATCAGTCTTCAATGCGTGTTCACAAGAGTACCACAATGCATGTGTGAATAATTTTAACAAAATAAGAGAGATCATACAAAATGCATGTTATTCTTTATTTAGTACTGTCCTAAGTAGGATATTTTACATAAAAGATGTTTGCATATAAGTCCACAAGACTAAAAAATATATATAGCTGAAATTATTAAAATAACCCCCTTAAAAAGTTTGAGAAACCTTGGATCCTAATACTGTGTGTGGATACCTGGATGATCTCTTTTTGTGATGGTTGTTCATGAGTCCCTTGTTTTTTCTGAACAGTTAAACTGAGCGCTGTTCTTCAGAAAAATTCTAGATTCTTCAGTTTTCCAGCATCTTTTGCATATTTGAACCCCTTCTAGCAGTGACTGTATGATTTTGAGATCCATCTTTTCACACTGAGGACAATTGAGAGACTCAAACACAACTGTTAAAAAAGGTTCAAACATTTACTGATGCTCCAGAACAGGGGTGAAAACATTTTGAATTTGAAAATCAAGGTAAATTTAACTTTATTTGTCTCCCGGGAAACATGCATGTATCTTTTGTTGCTTCTGATGGGCAGTACTAATTGGAAAAAAGATATTTTAACAAGATGAGAAAAATTTGGACATCTTTATCCTGTTCAAAAGTTTTCACCCCCAGCTGTTAATGCATCATGTTTCCTTCTGGAGCATCAGTGAATGTTTGAACCTTTTTTAATAGTTGTGTTTGAGTCCCTCTCAGTTGTCCTCAGTGTAAAAAGATGGCTCTCAAAATTATACAGTCACTGCTGGAAAGGGTTCAAATGTGCAAAAGATGCTGGAAAACGTCTCGGTTATGTATGGTAACAATCGTTCCCTGATTATTAATATTTTTATAGATTCTGAAAGGGGTTCCCAAACGTTTGTATGCCACTGTATTTGAATGATGTACCTCACTACCTTTCTGGGCCTTGAACGTAGTAATTGCATTGCAGACTATGCAGGACAGGAGTAGGGAACGGTGATCCTTGAGGGCCAGTGTCCCTGCAGAGTTTAGCTCTAACCCTAATCAAACACACCTGAACAAGCTAATCAAGGTCTTCAGGATACAGGTTGGTATTTTTTTTCAGTGTTGGAGCTAAGTGTTGGACACCGGCCCTCCAGGATCAAAGTTCCCCACCACAGCTCTAGGATTTCATCAAAAATATTTTAATTTGTGTTCTGAAGATGTACAAAGGTATTCCAGGTTTGGAATGACATGGGGGTGAGTCATTAATGACTGAATTTTTAGTTGTAAGTGAATTTTCCCTTTAATAATGTCCTCCATTTAAGGTTATATTCCGTTATGCACTGTTAACTCCTATTGTGGTACAACCAGTTAAACAGGAAATAATCTAACATTTTATGCGTAACCTGTAATCTTTCTCATGTGGCAGATCATTCGGCTGGAGGGTCAGGTGAGCCGCTATAAGACGTCTGCTGAGGCTGCAGAGAAGGTGGAAGATGAACTAAAAGTGGAGAAACGCAAGTTGCAGAGAGAGGTACATTATTTAAAAAAAAACACTAAACAACTAAACAAAAACCCCAAACATTTTAGCAGCAATTGCACTCTAATTTTATTGGTGAAACATTCTCACACTTAAAAATATTTAGTACATTTCATATCTGTGGAATTAATGAAATATACCTTATGAATTAAGTAAATGTAAGTAAAAAAAAATGATCTGAATAACAACATTTGGCGCCATGACAAATAAAACTGAGTAGACCTAAAAAGTTATATGAATATTTGCTGAAAATGTACTCACCCTCAGGTTATCCAAGATGTAGTTTTGCTTTTTTTAATTGAAACACATTAGGAGAAATGTAGCATTACGGTACTTGATCACAAATGGATCCTCTGCAGTGAATGGGTGCCATCAGAATGAGAGTCCAAACATCTGACAAAAGCATCACAATAATCCACAAGTAATCCAAATGGCTTCAGTCAATTAAGTCAGTGGGTATTTTTCTTATAAAAATCCATCGCTTTATTTATGATGGATGAATGTGCTTTTTAGAGCTTCAAAAACTCTGGCACAATTCACTGCCATTACAAAGCTGGGAAAAGCCGAGATAGTAATTAATAAATCTATAATTGTGACACCCATTCACAGTTTTAGAGTGTGATGTAACAATTTCTGTGTTTATTTTTTAGCTGAGGTCTGCACTTGACCGTATCGATGAGCTGGAAGCAAGCAACAGCCACCTTACGAAGAGACTAGAGAAGATGAAGGCCAATCGGAGTGCCCTTTTAGCACAGCAGTGATGCCCACTCTGTGCTTACTCTACAGTCAGGGCATGATTCCCATCACCCACTGGCACCAATGATCTGCCACCCATATTAAACTAAAACTTCTGTCAAAATCATATCAAATTAGCCCAGTCATAATCATGCTAATTCAGACTTAAAAAGTAAATATGGCTTACAGGCATGAACGTCAACCTTTGTTTTGCTAGTGGGATTCCAAGCGGAGGACATATCAAAACTTTCTTACTGAGGCTCATTAAAGTGACCTTTGGTTTGGATTAGCAGAATTCAGGCCCTAAATGAGCTCTCAAAACTTTTTGAATGGTTACGGATCTCTGTGTCAACCAACAAGCTCAGCACAGGCAGAGCAGCAGGTTAATTTAGTAATCCAGTGGTGAGGGACAATGACTTATCTTTGCAGACCATGCACTTTATCCCTGCATCAGTATTCAAATTTTGTGTTACATGGAAACTGTAACATATGTACATGGAACTGTTTTGCTAAGCGACATAATGGAATTTGTGTAGTGCAGAGATGATATGATTGAATGTATGCTCTTATACAGAGACAGATTTTTCTTGCAATTTTTGTGCAGACGGGGAGTGTTGTTTAAACTTTCAACAAGTTATGGGGGAATTGCTATAATGTCCATTTTGTTTCACGCCAAATCTGTGTGTGAGCGCGCGTGTTTGCGTATTGGTCCATGCTAAAGGTGGACTAGTACTTTGTAATGTTAATAATTTTTGTTTTTATGCTAATGTTGTGTCAACATCCTGAGGAACCTAGTTAGGACTACAAAAAAAAAATGCAATAACAATGTTAATATAACTCTATGGAGTATCATTGGGTGTAAGCCAGGCTTTGAAGGATCTGAATCAATGTCCTGTTGCAATGTTCTCAGTGGCTGCACTTTGTTTTCTTTGTTGCTCTATAAAAGCACTCAATATTTTTTTCCTCTCATATACATTCAACTAAAGTGGGCCAAACAATGATATATTTTTAAATATTTTTGTTTTGTTTATTATTCAAAAAAAAAAAAAAAGAATTCAGAATTCTGGTCATTGTAATATGGTTAGTAGAATTAGACAGACAGTAAGCACAGCCGTTCATCAATACTACTTCATGTCCAGTTTAATCTCAGATCATGGTGCAACTATATCATCTGAGGGCTAAATGGACATATGAGATGTCACCAGCCTTTAAAGATACTGTAATCTGAGTCTTGCTTTTGAAAAGTCAACACAATAAATGGGAGTGCAGCTCTTTCTTTTTTAAAGCTGGTCATTGTAGCACTTTCACTAATGGTCTGCCATTTAACCCCATTTAGGTGTAACATTAATCTCAGTGCATTTGGGGTTTATAGAAATGAACATGGCTTTTTTAATAAAAAGAAAAAAGGAATTGTTTTGCAATAATGCTTTTAAGTGTAAATTGACCATTGCATTTACACAAAACGTTCAGATGTACATCATTATGAAAACAGCTATAATATTGATCGTCATGATGCTGTATCTGCTGGGTATGATGATTCTTTTTTTGCTGATTGTGAGTTTCATTTGTATCCCTCCCCTGGGTTCTGCTACCATTGGAGACAATGCGCCACCTTGTTTACACAGTCAGTGAACATGAACATGCTGTCTCTAAAGAACTGATATGCTGAACTTTCGAAATAACGGACATAGACACATCAATTACATTGTTTACCTGTATCACAGCTCTTCTGTATGGCATACCAAGAAATAAACTCATGCAATAACACTGACTTTTAAGGGTTTTTAATTACGCTATTTGAATTTATTTATTATTTATTTACTTTATTTAGTCATGTCTTAAAGAGCAAGCACACAAGAATTGCAAAATTGACTAATACATTTTTTTACATTAAAAACATATGTTTAAACAGCAGAGGGCAGCACTAATTTTCAGCTTAAGTTACGCATTCTGGTGATATTATATTTTATAGGCACTGTAAATCTCACAGTAATAACTAACTAGCATAACTAACCCTAACTACAATATATATTAATAAGCCGTATTGTTGGCTGTTACCCTCTAGGCAATTTTTAAAATTTGTATTATTTATTTATGTTTTCCTTTATAGCCAAAACGCATTCAGTGTCACTTTTCTTAAAACTAATATAATAATTCCTTTGTGTTTTCTCTCCTAAACAAATCTGTTCAAGTGATGCCATGCAAAAACAAAATGAGGAAGAGAATGATAAGGAAGTACAATAAAGGAAATAAAAGGCCAAGATAGTCTTTTAGATATGCTGGCCTTCAAAAACAGACAGCTGAACACCTAGCTGCAGAGATTTCACTTCTCTTTCATACAGCCAGTCTAGCTCTAACTGGCAGCTCTGAGCTCTGAGGAAAATTGCACAGCAGGCCTGTCCAGTGTGATAATAAATAATAATAGTGTGATAGTCAGATAAGTACTGTAGAATGTTGAGTGACATGTCATTAATACAACTATGACAACTATGATAAGACTTTGCAGGATGAAAAATCACACACACAAATCAAACCAATGAAAGTTTAATACATCTTCTATTAGCGATAGATTCTATTTACACTAGTCTATGTAAAAATAACATTTTTCTTGCAATAGGTTTAAGTGTAAACAGTATACTTAGATCAAAAATGGCAAAAAAGGCCACCTCAGTATTGTAGTAAATTATAAAACAGTATGCAGTTATAACATATTGAGTGCAATTTATCATATTTCTTAAAATTACTAAATGGATGCTGCCTTTCATTGGGACAATAAAGCCTTCCCTACATCTACCCCTAAAGTTTTTAAAATATTTCCTTGATTTTTATTGATAAATGTCTTTATGTGATAGGAAAAGAGTGAACAAAAGGGGTCAATCGTGCCAAAAGTTATCACCATGCGCTTAACGTCCTAACCCAGTGATCCTGTTACATGACCTGTGTTTTTAGTCATATTTTCTATGCCAACCAGACATTTGTAAGTGGAGCTAGTGTAAATAACCTCTGCCAACAAAGCGGGCTATTTGCATTAAGTGTAAATATACACTCCATTGCATTTTTTTCCATTGCATAAGGGTTCTCTTATTCATAAAGTGCATATACTTTGGCCTTTTTTATTTTTGCTATTTTTCTTCATTTTGTCCTATTTTGTATATTCTTTATGTTTTTGTCACTATCAGTAACAAAGAGAGAATGCAGGTGTATGGGTTTATTAGACTTAGCAAAAACAGCCCAAAATGGTCAAAACAATTCAACTTTAGCCAAGCAGCAGTCACAGGTAGGCAGGAAATACCTGTGAGGCAAAACCACAACGGCTGTTGCTGAGTCAGGACAGGCAGGGGTCAAAACCAGTTGGACAGTCAGTACCAGAGGATAAGAGGTAAGTAGGCCAGGCCACTGGAAGGCCTCACCGTGGCAGAGGAGGCAATCTGAAGTCTCCAGGGAACAACCAGGTGTGCAGACTTGGAGGGCCAGAAGCAGGTGGGAGGGACATCCACTAGGCAAATCCAACTGAAGCAGGATCCCAGACAGGCCAGAAGCATAGATCAGTTGAAGGGGGTGGGGACATGAAGACATGACAAACAAAACAGAAGCCATGTGCTAGATGCAATGCCAGCTAAAAACAGTTGTCAAAGTCCTGACAATTTTATACTTATTGTCTACTTATTGTCTTATACTAACATATTGTCTTTTTCTCTTCTGCCCAGTGTCTCTTGTGTGGACATAAAATAAGAATTTCATTGTACCTAGTACATATGACAATGAAGATGTTAAACTGACTTGAAATTAATAGTCACTTTACTTGCAATTAAAGGGGTCCTATTATGCTCTTTCACTTTTGGAATTTTAGTCAGTGTGTGGTGTGTATGTTTGGGCATAAAAAAGATCTACAAAGTTGCAAATCTCAAAGTCCACTCCAAAGGGCTGATATTTAATTTTTTTAAAAATCCCTTTTTAGAAAGCAGCTTCTGAGACGCTTCAACGAGCCAGAGCGTGGCGTGTATAAACACAAGCATCAACTAGAGTGGCTGTGTCGGAGCTGTAGCGCGCTGCAGACGTGTGTAGTGTGTGATAAGAGATGTATTCATCATATGTAAATAGCTTCACTTATAACATAGACTATGCCAGGGTAATCAGTGATGATGTTCTTTGATAATATTGAAATTAGGCTGCTTTTACCCTTATGCTAGAGCTGGTTTCTGGCAATGAAACTAAGTATGTAAATAATTAAATAAATTAGCACGATAATATTATGTATTGGCGATCTCGCAGGCTGACGATAGGACCCAACACTACTGTAGCGTATTATGTACTCACCCTCCATCCTAGGTATACATGACTTCCTTCTTTTAGACGAATGCAACCAGAGTTATATTAAAAATGATCCTGGCACTCACGAGCTTTAGAATGGCATAGATGGGTGTTTCTCTTCATCAGTCCAAAACAAGTCCAATAAAGTGCATCCATAATAAAAAGTGCCTCACAGGGCTCCAGGAGGTCAATAAAGGCCTCCTGTAGTGTATTGATGCGTTTTTGTAAGAAAAATATTCATATTTGTAATGTAAGAATCACTTTAATCTAGCTTGCGCTAACAGTTGTATATGGAACTTGCAGTTCTGGCAAGGGCCGTGGCAGTACTGAACCACTGTCTAAGCTGTTCGCCAATCTCTACGCAGTGGGAGAGCTAACCAATCACAACACATTTAGTTTTTTGGAAGGCGGCCTTCATTAAACCCAAACTAATTGGTATGGCGTTATTTTTTAGTCAAAAGTTATGAGCGTGTAAGACATGCTCACGAGCACATTATGTTATTTCACACGCGCAAAAATGAACCTTCAGCTGGCATGATAAAAGTACTCGCGCACAAATTCCAACAACCGAGAGGTGTACAGGCAGCTGCGCGCGAGCGCCTGGCATACTCTCATAGGTTAACTCTGCTTGTACAGTGGAATCCTGCTCGCGGAGTGCTGTTTTGCTCGCGCAGTGGATTTCTCCTCGCTCAGCTGATTTCTGCTCCCTCGAGTCTAGATGACTTTTGACAATTTGGGGGCGGAAACCAAAGAGGGCACTGACTCTCTTATGATTGGTCACTTTCATCATAATCACACCCACAGGGACATCCTTGTACCTTGATTGACAGCTCTCATTACAGGAAGCACGGAGTCAAAGTATCTGACGGAGTTCAGTCATTCAGTTAACACTGCACAGTGGACAGAATGGCGGCGACACCTGAAGATGTAGGCGTAAGTGATATTGATATATGATGGGGGCTGTGTGTTTGACAATGTAGCAATTTAATCTGAAATTTGTTTGGAACATGTAAGTAGCTGACATAAGCTAATCAACCTTAACTAGCAAGTTTTAGGCTAGCAAACTCAGCAGGGGCTAACGTTAGGTGTCTCTCAGCAAACTAGCGTTTTAGTCAGTGCTGCATGTGTAAAACAAAATGTAAAGTATGGCCAGCGGTTCCCAAACTTTTCATGGCAAGTGTTTTAGTTGAACTAGTGACCATGTACAGTACCAGTCAAAAGTTTGGAAACATTACTATTTTTAATGTTTTTGAAAGAAGTCTCTTATGCTCATCTGATTTATGATCAATGTTGGAAACAGTTGTGCTGCTTAATATTTTTTTTATAACCTGAGATACTTTTTTCAGGATTATTTGATGAATAAAAAGTTAAAAAGAACTGTATTTATTTAGAATAGAAATCTTTTGTAACAATATACACTACCGTTCAAAAGTTTGGGAACAATAACTATTTTTTTTTAAAGAAATTAGTACTTTAATTCAACAAGGATGCGTTAAATTGATAAAAGGTGATGGTAACGATGTATATTGTTAGAAATGTTTTTATTTTGAATAAATGCTGTTTTTATGAATAAATGCTGTTAACGTTTTACTCATCAATGAATCCTGAAAAAAGTATTCCAAAAAAATATATTAAACAGCACAACTGTTTCCATCATTGATAATAACTGAGTATCAAATCAGCATATTAGAATGATTTCTGAAGGATCATAAGAAACCAAAGACTGGAGTACTTGCTGATGAAAATTCAGCTTTGCATCACAAAAATAAATTACATTTTAAAATATATTAAAAAAGAGAACCATTATTTTAAATTGTAATAATATTTCATAATATTACTGTTTTTTTTTTGTTTTGTTTTGTTTTTTTAACTGCAGGCTTGATGAGCATACGAGACTTCTTTCAAAAACATTAAAAATAGTAATGTTTACAAACTTTTGACTGGTACTGTACATGGTCACTAGTTCAACTAAAACACTTGCCATGAAAAGTTTGGGAACCACTGGCCATACTTTACGTTTTGTTTTACACATGCAGCACTGACTAAAACGCTAGTTTGCTGAGAGACACCTAACGTTAGCCCCTGCTGAGTTTGCTAGCCTAAAACTTGCTAGTTAAGGGTGATTAGCTTATGTCAGCTACTTACATGTTCCAAACAAATTTCAGATTAAATTGCTACATTGTCAAACACACAGCCCCCATCATATATCAATATCACTTACGCCTACATCTTCAGGTGTCGCCGCCATTCCGTCCACTGCGCAGTGTTAACTGAATGACTGAACTCCGTCAGATACTTTGACTCCGTGCTTCCTGTAATGAGAGCTGTCAATCAAGGTACAAGGATGTCCCTGTGGGTGTGATTACGATGAAAGTGACCAATCATAAGAGAGTCAGTGCCCTCCTTGGTTTCCGCCCCCAAACTGTCAAAAGTCATCTAGACTCGAGGGAGCAGAAATCAGCTGAGCGAGGAGAAATCCACTGCGCGAGCAAAACAGCACTCCGCGAGCAGAAGCCCGCTGCGCGCGAGCAGGATTCCACTGTACAAGCAGAGTTAACCTATGAGAGTATGCCAGGCGCTCGCGCGCAGCTGCCTGTACACCTCTCGGTTGTTGAATTTGTGCGCGAGTACTTTTATCATGCCAGCTGAAGGTTCATTTTTGCGCGTTTGAAATAACATAATGTGCTCGTGAGCATGTCTTACACGCTCATAACTTTTGACTAAAAAATAACGCCATAGGTATTGTAATAATATAAATTTTGTGAAAAACAATGCGTTTTTCAAACCACCAAGCATGAAAGCATGTTCTAGTACACCCCCAAAACAAAATCAAGACTTTATGTTTTCTGTGTATATAAAATCACTTAATATGGTCACTTAATATGATGTGGACAGCAAAATGGGATGTCTCTTCTGACCCATATATAATAGTGGAGTGGAGACAAGAAAGTAAGAGTAAGAGTAAGAGTACAAGACTTGCGCGGTACAAGACTTGATGGGCGAGTGC
The DNA here is from genome assembly GCA_012976165.1 of Labeo catla. Lineage (NCBI taxonomy): Eukaryota > Metazoa > Chordata > Actinopteri > Cypriniformes > Cyprinidae > Labeo > Labeo catla. The sequence continues at coordinate 153,703 of VONZ01000446.1, read as the reverse complement.
GGGTGCGGGCGGGCAGACACTCGTGTGTGTGGGATGCCAATAAAATGATTTGCGGGACTCCCGCAAAATAGAACTGTCTAAACATAAAATATCTAAAACAAATTAATTACTATTCATGTATTGCACAAAAGCAACAAGAACAACTATATAAAACAAAAACGATTAATAGGCAAAAGGCAGAGTTTCTGTTTATAACGTGTTTGCAGCGTTAAACAATGTTGATTTCTGAAATGGAATGGACAATCAGAGAATCCACTCACCGCTCGAAATGCCGTGCATTCTGCAACCACACACGCAGCAGCCTATTGCTTTTAGTTAAAATAACAGCGGTTTGTGAATGCTAATGCTTTAATAACAAATATTTTATTGGAGCGTTTATGCTGGGATGGCAGGCAGTGCACAAGTTCACTATTTCACGTAAATTTCGTGGATGTACAGAAAGAAAGTAATGTAACGAGTAATGTAACTAATAAATAAAGTAATCAGAACAGTAATTTGATTACTTTTCAAAGGAGTAATCAGTAATCAGTAATTTAATTACATTTTCAGAGTAACTCGCCCAACACTGTATATAACTGTATACCTGTGGTGAAGTAATATATAGCGTATTTAAGATATAAGATATATAAGTCTATTTAAATCAAACTAAACATAATTAATTGATTTGAATGAGGAACTCCAGCAAGTGATGTGACACAACACCAAAACAACTGAAGTGAAATTTGCTACTGTATAGTAGGTAATATGCATGCATAGTAAATTGTGTCACATTATCAAACTTGAAAAAACATGAAAATGTTAATTTGCATATTTAAACTTATGGTTTGATAATTAATTAATTAACGTAATAATTAATAATAATGCTGCCTTTATGCCATGTTGTAATTACCGTAATTCCGAGATGACAATACGTGACATTTTACTCATAGCTTTCCATGTTGCCGGACTCAGAGGTAGCACCTATGAAATGCCAAAATGATATGTAAAATTATCTAAAAATATATAGGCCCTGAAAACAGAACTTCATTGGTAAACAAAGTGAACAGCCTAAGGCATAACATATATATATATATATCCTTTTCCTAAAGAACATCATGCTGTGAATATGTAGCCATACCTACAAGTAAATAATGTTATGCCTTACTTAGGCAGTTCACTTTGTTTACCAATGAAGTTCTGTTTTCAGGGCCTATATATTTTTAGAGTCTACATATAATTTGAATAATGCAAGCAGATGTTTACCAGAACAGAAGGCCATGGAGGAGTATATTGAAGAGGCTTTACAACAAGGCTACATCCGCCCTTCTACATCCCCTGCTGCTTCGAGTTTCTTCTTCGTGGCCAAGAAGGATGGAGGCTTGTGGCCTTGCATTGATTACCGGGCACCCAACAATATCACAGTGAAGTTCCGATATCCACTTCCCCTCATTCCAGCGGCACTTGAACATCTCCGCGGAGCCACTGTTTTCATAAAGTTGGACCTCCACAGTGCCTACAACCTCATCCGAATACGTGAGGGGGACGAGTGGAAGACTGCCTTTGTGACCCCTACTGGCCACTATGAATATCTCCGTATGGATGTCAGATGGATTGGTCAACACCGCCTCCGTATTCCAGGATTTCATGCATGAGGTGCTCCAGGAGTATCTCCATAGATACTTCGTGGAGGAGGGGTACTGTCACAGATCAGCCAGGCTTACTCATCACCCAATGACAGCGCACACCCTCACCAGAGTACTGATTGCTCACACCTGCACTGCCAATAAAGACACCTTCATAAACACACACTTCACCTCACTCCAGTGTCTGGTCTCTTTTATACGAAGAGGACTCTCTATACTACTCCTACCTGGAAATACTCGCAATATTTTGTCCTTGTCTACATTGATGATATCCTCATTTACGCACTTACCTATCTCAGATGGCAACGCATGTATCCTGATTGACCGTTTCTTCAAATCCTGTCGACCTCTTCCCCTCAAGGGTCTCCCCACAGCGATGGAGACTGCTGAATTCATGTTCAATCTAATCTTAAGATACTATGGAATTCCTAAAGACTGTCTCAGACCGTGGACCACAGTTCATATCAAGGGTATGGAAACCCTTCCTCAAACTCCTAGGTGTGACCATAAGCCTCTCCTCCTGATACCATTCCCAGTCTAACGGGCAGATGGAAAGGAAAATCCAAGAGATCGGGTGCTTCCTACGAACCTTCTGCCATTGCCACCAGAATTCTTGGAACCAGTTCCTAGGCTGGGCCGAGTAAGCACAGAACTCTCTCCGCCAACCTTCCACTGGACTCACTCTGACTGGGACTTGTAGAACGGTCTTGGGTTCCTAGGGATGACATCCTCGATCCCATGCTACTGGAAGCCTTCCACTCCACTCATCCCAATCATCCTGCTCTCTGAGGAAGAGGTAGACCATCACAACATCAGGTTCCTCTGCCCACAGGAGCGGGCCGTGGAGGAGGGGGTACTGTCACAGATCAGCCAGGCTCACTCACCACCCAATCACAGCGCACACCCTCACCAGAGTACTGATTGCTCACACCTGCACTGCCAATAAAGACACCTTCATAAACGCACAACTCATCTCACTCCAGTGTCCGGTCTCATTCATACGAAGAGGACTCTCTATACTACTCCTACCTAGAAAAAAATACCTTCCTCGTGTACTTACCTCTTGTGCTCGTCCCAAGTCTCCACTGTGTCTCTCAAATTATTCAGTGAGGTGTGTCTTTTTTTTCTGAATAAATGTTATAATAGTGATCAATAAGTATACTGCCATCTATGTGTGTACACATTTTTATTATAAATGATTAAAATCAGTACACAAAGTCAGATCAAACTATGGTAAATTTTTATTTTGGGCCTCCTGTAAAGTTGGTGAAATGTCACTTACACCCTTCTGGTTCTCACCCCTTCGTATACAGTGTAATTTTCTTCCAATTTTCATAATACTGTAAATATATAATCATACCTACACAGTAAACCCTCCGGTGTTAAACTAACACTCCAGTGTTTATAATTCTCACTCAGTGTGTTAAAAAAATGTTAGCTTGTTAACAGGAGGTGTTCTTCAATAATGCTTTAACATTGCTTCAATGCTATTTTTTAAACACTAAGTGAGAATTATATAAACACTGGTAGTGTTAGCTTAAAACTGGGGTTTTACTGTTTACAAGTTAATAGCCTTGGGCTGTTCACTATGTTTACCAATGAAGTGCTGTTTTCAGGGTCTACATATAATTTGAATAATACAAATAGATGTTCTTTACTTTAGGGCTGTCAGTTGAATAAACAAATTAATCAAGATTTCATCATATAATCATAAACTGTCGTGGCAGAATGATAGCACAATTTGGTAGAGTATTGTTATTGGGCCTATTTACGTGTACAAATGCAAACAAATCCAAAACACAATACAGAAAAAGAGGAACCATATAATCAGGAACTAATCAGATGACCCAGTCAGATAGGATCACAATGATTCAACTGGGCTACATTTGATGTAAACACCAGAACTTCATTCATGTTATCTGCAGATCTGATGAGTCAGTCAGAGAAAAGTATACACACACACACACACACACACACACATACACCAGTCAGAGGAACATATGCTTTACTGAAACAATAGTCTGTCCATGTTTAGAAACGCTCCCATGTTTGCAAGCAAACACAGTGACAGCTACACGTATTTACACTGGCATGTCTTCATGTATTCTTTTGGACTGCGATAATTGTGTGCTATAGAGAAACAGACGTCAGAGATTAAAACTCATTCGAAGTCATGCTTGTGTAGTAAACAATCAATGTTTCACACAACACAAGTCCTGTGTTTATGCTAGCATTTTCTCTCACAAATATTTATAGTAATTTCCCACAAATACTTATTTTCACTCTTTAAAGGAACACTTTTTTTTGAAAATAGGCTCATGCTAAAAGTGCTACCGCCAGACCGGGCGATCGGCTGAATGGATTCAAAAACGGTAAAACTCAACTGTTAAACTCTAGGGGAGTTGGAAATTGAGCCTATTTTCAAAAAAAGTGGAGAGTTCCTTTAAACCAGATTGTCCAGTTAAGTCACAACATGTCTTTTAGATTACCGTCAACACATACCAAGGAACTTGTCTGTTTGGCATCCTGTTCTCTGTTTAGAACTACACACATTCACAGTTCATCTGTTCTGTAGTTTAATAACTACCTGAATATTTGAGCAAATATCCTGATACTGAACAAAGAGTATCACACCTACATTTGAATTGAGCTTCTCTGCTTATACATAATGTAAACCTGTTATTGTAAGGTCAATGCTGTAAAAGGTTTGGAGATTTAATATTAGTATTAGAGAGAGTACTGGTATTAGATATGAATAAGATAATATTAATATTAGATTGATGGGATAAGCAAATAAAAATGTCAAACAAAAAAAGTACATTTAATCCTGCTGCTAAAGTCCTAAATAATCAGGACAGTGGAAGTATGGAATTAAATTTGTGCCAACATTTGGAAAGTAAATAAAAAACCAAAACAGCACATTCATAAAATTTTTGCCTGAGTACTTTTTCCCTCCTTTTCTTTTTTTTTTTAGAGTGATTTTCTGATTTCTCATTGAATAAACTTTTCTTACATTTTTTTTTTTTTTTGGTACTTTTTGTCTTGTAATTGTGACCCTACATCTCAATGTGACTTTATTACATTTTAAACATTATTTCACATCATATATGTAAGGAATAATGCACGGCTAGCTGTACATTAAACAATTTTAATGCATGACATGCCAAGAACCACCCGTGCTCAGACATGAAATGAAATAGTGCTGTAAAAGCACATTTATTTAAATGAATGAATTATAACATTTATTTGAATTAATTATCGATCAATTGATCTATCAAGAGAGAAAGACAAAGAGAAATGACAGAGAGACAGATGACAGTATATCCAAACTTCTATGTAGTGTCAGGTACAAGTTTTGTTTGAAATAAACTGTCTGTTTTTTTTTTTTTAGAGCTCATATAAACTTGTTTATTGTACATTGTTTATTACAGCTGGCCTAGACAGGTGGCATGTCTTATAAGAACAGGTCGTGATTGTGATGTATTCATGTAACTTTCATTTACTTTCATCTAATTTGAAACCCCATGTGTTCAAAGTAACAGCGCTTCACTTGAATCTTCATGCTCCATCAGATCCGACAGGAAAATTGCTCACAAATCCAATCTGTGAGCAGACTATGGAAAAGCATGTCTGTGGCCTGATTTTAAAATTGGCGGAAAACAGAGTGTTCCTGACATACTCTTCCTTCACAGCACTGTTCAACTTCCAGGAGAATTTGCATAATGCTTACACTCAAAATACACCAAGCGGCACGTTGGCTGCAGGCGTGGACACGACCAACCAGATTCTGTAATTGGTCCAGTGAGGATTCAACAGTGCACAGAGCCTTCAAAGCCATCATGGGGACTGTGGGCACCAGCTGTACTGACCCATTTGGATGACAGCAGGCAGAAAGAAAGCACATTCTGGTAGAGCATTGTTAATGAGCTGTACATGGTGGGTTGCACAGGACAGCTGTGTGCCACTCTCCCCAGAGCTCCCTTAATGCTGCCTGCCGAAACACCCTTTTCTAGTTTCCTAATAAGCAATTGAAAATGGAGAATATGACTTTGTACTTTGTAGTTCAAAACTGTACAAGCTTTTCTTCTGTGGCACATAAAAGATTATTATTTTTATTTTTATTTATTTTTATTTTTTTATTTATTTTTTATTTATTTATTTTTTTTTTTGAGAAATGTCAGTTTTAATAATAATAATAATAATACATTTTATTTATAAGCGCCTTTCATAATACTCAAGGACACTGCACAGGAAAAAAAAAACAATCAACAATACAAATGTGAATACAAACAACCAAACAACAAAGAAAACAAACATGTACAAAGGATAGCAGTGAATTCAAAGAGAATAAGCTTGAGTGAATAGATAAGTTTTGAGTCTTGATTTAAAGAGAGGGAGAGAATCTAAATTACGGATGTCAGGTGGGAGGGAATTCCACAGAATGGGAGCAGAGCAACTGAATGCTCTACTCCCCATAGTACTGAGACGGACAGAGGGCACGGCCAGGCGAATGGAAGTGGATGATCTAAGAGAACGAGAGGAAGTGACAATATGAAGTAAATCGAGTAGATAAGGAGGGGCAAGATTATGGATTACCTTGAAAGTGAACAAAATGATTTTAAATTCAATTCTGTATTTTATGGGAAGCCAGTGAAGTTGCTGCAGAACAGGGGTGATGTGATGGAAAGAGGGGGTTTTGGTGATGATACGAGCTGCTGAGTTTTGGACAAGTTGTAGCTTATGGAGAGATTTCTGGGGAAGACCAAAGAGGAGAGAATTGCAGTAGTCAATATGAGAGGAAATCAAGCTGTGAACAAGGATAGAAGTAGAATGGGTGGAGAGAGAGGGACGAAGACGATTAATATTACGTAGATGGAAGTACGCAGAACGGGTAATATTGTTAATGTGAGATTGGAATGATAATAAGCTATCGAGGATGACACCCAAACTCTTAACTTGATGGGAGGGAGAAACTGAGGAACCGTCAATTGTGAGGGTAAAACTGTTGACTTTGGATAGTAAGGATTTAGTGCCGATGAGAAGGATTTCAGTTTTGTCCATATTCAATTTAAGGAAATTGTGGGTAAACCAAGACTTTATTTCATATAGGCAGTCAGTGAGGGAGGAGGGTGGAAGTGAGGAGTTAGGTTGGCTAGAGAGATAGAGCTGGGTGTCATCAGCAAAGCAGTGAAAATGGATATTATATTTACGAAAGATGTTACCAAGTGGGAGAAGGTAAGTGATGAAAAGAAGGGGCCCCAGGACAGAACCCTGGGGAACACCAGTAGTAACAGGGGAGGGTTGAGAACAGAATGATTTGAGTTGTATAAACTGAGAGCGGCCAGAGAGATAAGAGTGAAACCAGTCAAGGGGTGTGCGAGAAATGCCAATGGACGACAGTCTGTTGAGAAGAATGGTGTGAGAAATGGTATCAAAGGCCGCAGTCAGATCAAGAAGAATAAGAATACTGAGTAGACCAGAGTCAGCAGCCATGAGGAGGTCATTAGTGATTTTAATGAGAGCAGTTTCAGTACTGTGAAGGGGACGAAAGCCAGACTGGAATTGTTCGTAAAGATTATTCAGTGATAAGTGGGAGTGAAGTTGAACAGCAACTGTTTTTTCAAGTATTTTTGAAATAAAGGGAAGGTTAGAAATAGGGCGGAGATTATTATAGTCGTTGGGATCTAAACCAGGTTTTTTAAGTATGGGAGTAACAGCAGCAGTTTTAAAAAGTGACGGTACAATTCCAGAGGAGAGAGAAGAATGAATAATGGCAGTTATAAGGGGGAGCAGAGAAGGGAGGCAAGATTTAACCAGGGCTGTAGGTAGAGGGTCCAGCTGACAAGTAGAGGGCTTGGATTTATGAATGAGGTCAGAAATTACTGAGGCATCAGGAAGGTGGAAAGTAGAAAATAACTGTGAATATGAGGGAAAATCAGAGGGGGAGGGAGAGAAAGAATGAGAGTTAAGGTGGTGGTGGATCTTGTGAATTTTCTCATTGAAGAACAGCATTAGAGAGTTACAAGTATCAGTTGAGTACATATGTGTGGGGAAAGAATCAGGGGGTTTGAAAATTTTATGGAGTAATGAAAACAATGTCTTGGAATTACCTTCGTTGGAACGGATTATACCAGAGTAATAATCAGATTTAATTTTGGAAATAGATTCTTTATAATGCAATAGGTGGGAAATGAACATTTCTCTGTGGACAGAAAGACCAGTTTTGCGGAAAAGACGCTCAAGCTGACGACCTCTGGCTTTCATTGACCGAAGTTCAGGGGTAAACCAGGGAGCAGTATGGGAGAAGGAAACCGACATTGTTTTCATTGGGGCAAGAGAATTAAGAATGTTGTGTAAACCATTATTATATTGAACAACCAGAGCATCAGGAGTGGAAAGACAATCAGGAATAAAAGTATCATCAATGCATGAGACAAAAGTATCAATATTAATATCCTTAAGCTTCCGAAATGAAATAAGACGTGTAGGTTTTGTTACAGACAGGCAAAGAGAAATATTAAAAGACAGAAGAAAATGATCAGACACATGAAAATCATCAGCTAAGCAGTTGGAGGGGATGAGACCAGAACAGCAGATTAAGTCCAGAGTATGACCTTTTGTATGTGTTGGAAAGTCCGAATACTGATGAAATCCGAAACTCTTCAGGCATGAGGAAAAGTCTCTGGTCAGAGGAAGATCAAAATTATCCATATGGATGTTGAAGTCCCCCAGCAATATAATGTTAGGAGAGAGAGCGGAGAGATGAGTGAGCAAAGCAGCAAAGTCATTAAGAAAATCAGTATGCGGTTTAGGACGGCGATAAACTAAAGCAACAATGGTGGGAATAGGTCCAGGTAGTTTGCATACCAAGCATTCGAAAGTGCTGAAATCAGGCACAGATAACTGAAAGACTTTCCATTTCTCGTTGTAAACTATCGCAAGACCTCCTCCGTGCCCAGAAGGGCGTGGTTGACAGATGTAAACAAACCCCGGAGGAGTGCATTCATTCAATTGGGAGAAGTCATTTGGCTGTTGCCAAGTTTCAGTCAAGCAAATGAAGTCAAACTTACGGCCAACAAGGAGATCCTGGATGAGATGTCCCTTGCTCGTAAGCGAGCGGATGTTAAGCAAACCAAAGTTGACAGCGATGTTGTCGTGTTTGCAAGAGGTGCTGGTGTTAGCCGACCTAGCCAGGCTGGCTAACACGCTGTGATCCACAGACCGGTCGGTACTTCGAAGAGGGCGGCGAGTAGTGGACCAAAAGGATTTAATTCCATTAGGGTTGTCGAAATGATAATTCCGACGGGATCCACGGTGGGTGTATCTCCGACGAGGAAGGAGAGCGATGTCCGGATGGAGAAGCAGCACTGCCGGAGGAGCCACAGATAGGTGACCACGAAGCCAAAGGAGTTCAGTAGCCGAATATTGGAGAAGGCCTGACACCAGGCGGTGAAAGAGCAACAGGAAGGTCCAGGTTATTGCAGTCCAGAGATAGATCCTGCCGGCCCACATAGTGAGCTATAACGGACAGGTGCAGTCGAGCAACGAAAAAGTTACCGAAGAGTAGCGGCAGCAAAACGCGCCAGCGTCCACTCCCGGAAGTAGATAGCCAGGTCATTTTAGGCAATGACCATACAAAGGAAGTCAATGGTAAACCAGACAGGAACAGAAAATAAAACACAGGCTCTACATAAAATTTGACTAAATTTGCCTCTCTTTAGTGTACTCATATGATCTGCTTTTAAATGTAAATTTTTTCAGTTGCATTGTAAACATGCATGGATGAACTGAGTAACATCTGTGCTTCATATCATTTGAAATACATGTTTTGATAGACAGCATTAACAATGACAGCCATCAAGTACCTGTTGTTCATGTTCAAAATGGTGAATGCAATAAGCGGAATCTGGTATCTGATGTATTTTCTCAGAATCCACTGCAAGGTAGTGGTAATTACTGTGTATTGAAAGGCAGTGTCTATTCACAGTTGAACAGTGGGTGTGTTTCTTTTGTGTGTGTGTGTGTGTGTTTCCTTTTCTCTCAGTCTACATTCTTTGGCAGGTCAGTTTTCACTACTTGTTCTTGCTATGTAAAAGTTTGCCTGAAGGACTAATTTTATCATTCTTCATTCATATTAAATATTTGGCAGATGCTTTTATCCAAAGTAGCTTACAGTTGCGGAAAAAAAAAACAAGTCGTTCATCATAAGATGGCAATAAACTACTGACAGCAGTAGGCAGTAGTGTTTTACTTAATTTCTCACTTTTTAGGCTATTCAAAATATTCCCAGTAATTAAACTGCAGGCCTAAGTTAATGCATTTTGCATCTTTATATAGCTATCATGTTAGTTAATCTATATCGAGCGATGGGCAAATTAACCTAAAAAAAACAACTTTGTATTTAATGTGAATTTAAAGGAACACGCCACTTTTTTTTGAAAATAGGCTCATTTTCGGAGATTGGCTGAATCGAATCGAAAACGATAAAACTCAACTGTTTAACACGAGTGGAGCCTATTTTCAAAAAAGTAGAGTGTTCCTTTACTTTAAATGACTAATTATAACAGTTTCATTGTACAGAACACAGCAAAGGACATTTAAATGATCAAAGAACATTATCATTTCATTATCAAGACTTCAGTCTCAAAAACTCCCATTATAATCACTGAAGCTATTTGCACTCTGAAATGAATCTCTTACCTACATCGTACACACTTAGTTGTTTCTAAACGCGCTCTGAACAAAACAACGCGTTTTAGCGATGACTCATCTGAATGCCTCTGATTGGCCATTCCATTCATAAACTCAACAGAATTGTGTGTGATTGGCTATAATGCGTGGCGCTGTAAATACGCATCTGTCTCCGTCTCAGTGCCAGTCAGCGAACACAGATTTTAATTTAGCAGCTGGATGCACTGAACTGAGCGTTCTAATCATGCCGATATGATTGTATAAAATCTAAACAAATATGAATCAAAATTTTGTTTGTCTTTTGGAAGCAGCATTCAAAAACCGCTTGGCTCAAAAATCTGAGGCTACCTCTGAATACACAAATACCTACAATACAGAACAAAGAAACTTTAAGAGGAAGTAAAACATTCTGTGTTCATAGGTTTACTGCGTATGCAGGAACTGTGATGGTGGGGGAAAAAGACAATCTAAAGTCAGGCTGATTTAGATCATGGACTGCTATTGCACTGGGCCAGTGCACATACATAGATACGTCCATCATTTCAAGTTGTCATGACAACAGCCTAGTTCCAACTTCTATGAGGAATGGCGCACTGGCACTTTCAGTTTTAAACAAAACAAAGCACTCAGGCTTTGACAGACTCTGTATCACATTAAATATGCCAATGCTCCCCTAAGATCCTAGACAGCAGCCCTGAAAATAGCAGGTCACAGACAAAGACTGTAAATGTTTTTGTAATGTCATTGTAAACTAAAGTGTAGGTGTAAGTGTAAAGTGTAAAAGTGTAAAAAATGTGTGTGTCTGTGTGTGTGTGTGTGTGTTATTGTAATAAAAGCACTACTGAATTCTGGGCTCTCTGCCAACATCTGTGGTTAGCAGCTCTAACTGAAGAAGACACTTAAAATAACCAATCACATTTTAGAACAGAAGTCCCGCTATAACAGTTAAAAGAGCGAAATACCCATTTGGTCGTTTTTAAATGCAGGAAAATTATCTGGATCTTATTTTAGTTAAAAATCACAATTTATCATAACATTAAGTTTTCATAATATAAGTTTATCAATATCATAATAGAAGTTTTCAAATTATATTTTTTTATTATAAAACAGTTCCGATCCTTGATTATGATTTGTTGAGCCATGTTCAAAGCCATTATAATTTTCTCTAGAAACATAGGCTACACCTACCTGTATAATAGGGATGTCTAAACCTGTTCCTGTGGGCCATTATCCTGCGGAGTTTAGCTCCAGTCATAACACACCTGAACCAGCTAATCAAGGTCAAAAGATTCACTAGAAACCTCCAGGCAAACATGTTGGAGCTGGTTGGATCTAAACTCTACTCTACTGGCCCTCCAGGAACAGGATTGGACTCCACTGACCTATTACATTATTACATCAGTATTACTACACCACTGCGTCTGTTTGTTGCTTGCCAAACATTCTGCTATCATTATTACTGTGCCAAAGAAAATGTCATATTTTGTTGTGAATTTTGACTTATTGGGTGGGCTAAGCACATGCCAACCATTTTATAAAAGCAATGGGGCATTGTTAGACACACTGTCACACTTAGGTAGTAGTAATGGCTGCAAACAAGCACAATGATAAAGATGAGCAGGAATACCACAATAAATATAATCTTTATTTACCAAAACCACACCACAAGAGAGTGGATAACCACACAGTAAGCCAAAATAATTGTGAACGAGAAAGAAAAAAAAAAAACAAGCACAGGAGATAAAGAAAACACAAACTTAACATTAAAGCTGCAAGCAGCGATGAAAGGGCCCTCGCACCCGGGCTCACCGCCGATCGAAGGCGAATGGTGGGCGCTATGCTTTTCACATAGTAAATTTAAGAGGAATCTGTCAAAGTCATTAAGATGTGCAAAACTTCCTGCTGCCAGCTGGTGGCGCTATGCCTATAACTGAATATTGGAATGTAGATGTGTTCAGGCCTGCACTTTTATCAAACATACGAAGTTTGGTGCAGATTGAACATAGTATACTTGAGTTAGTGTAAGACATGACATATCCTGCTGCCAACAGGTGGCGCTATGATTATATCTGAATATTGGTCTTCAGATGTCTTCAGGCTAGTACTCTTACCAAACATGTGAAGTTTGGGGCAGATCAGACATTGCATGTTTAAGTTAGTGTAAAACAAGTCATTTCCTGTTGCCAGCAGGTGGCGCTATGATTATAATGGAATATTGGACTTCAGATGTGTTCAGACCAGGACTCTCATCGAACGTGAAGTTTGGGGCAGATCGGACATTGTATGGCTGAGTTATAACAACTTCTATTCCCAAGGCGAAACATCAAACTTTGTCAGGCCGCCACGGACACGCCCTTCAACGAAAACTCAAGATCTTCACAATTTAACATCGCAAAGGCCTTTAGATTAGACTGACCAAATTTGGTGTTGTTCTGAATAAATCTCTAGTAGGTGTCCATTAAAATATAAAACATGTCACTTCCTGTTGCCAGTAGGTGGCGCTATGACTAAAACTGAATATGACTATGGGCACGTGTTCAGGACCGGACTCTTATCAAACATGTGAAGTTGGTGTTGATCCGAATAAATCTCTAGGAGGAGTTCGTTTTAATACGACTCCTGGAAATGGCAAAAATGACACAAAATTTGCTGAGAAAATGAAAAATATCTGACTTCCTGTTGGGTTTCGGATTTTCCTCCAAGAGACTTTTTTGTGGGTATTGGTGCGTTACATGTGCTTACCAATTTTCATACATGTACGTGAAACATAGCGGGAGGGGCACTTCATAGAAAGTGAATAGGTGGCGCTGTCGAGCCATTTTGCCACACCCACTTCTGAAACCTATATCAGACGTAAATTTTCGCCAGGTCTGATGCGTGTGCAAAGTTTCATGACTTTTCGGGCATGTTTAGGCCCTCAAAAATGCGATTCATTTTGGAGAAGAAGAAGAATAAAAATAATTAAAGCTGCAAGCAGCGATGAAAGGGCCCTCGCACCCGGGCTCACCGCCGATCGGTGGCGATAAGTGGGTGATAAGTGGGTGATAAGTTTTATCAAACATATGAAGTTTGGTGCAGATTGAACATGGCATACTTGAGTTAGTGTAAGACGTGACATATCCTGCTGCCAATAGGTGGCGCTATGACTATATCTGAATATTGGTCTTTAGGTGTCTTCAGGTCAGGACTCTTACCAAACGTGAAGTTTGGTGCAAATTGGACATTGCATGTTTAAGTTAGTGTAAAACAAGTTATTTCCTGTTGCCAGCAGGTGGCGCTATGATTTTAATGGAATATTGGCCATCAGATGTGTTCAGACCAGGACTCTTATCGAACATGTGAAGTTTGGGGCAGATCGGACATTGTATGGCTGAGTTATAATAGCTTCTATTCTCATGGCGAAACATCGAAATTTGTCAGGCCGCCACGGACACGCCCTTCAACGAAAACTCAAGATCTTCACAATTTATCATGGCAAAGGCCTTTAGATTAGGCTGACCGAATATAATGTTGATTTCATGAAATCACTAGGAGGAGTTTCTCACAGCGTAAAACATGTCACTTCCTGTTGTCAGCAGGTGGCGCTATGACTATAACTGAATATGATCATACGTATGTGTTCAGGACCAGACTCTTATCAAACATGTGAAGTTTGGGGCAGATCAGATATTGTATGGCTGAGTTATAACAACTTCCTTTTTCATGGCGAATCATCGAAATTTGACAGGCCACCACGGACACGCCCTCCAATGAAAACTCTAGATCTTCGCAATTTAACGTCACAAAGGGCTTTAGATTAGACTGCCCAAATTTGGTGTTGATCCGAATAAAACTCTAGGAGGAGTTCGTTTTAATACGACACCTGGAAATGGCAAAAATGACACAAAAATTGCTCAGAAAATTAAAAATAACCAACTTCCTGTTGGGTTTCGGATTTTGCTCCAAGAGACTTTTTTGTAGGTATTGGTGTGTTACATGCGTGTACCAATTTTCATATGTGTACGTGAAACGTAGCGGGAGGGGCACTTCATTGAGCGTGAATAGGTGGCGCTGTCGAGCCATTTTGGCACACCCACTTCTGAAACCCATATCAGATGTAAATTTTCGCCAGTTCTGATGCGTGTGCAAAGTTTGATGACTTTTTGGGCATGTTTAGGCCCTCTAAAATGCGATTCATTTTGGAGAAGAAGAAGAAGAAGAAGAAGAAATATAGCTGCAAGCAGCGATGACGGGCCCTCGCCGTCAGCGCATCCGCAACCCTGGTGCCATCAGAAAAACGGTGCCCAGCGGGCACATGCATTAACAGTATCCCTGTACCAGTTTGGATTGAAGTGTCACAGCAATGAAAGGGTTAAAATCAAAATGTTTTTAAGTCATTCTGACACAATGAGAATGAGATAGGATTAGAGTTGAAAAGATTCCTTATCCTATAAGGTCATCTTGTGTTCATTCTTGGTATTACAGTCTTCATCAGCTAGTTTACAAGTGTGATATTTCAAATGTTTTTGCAGCCTCTGAAAACATGATAAACACATTTCCTTAGAATTACTTGTTTTTCATATGTAAAAAGTTGTGAAGAGTTAGGATAATGCGTTTTAAATGCTCTCTCTCTCTCTCTGTCACACACACACAGCCACTCAACTACCTCAGTCAGACTTACACACACACATACACAGACTTAAGCCCATCCCCCGACACAGAGTTAGAGTGAGAGAGTTAGAGTGAGAGCAGATGTTTAATAGTTTTTTAATTTTCTATTTTTTGTTGATTATTTTATATCGATGGAACTAAGCATTTATTTCTCAGAATGACTAGTTCTATGTATGAAATTTTTTTTAAGTGTTTGGATGCTGCATTTCAATATTACGGTTATGTTTTTTCTGCTAATTTCAAAAAATCACTATAAATCAACCGTTCAAGATATCCCAAATCCGCTTGCAATTTAACATCTTCAGTATGTTGGCATCATGTTTTCAAAGTTTGGTGTGAACTACTCATTCCTGCTTGGAGGAGTATGAATTTGTTTATAGCCTGATTTTTCCAAAAATCCACATTCAAATCAAAATAGTAGACTTCCTGTTGGTCGCAGCTAATAGGTGTAAATTAGAAAGTTGTCCGGCTTGATGAGAAAAATATACATACCAAATTTGGTGTCTGTAGCTAAAACTAACCCCCCAACTTTTGACAAAAGGTGGCGCTATAGAGCGCCTCCTCCACACCCATTTATGAGCCTTTGCCAGTGTCTAACTGTCATTAATACTGATGTGTGTGTTGAGTTTCATGAAAATCTAAGCTTATTAAGTGCCCCAAAAACACAGGAAACAAATGTTAAAGTTTGACACGTTGCCATGGCAACAGAATTTAATATATCATCGACCCCTTTACAGATTGTCATCGGCCGTGTTTTGTCATTATTCTGATGAAGTTTGAAGCAAATCGAGTAAAATTAAGAGGCTGATTTAAAAGCATTTTGAAAACGACACACTTCCTGCTGCCAGTTGGTGGCGCTATAACTTTTACTCTCAATAGTCACATCTATGTGATCGGCATCATACAACGAACAAACTCCTGACGTTTCATCAGAATCAGACAATGTGTGCAATAGTTATTAGCCATTTCCTGTTTCTCATTTTTCGCCATAATTTCGTCGCCTCGCCATGGCCAAACCGTTCGAGATATCAAAAATCCCCTGGCAATTTTGCATCCCCAATGTCTTGAGATCATGCTGACCGAGTTTGGCTGCCGTCGGAATAAAGGCCTCAGAGGAGTATATCAAATTCCAGAGCATGCACTTTTTAAACAGCCTTGAATAGCTCACTTCCTGTTGGGTGGAGCCTTTGATATAAGTGTGAAAGTTGTTCGGCTCAATGAGATCTATATGTGTACTGAGTTTCATATGAATACGTGCAAGTATGTGTGAGCTATACATCAAGTTTTCTGACTGCGTTGCAGGGGGCGCCGTAGAGCCCCTGTGCCACGCCCGGGTCCCAGTCTCTGCGACGTCCTAATGGCCGCAGATTCCAATGTGTGTGCCAATTTTCAAGAGTTTTTGAGCATGTTAAGGGCCCCAAAACCACCAAAAACATTGAAAAAAAAAAAATAATAATAATAATAATAATCCTTAGAAAAACAATAGGGCCTTCGCCCTTTTAGGGCTCGGGCCCTAATAAATATAGCTGCAAGCAGCGATGACGGGCCCTCGCCGCCAGTGCATCCGCAGCCCTGGTGCCATCAGAAAAACGGTGCCCAGCGGGCACATGCATTAACAGTATCCCTGTACCAGTTTGGATTGAAGTGTCACAGCAATGAAAGGGTTAAAATCTAAAAGCTTTTAAGTCATTCTGACACAATGAGAATGAGATGGGATTAGAGTTGAAAAGATTCCTTATCCTATGAGGTCATCTTGTGTTCATTGTTGGTATTACAGTCTTCATCAGCTAGTTTACAAGTGTGATATTTCAAATGTTTTTGCAGTCTCTGAAAACATGATAAACACATTTCCTTAGAATGACATGTTTTTTATATGTAAAAAGTTGTGAAGAGTTATGATAATGCATTTTAAATGCTCTCTCTCTCTCTCTCTCTGTCACACACACACAGCCACTCAACTACCTCAGTCAGACTTACACACACACATACACAGACTTAAGCCCATCCCCCGACACAGAGTTAGAGTGAGAGAGTTAGAGTGAGAGCAGATGTTTAATAGTTTTTTTAATTTTCTATTTTTTGTTGATTATTTTATATAGATGGAACAAGGCATTTATTTCTCAGAATGACTAGTTCTGTGTATGAATTTTTTTTTAAAGTGTTTGGATGCTGCATTTTAATATTACGGTTATGTTTTTTCTGCTAATTTCAAAAAATCACTATAAATCAACCGTTCAAGATATCCCAAATCCGCTCGCAATTTAACATCTTCAGTATGTTGGCATCATGTTCACAAAGTTTGGTGTGAACTACTTATTCCTGCTTGGAGGAGTATGAATTTGTTTATAGCCTGATTTTTCCAAAAATCTACATTCAAATCAAAATAGCAGATTTCCTGTTGGTCGCAGCTAATGGGTGTAATTTAGAAAGTTGTCCGGCTTGATGAGACCAATATACATACCAAGTTTGGTGTCTGTAGCTAAAACTAACCCCCCCACTTTTGACAAAAGGTGGCGCTATAGAGCGCCTCCTCCACGCCCATTTATGAGCCTTTGCCAGTGTCTAACTGTCATTAATACTGATGTGTGTGTTGAGTTTCATGAAAATCTATGCTTATTAAGTGCCCCAAAAACACAGGAAACAAATGTTAAAGTTTGACATGTTGCCATGGCAACAGCATTTAATGTATCAACGATCCCTTTACAGATTCTCATCGGCCGTGTTTTGACATTATTCTGATGAAGTTTGAAGCAAATCGGGTAAAATTAACCATATGATATCAAAGCATTTTTAAAAGAGACACACTTCCTGTTGCCAGTTGGTGGCGCTATAACTTTGACTCCTAATAGTCACATCTATCTGATCAGCATCATACAACGAACAAACCGCTGAAGTTTCATCCCAATCAGACAATGTGTGGAGTAGTTATTAGCCATTTCCTGTTTCTCATTTCTCGCCATAAATTCAACACCTCACCACGGCAAAACCGTTCGAGATATCAAAAATCCCCTCACAGTTTTTCATCCCCAATGTCTTGAGATCAGGTTGACCGAGTTTGGTTGCAATTGGGTAAAAAACCTGGGACTAATATATCAAATTCCAGAGCATGCATTTTTGACAAAACCCAGAATAACCAACTTCCTGTTCGGATTAGCTAATGACATTGAGTGCGTAAATTGTTCAGATTGATGAGTTCTATATGTGTACCAAGTATCATTTGTGTATGTGCAAGTATGTGTGATATATGGCCCTCCAAATTCCAGGGGGCGCTGTAGAGTCCCCTTGCCACGCCCACGTACCAGTCTCTGCCTGGCCCTAATGGCCGCAGATTCCAAGGTGTGTGCCAATTTTCAAGAGTTTTTGAGCATATTAAGGGCCCCAAAACCCCCCAAAACCTTGACAAAAAATAAGAAGAAGAAGAAGAAGAATAATTGCAAAGAATCCTAAGGAAAACAATAGGGCTCTCGCCCTTTCAGGGCTCGGGCCCTAATTAAAGCTGCAAGCAGCGATGAACGGGCCCTCGCACCCAGGCTCACCACCGATCGGTGGCTTTAGGGAAACAGCGAACGGTGGGCACTATGCTTTTAACATAGTAAATTTAGGAGGAATATATCAAAGTCATTTAGATGTGCCAAACTTCATGCTGCCAGCTGGTGGCGCTATGCCTATAACTGAATCTGGCATGTAGACGTCTTCAGGTCAGTGCTTTTATCAAACATATGAAGTTTGGTGCAGATTGAACATGGTATGCTTGAGTTAGTGTAAGACAAGTCATTTCCTGTTGCCAGCTGGTGGCGCTATAATTGTAATGGAATATTGGCCTTTAGATGTGTTCAGGCCAGGACTCTTATCGAACATATGAAGTTTGGGGCAGATCGGACATTGTATGGCTGAGTTACAACAACTTCCTGTTTCATGGCATTAATAGCATGCATTAGCACTTAGAAAGTGTTTCTAGCATGTTTAGCACAATATGGCATATTTTGCTGTGCTTTTAATAGACCATCACAGTGTTAAACATGTCACTTCCGGGTGCCAGCAGGTGGCGCTATGACTTTAACTGAATATGAGCATGTATGTATCTTCAGGCCAGGACTCTCATCAAACATGTGAAGTTTGGGGCAGATTGGACATTATTTGCAGGAATTGCAACAACTTCCTGTTTCGTGGCTTTAACAATATGCTTTAGCACTTGGTAAGTGTTGCTAGCATGTTTGAGTATGTTTTTAGCAAGTTTAGCACTCAGTGGCTTATTTTAGTGTGTTGCTAATAGTGTATCACAGTGTAAAACGTCACTTCCTGTAGACAGTAGGTGGCGCTATGACTATAACTGAATATTGTTACGTAAATGTGTTCAGACCAGGACTTTTATCAAACCTGTTAAGTTTGGGGCAGATTGGACATTGCATGCCTGAGTTACAGTAGCTGCCTGTTTCATTGCATTAATAACATGCTTTAGCACTTAGCTAAGTGTTGCTAACATGTTTTAGCATATTTCTAACATGTTGCTACCTTATTTACCACTCGTTGATACTTTTTAAAATGTTGCTATGCATCCATAACAGTATTAAACATGTCACTTCCTGTTGCCAGCAGGTGGCGCTATGACTATAACTGAATATGGGCATGGGCATGTGTTCAGGCCAGGACTCTTATCAAACATGTTAAGTTTGGGGTAGATTGGATATTGTATGCCTGAGTTACAGTAACTTCCTGTTTCATTGTATTATTAGCATGCTTTAGCATATTAGCTAAGTGTTACTAACATGCTTTACTATGTTTGTAGCATGTTGAATATTAAGTTTGGGGCAGATTGGACATTGTATGCAGGAGTTACAGCAATTTGTCTTTGTATTAATATCATGCTTTAGCTCTTACCTAAGTGTTGCTAGCATGTTTTAACATGATTCTAGCATGATGCTAGCCTATTTAAAACTTGCTAACGCTTTTTAATATGTTACTAGGAGTCCGTAACACCATTAAACATGTCACTTCCTGTTGTCAGGAGGTGGCGCTATAATTATAACTGAATATGGGCATGTATATATCTTCAGACCAGGACTCTTATCAAACACGTGAAGTTTGGGGCAGATTGGACATTGTTTACATGAATTACAAAAACTTCCTGTTTTATGTCTTTAACAACATGCTTTAGCATTAAGTAAGTGTTGCGAGCATGTTTGAGTGTGTTTTTAACTACTTTAGTACTCAATGGCTTTTTAGTGTGTTGCTAATAGTGTATCACAGTGTTAAACATGTCACTTCCTGTTGACAGTAGGTGGCGCTATGACTATAACTGAATATTGGCACGTAAAAGTGTTCAGACCAGGACTCTTATCAAACATATTAAGTTTGGGGCAGACTGGACATTGCATGTCTGAGTTAGAGTAACTTCCTGTTTCATTGCATTAAGAGCATGCTTTAGCAATTAGCTAAGTGTTGCTAACATGTTATAGCATGTTTCTAGCATGTTGCTACCCTATTTAACACTTTTAAATATTTTTAAAATGTTGCTAGGCATCCACAACAGTATTAAACATGTGACTTCCTGTTGCCAGCAGGTGGCGCTATGACTATAACTGAATATGGGCATGGGCATGTGTTCAGGCCAGGACTCTTATCAAACATGTTAAGTTTGGGGCAGATTGGACATTGTATGCCTGAGTTACAGTAACTTCCTGTTTCATTGCATTATTAGCATGCTTTAGCATATTAGCTAAGTGTTGCTAACATGCTTTACTATGTTTGTAGCATGTTGAATATTAAGTTTGGGGCAGATTGGACATTGTATGCATGAGTTACAGCAATTTTCTTTTTCTTTGTATTAACAGCATGCTTTAGCTTTTAGCTAAGTGTTGCTAGCATGTTGTAGCATGATTGTAGCATGTTGTTAGCCTATTTAAAACTTGCTAATGCTTTTTAATATGTTGCTAGGAGTCCGTAACAGTGTTAAACATGTCACTTCCTGTTGTCAGCAGGTGGCGCTATGACTATAACTGAATATGGGCACTGACATGTGTGCAGGACCGGACTCTTATCACACCTGTGAAGTTTGAGGCAGATCGGACATTGTTTGCTTAAGTTACAGCCACTTCCTTTTTCATGGCGACACGTCGAACTTTGTCAGGCCGCCACGAACACGCCCCTCGACGAAAACTCAAAAGCAATTTAACATCGCAAGGGCCTTATGATAACACTCAGCAAATTTGAAGATGATCGGATAAAAACTGTAGGAGGAGTTCATTAAAATACGAGGCCTGAAAATGGCAAAAACTGCACAAAAATCGTACAGGAAATTCAATATAACGGACTTCCTGTTGGGTTTAGGATGTTGTACCAGGAGACTTTTTTGTAGGTATTGGTGTGCTACACCTGTGTACCGAGTTTCGTACATGTACGTGAAACGCAGCTCGAGGCGCACTCCATTGAAATTTTATAGGTGGCGCTATCGAGCCATTTTGCCATACCCACTTCTGAAAACTATATCAGATGTAAATTTTCGCCAGGACTGACGCGTGTGCAAAGTTTTGTGAGTTTTCAAGCATGTTTAGGCCCTCAAAAAGACTTTTTACTTTGGAGAAGAAGAAGAAGAAGAAGAAGAAGAAGAATAAACAGAGCAATTCCAATAGGGTCCTCGCACTGCAGTGCTCGGGCCCTAATTAAAGCTGCAAGCAGCGATGAAAGGGCCCTCGCACCCGGGCTCACCGCCGATCAATGGCGAATGGTGGGCACAATGCTTTTCACATAGTAAATTTAGGAGAAATATGTCAAAGTTATTTAGATCTGCCAAACTTCCTGCTGCCAGCTGGTGGCGCTATGCCTAGAACTGAATATTGGCATGTAGATGTGTTTAGGCCAGCGCTTTTGTCAAACATGTGAAGTTTGGTGCAAACTGGACATTGCATGTATAAGTTAGTGTAAAATAAGTCATTTCGTGTTACCAGCAGGTGGCGCTATGATTGTAATGGAATACTGGCCTTTAGATGTGTTCAGGCCAGGACTCTTATCGAACATGTGAAGTTTGGGGCAGATCAGACATTGTATGGCTGAGTTATAACATCTTCTATTTCCATGACAAAACATCGAACTTTGTCAGGCCGCCACAGACATGCCCTTTAACGAAAACTCAAGATCTTCACAATTTTAAATCGCAAAGGTCTTTAGATTAGACTGACCGAATATAATGTTGATTTTATTAAAGACCTAGGAGGAGTTTCTCACAGCGTAAAACAAGTCACTTCCTGTTGCCAGCAGGTGGCGCTATGACTATAACTGAATATGGTCATGGGTATGTGTTCAGGACCAGACTCTTATCAAACATGTGAAGTTTGGGGCAGATCAGACTTTGTATGGCTAAGTTATAACAACTTCCTTTTTCATGGCGAAACATCGAAATTTGACAGGCCGCCACGGACACGCCCTCCAACAAAAACTCTAGATCTTCGCAATTTAACGTCACAAAGGGCTGTAGATTAGACTGCCCAAATTTGGTGTTGATCCTAATAAATCTCTAGGAGGAGTTCGTTTTAATACGTTGCCTAGAAATGGCAAAAATGAAACAAAATTTGCTGAGAAAATGAAAAATATCTGACTTCCTGTTGGGTTTCGGATTTTGCTCCAAGAGACTTTTTTGTGGGTATTGGTGTGTTACATGTGCTTACCAATTTTCATACATGTACGTGAAACGTAGCGGGAGGGGCACTTCATAGAAAGTGAATAGGTGGCGCTGTCAAGCCATTTTGCCACACCCACTTCTGAAATATATATCAAATGTAAATTTTTGCCAGGTCTGATGCGTGTGCAAAGTTTTATGACTTTTCGGGCATGTTTAGGCCCCCTAAAATGCGATTCATTTTGGAGAAGAAGAAGAAGAAGAAGAATAAATATAGCTGCAAGCAGCGATGACGGGCCCTCGCCGCCAGTGCATCCGCAGCCCTGGTGCCATCAGAAAAACGGTGCCCAGCGGGCACATGCATTAACAGTATCCCTGTACCAGTTTGGATTGTTCGGCTCAGTGAGATCTACATGTGTACCGAGTTTCATATGTATACGTGCAAGTATGTGCGGGATATACATCAAGTTTTGGGAAGGTGTTCCAGGGGACGCTGTAGAGCCCCTGTGCCACGCCCGGGTCCCAGTCTCTGCGGCGTCCTAATGACCGCAGATTCCAATGTGTGTGCCGATTTTCAAGAGTTTTTGAGCATGTTAAGGCCCCCAAAATGCCCCGTTTAGTCGGAAAAAAAAATAAAATAAAATAAAATAATAATAATAAATATAGCTGCAAGCAGCGATGACGGGCCCTCGCCGCCAGTGCATCCGCAACCCTGGTGCCATCAGGAAAACGGTGCCCAGCAGGCACATGCATTAACAGTATCCCTGTACCAGTTTGGATTGAAGTGTCACAGCAATGAAAGGGTTAAAATCAAAATGCTTTTAAGTCATTCTGACACAATGAGAATGAGATAGGATTAGAGTTGAAAAGATTCCTTATCCTATGAGGTCATCTTGTGTTCATCCTTGGTATTACAGTCTTCATCTGCTAGTTTACAAGTGTGATATTTTAAATGTTTCTGCGGTCTCTGAAAACATGATAAATATATTTCCTAAGAATGACTTGTTTTTCATGTGTAAAAAGTTGTGAAGAGTTAGGATAATGCATTTTAAATGCACTCTGTCTCACTCTGTCTCTCTGTCACACACACACACAGCCACTCAACTACCTCAGTCACACTTACACACACACATACACAGACTTAAGCCCATCCCCCGACACAGAGTTAGAGTGAGGGAGTTAGAGTGAGATCAGATGTTGAATAGTTTTTTAATTTTCTATTTTTTTGTAAACTATTTTATATCGATGGAAGTAAGCATTTATTTCTCAGAATGACTAGTTCTATGTATGTAAAAAAATTTGAAGTGTTTGGATGCTGCATTTTAAAATTACGGCCATGTTTTTTACTGCTATTTTAATAAATCACCATAAATCAACCGTTTAAGATATCCCAAATCTGCTCACAATTTAACATCTTCAGTATGTTGGCATCATGTTGACAAAGTTTGGTGTAAATTCATTGGTTTTTGTAGGAGTAGTATTCATTCATTCACAGCTATATTTTTCCAAAAATCCACATTCAAATTAAAATAGCAGACTTCCTGTTGGTCGCAGCTAATGGGTGTAAAATAGAAAGTTGTCTGGCTTGATGAGAACAATATACATACCGAGTTTGGTGTCTGTAGCTCAAACTAACCCCCCAACTTTTGACAAAAGGTGGCGCTATAGAGCGCCTCCCTCCACGCCCATTTATGAGCCTTTGCCAGTGTCTAATTATCATTAATCCTTATGTGTGTGTTGAGTTTCATGAAAATCTAAGCTTATTAAGTGCCCCAAAATCACAGGAAACAAATGTTAAAGTTTGACACGTTGCCATGGCAACAGCATTTAATGCATCAATGACCCCTTTACAGATTCTGATCAGCCATGTTTTGACATTATTCTGATGAAGTTTGAAGCAAATCGGGTAAAAATAACCATGTGATATCAAAGCATTTTTAAAAGAGACACACTTCCTGTTGCCAGTTGGTGGCGCTATAACTTTGACTCCTAATAGTCACATCTATGTGATCGGCATCATACAACGAACAAACTCCTGAAGTTTCATGAGAATCAGACAATGTGTGGAATAGTTATTAGCCATTTCCTGTTTCTCATTTCTCGCCATAAATTCGTCGCCTTGCCACGGCCAAACCGTTCGAGATATCAAAAATCCCTCCCCATCCCCAATGTCTTGAGGTCATGCTGACCGAGTTTGGTGTCTGTCGGAATAAAGGCCTCCGAGGAGTATATCAAATTCCAGAGCATGCGCTTTTTAAACAGCCCTGAATAGCTCACTTCCTGTTGGGTGGAGCCTATTACATGAGTGCGAAAGTTGTTTGGCGCAATGAGATCTACATGTGTACCGAGTTTCATATGTATACATGCAAGTATGTGTGGGATATACATCAAGTTTTCTGACTGCGTTGCAGGGGGCGCCGTAGAGCCCCTGTGCCACGCCCGGGTCCCAGTCTCTGCGGCGTCCTAATGACCGCAGATTCCAATGTGTGTGCCAATTTTCAAGAGTTTTTGAGCATGGTAAGGGCCCCAAAACCACCAAAAACATTGAAAAAATAATAATAATAATAATAATAATAATCCTTAGAAAAACAATAGGGCCTTCGCCCTTTTAGGGCTCGGGCCCTAAATATAGCTGCAAGCAGCGATGACGGGCCCTCGCCGCCAGCGCATCCGCAACCCTGGTGCCATCAGAAAAACGGTGCCCAGTGGGCACATGCATTGACAGTAACCCTGTGGCAGTTTGGATTGAAGGCTTACAGCAATGAAAGGGTTAAAAGCAAAATGCTTTTAAATCATTCTGATAGACTGAGAATGAGCTGAAAAAGATTCCTTATCTTATGAGGTCATCTTGTGTTAATCCTTGGTATTACAGTGTTCATCTGCCAATTTACAAGTCTGATATTTTAAATGTTTTTGCAGTCTCTGAAAACATATTTCCTAAGAATTACTTGTTTTTCATATGTAAATAGTTGTGAAGAGTTAAGATAATGCACTTTAAATGCACTCTGTCTCTCTCTCTCCCTCTCTGACAGCCACCATGCCCCACTGTCAACACTCACACTTACACTTACACACACACCTAACACACACACACAGAGCTAGAGTGAGAGAGCGAGAGTGAGATCAGATGTTTAATAGTTTTTTAATTTTCTATTTTTAGTAGACAATTTTATATTGATGGAAGTAAGCATTTATTTTTCAGAATAACTAGTTCTATGTATGTAAAAAGTTTTAAAGTGTTTGGATGCTGCATTTTAAAATTATGGTTATGTTTTTTACTGCTATTTTAAAAAATCACTATAAATCAATCGTTCAAGATATCCCAAATCCGCTTGCAATTTAACATCTTCAGTATGTTGGCATCATGTTGACAAAGTTTGGTGTGAACTACTTATTCCTGCTTGGAGGAGTATGAATTTGTTTATAGCTTGATTTTTCCAAAAATCCACATTCAAATCAAAATAGCAGACTTCCTGTTGGTCGCAGCTAATGGGTGTAATTTAGAAAGTTGTCCGGCTTGATGAGACCAATATACATACCGAGTTTGGTGTCTGTAGCTAAAACTAACCCCCCCACTTTTGACAAAAGGTGGCGCCATAGAGCGCCTCCTCCACACCCATTTATGAGCCTTTGCCGGTGTCTAACTATCATTAATACTGATGTGTGTGTTGAGTTTCATGAAAATCTAAGCTCATTAGGTGCCCCAAAATCACAGGAAACAAATGTTAAAGTTTGACACGTTGCCATGACAACAGAATTTAATGTATCAACGACCCCTTTACAGATTGTCATTGGCCGTGTTTTGATATTATTCTGATGAAGTTTGAAGCAAATTGAGTAAAATTAAGAGGCTGATTTAAAAGCATTTTGAAAACGACACACTTCCTGCTGCCAGTTGGTGGCACTATAACTTTGACTCATGATAGTCACATCTATGTGATCGGCATCATACAACGAACAAACTCCTGAAGTTTCATCAGAATCAGACAATGTGTGCAATAGTTATTAGCCATTTCCTGTTCCTCATTTCTCGCCATAATTTTGTCGCCTCGCCACGGCTGAACCGTTCGAGATATCAAAAATCCCTCCGCAATTTAGCATCCTCAATGTCTTGAGGTCATGCTGACCGAGTTTGGTGGCCGTCGGAATAAAGGCCTCAGAGGAGTATATCAAATTCCAGAGCATGCGCTTTTTAAACAGCCCTGAATAGCTCACTTCCTGTTGGGATTAGCTCATCACATAGAGTGCGTGAGTTGTTCAGCTCAGTGAGTTCTACATGTGTACCGAGTTTCATATGCATACGTGCAAGTATGTGTGGGATATACATCAAGTTTTCGGAAGGTGTTCCAGGGGGCGCTGTCGCCCTTTCAGGGCTTCGGGCCCTAATAATAATAATAAACGGAGCAATTCCAAGAGGGTCCTCGCACCACCGGTGCTCGGGCCCTAATAATGGACAAATGGAGCAGAACTGTTTTAAATTCATTGTAAACCATGGCATAACATGGCTTATTGCTTTATTTGACATTCCTGAGATTTCAGTTAGATTTATTTAGAAACTGTTCTTGCATGACTGGAAAATCTGCCTGGGGGAGGATGGCCATTGGTTGACTGACATTCTGTCAGAATGTTATGGTGTTGTTCTGCTCTTCGTTTCCCCAGGTTTTGGTTCTTTGTTCTTGTTTTTGATATTAAACTGTCTGCATTTAGATCCACATTCCCTGCCTGTTTCATCCTCCAGCACATAATAGAACAACTGACCTACAACTGCTATGGACCTAGCAGGTATGCGGCTCCTTGTCCTGCGCCACTTAATGAGCCACTTAAATCCCAACTTTCCTGTGCTGGTCCTCGAGGCACATTTTGTATGTGGAGCAAGCTACCTTTCCTGGCGTCTTAGCTCAACCCCCCTTAGGACATGAGGGACGGATGCAAGGAATTGAAATGAGGACGAGGGAATCAAAGGATAAACATTGGAATATTCTTGACCACTCAAGTGTAACTTAAAAGCATCATCAGCTGCGCTAAAGGGATCTGCCCTTCTGTTGTTAAAGTTTGCTATTTAAGGCATTCATAGTAAATATTAATAAAGCAAGATGCCCTCTTTAAATATATGACATGTATGGTTTATTTAAACTGCAATGGTAAAATATAAATGTAAATTATTATGACAGATGAGAAGGGAGAGGAGAATTAATGTGCGTCAGTATTTTCACTAAAAAAGACTTCTGCATAGGGTACACCTATCTGTGTTTCCTCTCTCATGACTCCTCAGGAAGCATCCTCAATCCTCACCTCCTTGCAGTGCAATTAGAGAATTGAGATGTCCTACAAGACGGCTGAGCTTGATCGATTATTGGGTCACAGGATGGAGGATGGAGGAGGGAGGCAACAAATAGGGATATTGAGAAGCACCCACTGAATCTCTTCACAAGATGGCTGCCAGTCCAGAGTCCCTTCGCAAGATGGCTGCCAACCCAGAGTCTCCTCACAAGATGGCCGCCAGTCCTGAGTCTCTTCAAAAGATGGCCATTATGCCACAGTCTCCAGCTGCCATGGATATCACGCCACAGTCTTCAGCCATCACGGATGCCACTACAGTGTTCCCAGTCATCATGCACGTCGAACTTGAAAACACTCAGGCATACTAATGAAATTCGATGCTGATCTCCAGTTTGGCAGATCCTCTGCTGATTTCAGCCAGAGCAGCTACTGCTCCAAGTGCCTCAACACTTGTCGTCACAGAGACTGTTACCCTTTCCTCAGTGCTCCCTGTAATGGCGGTTGCCATCCTGTGTGTTTTGGCTACTCACTGCTCTGATGCTCCTCCTGTGCTTGTTCCAGTCCACAACTCCTCCCAATTAGTTGGTGTCCGCTCCAGCTCCACCTGAGGTGGCAGCTTCCGCTGCAGAGGCGGTGACACTACCTTCTGAACTCTTTGAGCTCTTCATCTGCCCTGTCCTGGTCAAGGAGGCCGTCTCCGAGCTCTTTGCCTGTCCTGTCACGGCCAAAAAGGCCGTTTATGAACTCTCTGCCTGTCCTGTTACAGTCAAGGGGACAGTCTGTGAACTCTTTAATTTTCCTGTCACAACTATGAAGGCCATCTGTGAGCTCTCTGCCTGCCTTGTTAAGGCTAAAGTGGCTGTTGTTAGCCTCTCTGTAGTCTCTGTTCCAGTTCTACCTGATCCGCCTTGGTGGTCACCTGCCTTGTTAGCTCCGCGTTGGTGGATTTCTGCTCTGCCGTGGGGATCTTTGCTCCCGTCTTCTCTGCTGTGGTGGTCATCTGCTCCTGTGTGGGAATCTTCAGACCCATCTGCTCTGCTGTGGTGGTCCTCTGCTCCGCCCTGGTGGTCTTCATCTCCTCCTGCTCTGCCCTGGTGGTCTCCAGCTCTGGCCTGGATCCCTGTTCCATCGGCTCTGCCTTGGCTTCTTGCTCCGCCGGCCCAGTCTCCAGGCCCTCCTTCCACCCATGGGCCTGATCCATCATCCCTCCCCCTGTTCCACCTCTGCTTCACCACCCTCCTGGACTTTTGTTGCGTATGTTCTTTTTTTTTTTTTTGGAATGTTTTAAATCTGCTTCTTAGGTGGGGGGCTATGTGACATCTTCCTTGTGTGTGTTTTGCCCCTGTCAGCTGTGTGCCTTGTTTGCCTCCATAGCTACCCTCATTAGTTGCCATAAACACTCATTGGACCACACCCACTCTTTGTTAGTTTCCATGGTAACCTATTGGTTCCCTTTGTTCTCTTGTGTATAAATAGCCCTCTTGTTTAACTTGTGCTTTGTCAGTTGTTTAATGTTATGGTGTTGTTCTTCTCCTTCTCCGGTATTTTGGCTCTTTGTTTGTTCTTGTTTTTGATATTAAACTGCCTACATTTAGATCCACATTCCCTGTTCAGATGAAGGAACACACTCATCTCAAACTCATCTAATTTTGGGGTAATCGTTTTTTTAATTCCTTCTAGCACTGAACCTATTATTGTATTGTATTGTATTATACCTAGGATGTGTACAAGGGTAAATGGACTGAAAAGAACATAAAATGCACTGTAGGTGGAGGACATTTTTGGGTGGAGTTCGTTTGTCTAGCAAATGGTGCTTTAGTTATGCATCAGCCCATTCTGTGTTTGTCCATTCCTTGTATTTTTGCTGAAAGATGAAGCAGAAATAACCAGATTTATGTGATAGCATAGCTGCGAGATACATGAATGCATGCAGTCCATTCTATTAGGTATGCAGAATAAGAATATAATTACAACAACTGCATCACAAGTCACACTGAAAATAGTATGTCGGTTAATATTCCACTCATGCTGTCACGCCTTTGGACTATCATGTGTGTTTTGTTTTGAATTCCACATGTCTCATGTGCTCCTTGTCCTTGTTTCCCTCGTGTTTCTTTATGCCTATATTTGGTAGTTCCTGTTTCCTGTTTTATTAAGTTCCATTTGTTTCAGTTGTGTTCTAGTAATTATCCTTGTTTAGTCCTTATTACTTAAGCCCTGTGTTTCCTAGTGTCTAGCGTCTAATCTCATTCGTCATATCCCTTTGTTTCCCCATGGTTCTTTGGTTTCATTATTAAGTTTATTTTGTTGAAGTCATCTCCTCGTCTCCACATACCTGGCCAATGTCTCCGACCACCCATCCCCTCCTGTGCTTCCCAATAGGGCTCTGGCCATAGTGGCCAGACAGAGGGTCACACCTTTGGACTGTTTTGTTTTGAATTCCACGTGTCCTCTTTGTCCTCGTTTTCCCTCGTGTTTCTTTATGCCCATATTTGATAGTTCTATTAATTATCCTCATTTAGTCCTTACTACTAGTACCTTAATAGTACCTTATTACAATCCTGTATTTCCTAGTGTCTAGCATCTGGTCTCATTCGTCATATCCCTTTGTTTCCCCACGGTTGTTTGAATCCCCTTGGTTTCATTATTAAAAGTCTATTTTGTTGAAGTCATCTCGTCTCCTTGTTTCCCTCCTACGCACTTGACAAATGAATTCTTTTTTTTTTTTCAGCTAATGCTGCCTACAATTCTTTCTACAATAAGAGGAGTTTCTTGTCATTGTTTTCTGCCTCTTTAAGACTTTTAAAAAGGTAACTAATTGTTTGTATATGCAAGTAAACCTATGAACCTAACCTAAGTGCTTTATAAAAAAACGAGAAAAACAGTAGTCAATGATTAATTTTGATGCCATAAATATAGATTTGGATTTAAAAGAAGCAGTTGGCCTGGGAAGTTAGAAGGGAAAGGACTCCTCTTTGCCAAACCCATTCTGATTAAACTGTTTCCCAACACTGTGTATAAGGTATAAGCTGTATTTCCTACAATCACAGAAGGATAAGAAAACTGCATATGTCAATATTATGCCAATAGTTATTTTAAAGTTTATTTTACAAAGCCCTGATGCAGATTTGCTGATAAACCAAGCAGGGTGAGTAATGTCACACCCCTGTGGACTGTTTTGTTGGTTTCACCCTTCTGTGCCCTTATATGGTCTTTCCTGTTCCGTTTCTTGTTAAGTCGTTATTGGTTAATTATCTACACCTGTCTTTGTCTGGTTTGCTACCTTTTATTAGTTTGGTTCAGTGCCTTGGTCCCTGTCCGATCTTAATGTTATGTTGGAGTGTTTTCTCCTGCTGTTCCTGTCTGTACCCTTGTTGGATTTATTATTAAAACCTGTTTGTTTTATTTCCTCGTCCTCGGCTCCTTCCTACGTCTCCTCTCTAGCCTGTAAATTAGTTTAAGGATGCAAATATCACACTTATTTAAGTAGGCAAAAACTGACAGAAGACTAATGAAAATGAATTACATTTACAAAAAATCCATCTTTCTAAACAAGTATTATTTTTAGACAACTATGAGTGATTTACTTGATTCACATGTCAAACATGTCAAGGCTTAATTTTTGTCAGAGGTTTCTGTCAGTAGAAATTAACTGCTGTGAATTTATATACACTTATTTCCTTTTTACTTTATTCATTGAAGGCCACATAACCTTAAAATTGGATTTCTAAGAAGAACTTTCTTCATTTGTCTCTTAAGGATATATTTTTTATATTTTTTTAAACATTCACATAGTTGCATAGCTTGTTTAAGTTAGTTATAAGCTGTTTGAGAAGTTGTGGGCTATGCTGCATTGCTATCAACACCAGATGAAATTCAATAAAACTATTAAACTATCTTTCATTTATCCAGGTAATAGGGGTGTGCAATGTAGATGTTATCTAAAGCAATCTTAGAATGATTTGTATTTGTATTCAGATAAAATCAAGAAATGGACGGGCTTTTAGCAAAATGCTCCTCTATAGTGTACAGAGTTTATAGATACTGAATGACTTTTTTTTTTTAAATGTAAATGTAATGTTACTTTACATTCTTTATGAGCTGTTTTATTGATATCTACAGTTGAAACAGATTACACAATACATTTCAGCAAACTGTATTTTTTCTTTTAATATACGTTCTAATGTTAAGTCATGTTTATTTTGTGCTACAACTAGTAGTGAAGAAGAGATAATTGGTTCTTATGTCACTTAATCTGAGCACTACAGCAATCTGTGATACCACATTAAAATCAGAAAGTCATATATTTTTAGTATACGATAATATATAATATAATTTACATTCGGTACGTTATTGCATACTGTTTTATAATGTACTACAAATCTGATGCAAATAAATGTGACTTGCACTAAGTAGGCCCTAGTATAAATAGCATCTAACTAATATTATTGCAAAGAAAATACTGCTATTTTTACATAGTGTAAATAGAAAACAGTATATCGCAATTTGCACAGTGTAAATCACTTACACTTCATCTATCACTTTACACGTATAGCACAAAGCTTATTCTGTTGAATATTACATTGCTCAGTTTGCAGCAGGAATGACCAAAAATGACAAGTTTAACAAATCACAACAGAAAGTCAAAACACTGCCTCAAACTCACTAGAAGAAAGGCAGAGTGAAAAAAAACAGTTTAGTGTCTAGTATGCAGTGTTTAGTGAAAGAGGAACACTGGGAAAAGACGCTGGAGATCTGGCTTCAGGTAAGTGAGCAACATTAGGTATGAGTCTTCATTCCACAAGGAAGACCAAACAGTGTGACTGTGTGAACTGTTTTCTTATAGTGCTGTGTAAATGAAGAGTGAATGACTGTCAGGTGAACTCTGGTGATCACTGATTGGTGGATGAGCCTGGTGTTTCTGTGACAATAATACTCTCTCGCTCTCGCTCTCTCTCTCTCTCTCTCTCTCTATATATATCTATACCTCTATTTTGAAAGTTGTGAAAACACTGTCATGGCATTTTTACTTTGCTATTTGAGCAAAAAACGGCCCAGGTTACGTATGTAACCCTGGTTCCCAGAGGGAACGAGACGCTGCATCCGAAAACGCTATGGGAACGCCTTTGGCGGAACCACGCTCTGAACACATGTGTAATCTGGCCAATCGAAGGACGATACGTCACGGGCGGATGACGTCATCGACCAGGAAGCATAAAAGCATGTGCAAAGCTGCTGGCGTCAGCTTCTGGGAATGAAGCGAGCGCTCGGCAGGGATGCCGGAAGGATGGATCGAGACGCAGCGTCTCGTTCCCTCGGGGAACCAGGGTTACATACGTAACCTGAGAGGATCTGGTGCGCCAGCTTGTACAAGGGGCGCGAACGCAGACCTCCCTGGTGGTTGATATAGTAGACCACCGCTGTGTTGTCAGTGCGCACCAACACATGGCGATCTCTCAGGTCTGGAAGAAAGTACTTCAGAGCTCGAAATACAGCCAGCATCTCGAGGCAGTTGATGTGCCAGCTAAGATGGCGACCACTCCACAGACCTTGGGTGGGACGACCACTCATGACCGCCCCCCAGCCGGTGAGGGATGCATCTGTCGCTAGCGTGACGCGGCGACAAGGAGCTCCCAGCACCGGGCCCTGATTTAGGAACCAAGGTTTCCTCCACATGTCTAAGGTACGTAGGCACCTCCGTGTGACCTTGATCATGCGAAGCGGGTTTCCCCTCGGGGAGAACCCCTTGGTTTTGAGCCACCACTGTAGGGGTCTCATGTACAGCAGGCCAAAAGGTATCACGTTGGACGCAGCTGCCATCAGACCCAGCAGTTGTTGAAACTGTTTCACAGTGAGTGACCGGCCTTCTTTGATCGACTCGATCCGAACAGGGGACAAACTGGAGACGAAGAGGGACCAGGGCAGCATCCACACACTTTTTAAACGTACGGGGTGAGAGTGCTAGGCCAAAGGGAAGAACCCGATACTGGTACGCTTTGCCCCTGAAAGCGAACCTCAGGAACTTCCGGTGCTGAGGAAGGATGGAGACATCGAGGAGAGGAGGAGAGGTGGACACCGTGTAATGGGGTGCGACCCGCCTTTCCCCGGTAGGGGTTGCCCTCGGCGGTCCTGAGCTGGCATCAGGACCGCTTTGCCGGGGGCCTCCGAGACTGAAGCACGACCCGCAGGTCGGGCCTCGCCTTAGAGGACCCCGGCCTAGAGTGCCGCTGGTCTCGGTCCAGGGACAGGGGAGCGCGAGTAGCGACACTCAACTTCTGTACCTCGCGATACGAGGAGCTAGTACACGGCTGCGGCCAGCAGCCGCAGAGGCTAGAGAGCGGCGAGGCAGGAACCGCTGGAACGCCGCCGCCTGTTTACGAGCCTCCTGGTACCTGCTGACGACAGAGTCTACTGCGTCGCCAAACAGGCCAGAAGGCTCGAGCGGGGCGTCCAGGAGGAAGACCCTGTCCTTCTCTTTCATGTCGGACAGGGTTAACCACAGGTGCCTCTCCGCCGCCACCATGGCTACCATAGACCGCCCTACTGCACGAGCGGTCTCTTTGGTGGCGTGGAGAGCCAAGTCAGCAGTCCTGCGAAGCTCTTCAAGGTCTATTTTATCGCCCTCTGCTAGCCCCTTAAGTCAGCTTGATAGGCCTGGAGCACAGACATGGTGTGAAGACATGCTCCAGCCTGACCTGCTGCCGTGTACCCCTTACCCACCAGCGCTGATGTAGTGCGAAGTGGCTTGGAGGGTAAGGTAAGAGCCTTCAAGGACGATGCCGTGCCAGGGGACAGAGAGCTAGCTAACGTCTGTTCAACCCGGGGCATCGCCTTGTAAGCTCGCTCGTCGAGCCCCGCCACGGAGAGACCAGCCCGTCCCTTGGGAGGAAGTAGCCGCAGTGCGGGCTTCCGAACCCTCGGAACGGGCAACGGATCTGCCGGGTAAGGAAGGAGATAGGGGGTCACCCGTCTCCATTCCCTCCAGCAAATCCATTTGCAAACCCCAAGAGTGTAGCACCTGCTCCGCCTCGGCGGCAGCGGGACCAGCACCGTGGGGAACGCTGGTGAAGGCTCCCTCCTCAAAGAGAGCTTTCTGGGAGTGGAGCGTCCGCAAAGGAAGAAGCTCACAATGCGGACAGTCAGCCCCCTCAAGGGTGTGTATCCCCGCTAGTGATGTATCTTTTGCAGGGAGGAACACACAGCCTGTAACGCGGTCCGCTTTGACCACTCTTTGCTAACTCTTTTCCCTTGCCAGACATCACCCTCAAATAAAAGTTGTGCTAACTTGCACGAAAAAACAGGGTGAACAAGACAAACACAGAGCGCTCCGCTGAAAGACAGAAGCTGACGCCGGCAGCTTCGCACGTGCTTTTATGCTTCCTGGTCGATGACGTCATCCGCCCGTGACGTATCGTCCTTCGATTGGCCAGATTACACATGTGTTCAGAGCGTGGTTCCGCCAAAGGCGTTCCCATAGCGTTTTCGGACGCAGCTCGAGTTCCTGAAGGGGAACTGTTTAGTGTTTTCTGCTAAAAGTTAATTCCTAATTCTGAAAAAAGAAACATAATGTGACTAAATTTTCTTTTTACTCATTTTGTTGCAGTAGTGCTTATTATTGTTTCCATTAAAGAAAAACTAAAAACTTTTTGGCCTATTTAAGGCCTAAATGAAGAGTGAATGACTGTCAAGTGAACTCTGGTGATCACTGATTGGTGGATGAGCCTGGTGTTTCCGTGACAATAATACTTTCTCTCTCTCTCTCCTTCTATATACATATATATATCTACCTCTGTTTTGAAAGTTGTGAAAACACTGTCATGGCATTTTTACTTTGCTATTTGAGCAATGGGAAAAAAAACCTGTTTAGTGTTTTCTGCTGAAAGTTAATTCCTAATTCTGAAAATAGAAACATGATATGACTAAATTTTCTTTTTACTGATTTTGTTGCAGTAGTGCTTATTATTGTTTCCATTAAATAAAAACTAAAAGCTTTTTTGCCTATCTAAGGCCTATTCACCAAAAAAAAAATCATGCTTGGATGTCTGTCAGGAATCACAGGCTTGAACAAGGATGGAAGTACAGAGTAATGACTTTATTACAGGATCTGAAGAACACAGGTAAATAGACAGAAGCGGTGGTGGAAAAGGAGTAATGAGCAGTCAAATGACAGTGAACAACCACACACATGGGCAGAATGTCATTGAAGACTTATCAATAATATATTCTTCTCTTACAGAAACGAGAAGAAAGATCCACTTGAGCAAGAACAAGGAAGCATCACACAAAGGTGCATAAAAACAGGAAGGTAGCATATCCAATACATTTGTTAGTCCTAGTCAAGACAACACTCTTTCTGTCTATGTCTATGTGTGTGTGTTCTGGTATATATGGTTCATGAGGACACAAATGTGTGTCATGACATGGGTACTACAATGTAAACATGGTTTATGAGGGGACTTCCTGTGTCCCCATGAACCAAAAGGCTTAATTAACATACTAAATGGTGTTTTTTGAAAATCAGAATTACCAGTAGTTTCCTGTGAAGGACATTTCAGATGTAGGGTTGGGTTAGAGCAATATAAAACACAGTTATAAAAACCACCTATGTTACGCCTATGGAAAATCTCGTAAACCACATATGCAAGAATGTGCATGTGTGTGTGTGTGGCTGAGTGACCTTAGGTGAGAACCAGGAGGGATGCTAGGAAATGTAGTGCCGGTTGTGGGTGAGGGAGTAAAGTCCTGAAGAAGGACTGGTGCACTTGGTGGACTGACAGCAGGTGCTTTTGATGCTTCCTCGTTTCCTCACTCCTCCATCCTCCAACCTGTGACCCAGAAACCGATTAACCTCAGCCATCTTGAAGGGCATTTCAGTTCTTTTGAACCACAAGGCGGCAAGGAACTTGGAGTGAGGAAACTTTCTGAGGAGCCATGAGTGAGGATGCACAGGTGTACCCTTCCCTCGCATCCTAAGGAGGTGGAACTACAAGGAAAGGAAGCTAGGCAAGGAAAAAATGATGCATGAGAAGCACCCAATGTCATTCCAAATACTGTGAATGCATTATGTATTAGGATTCACTTATGTGTCATAATTTTATACTGTGATAAATAAATTGAATGGTGTCATAAAGAGTTTGATCCCAGTGGGAGAGAAAAATAGGCTTATGGTGTACTACTGTACACCATAATTTAGAGAAAGAAAAGAAAAGAAAAGAAAAGAAAGGAAAAGAAAATTAACATATGCATTTACACTATTAGTTAATAAGTTATTAGTGTCACATATCACATATATGTCACATTTAAGTAATAGCAACTTATTGATTACTTAATCTATGAATCATATAGAATGTTCATTTGTTGCTGATGAAGTAATTATTAATAAATGGTTTAGTTCTTCATGAACTATATATTAACTCATGATTCTCTGTGCATTAGTTAAGCATGAATTAATGCATATTTGTGCACCTGTATTGTGAAGTGTTACCGAAATAATAATTCTTATTCATTAACTTTGTGCTGTGCCCCCAGTGAATGTGCATAAGGAAACGCACGTCAACGATTATAATACTTTAAACAGTACTAGTGAGCATCTGACCGGCATTGCATGTGCTCAGTGAAAGACATCGCGTGGGACACACTGAGGGCGGGCTGATTCAAGGCTAGCCGTCTCTCTTTCGTTGTCTGCACGCATTAGATCTCGTCCCAGAAGTTTTGAGAGCTCGATCAAGTAGAGCGTGACTTGAGATAACACCCTCCATCAGAACTAGGGAAACTGACAAAGATGAATATATAGATCGAGAGGAAAAAACTGGGGTCTAGTTCTCTGGCGAGGAAACGGCACGATGGATTAATGTTTTAATGTAGTAAATATTCACATGTGGACGTTTATTACAGTTTATTTTGTGAACTACGAGTGCTTGCTGAACGAAGCGGACGCGAGGGGTTGAATGCAGCCGCTCAACGCGAACTGTCTACCGCTGCAGTAAGTACAGTACACACTGGCTGTGGATTATTTGTACTGTATTTGTCACAATACTGTATTCAGAAATTGTTCTTTGTAAGATTATTCTGTCTATGTGTTTATATATAAGTGGGCTTTTTAAATGAAAGAGTTTGCAGTTTTCATCCGAATGTGTAATACATTTGTAGAGTTCCATGTAGCATACTTTCATATTGTCATTGTATCTGACTATTAGCGTTTCAGTTTTGTTGACGACCTGAAGTCTGTTTGATGAACTTTCTTCCTTATAGAATAAATGAGTTGAGAAAGAAAATAACTGCATTTAAAAATATCTACCACCATGTTCAAAAGAACTGCTCATCACATGTCACTTACCGCAAAAAGATAACATATTCAGCGGCTGCGCAGATAAACGACTACTTTAATTGCTTTAGGGTGTAGGCTACATAGTAGGGCATCTTTCTCTACATCTGTCCTAGACAGCACACTACCACCATTAGCTACTAACATTAATTAATCAGCTTTTGTTTGCATCCTGTTTGTGCTATGCTTTTTATGGAAAAAATGTCTTCTGAAAATCTGGCTGCTGAAATGTACACTTACTGTAGTGGATCTGTCAATATTGATTCAATATACAATAAATGGTCTTGAAACCATCTAGCAGTAAATAAGACTGAAAAAATATTATAATGACTGGGAAATGTATCACTTTGTTCATGAGTTTTATGCAGAGTACATTTTATGTAGATAATCTGTATTTGGTGTCTCACACAAGAGTTGAGTATGATTAGATGCTGGCAGATTGTACTTGCCAAGAGTGCTGATACAGGCTTAGTATTCTACCGTGGTTTTAGACAGACCATTGGATCAGCTGACTGGGTGCAGAAAAAAGAAGTAAAATTTGGAAAAAGAAGAACAACACTTCAGACCATACGTCCATTATGACAATATAATAATCTGAATTAGCAACATTTTTGCCCTTTGTACGTTTTTATTTTTCTGTTTATTTGTTCCTCATGTGATGAGCACTTGTTTTGTTCCTCTGCATGCTACCTGTGTGCCCTTATTCTGTCTCCATTTGATAATTTTTCTTTTGGCAAAGATCTGTCACACACAAACCTTCTGAAAAAGATCTGTCACACACAAACCTTCTGAAAAAGCTTTTCTTCTTTTTTTTTTTTCTTGGCACATTTACTTAAGTGCGTTTAAAAGCTTGGCTGATTTAAAATTCTCCTCCACAGTGGATTGCCTTTGCTGGCGTAGGCGTTTGTTTCTCTCAATGGTATTGGGCACAGGCCAAGTATGAAGGACTAAGAGACAGCAGGTGAAATTATTTATATCCTCTAATTTGTGATGGTGGTAGGCTAGTGTTTAAAGATCTCGGCTTCAAAACAGAAAGCTTACAGATCAAATGCCAGGGTGTGTCAGGAGAGGTGCATGAGATTAATTTGTCTCTATCACCTTGTGACCTTGAGCAAGGCACTCAACACCAGGTAGCTACACGGCTACTGTATACCTGATGCAAAAGAGTTGAAATAAAATGATAAAGAATTTGCATATTGAGGTGATGCTGCTGTACTGGCTCTCTTTCTTGTTTTTTGGCCAGCACAAAGCTGGAATTGTGCACCTGACTCCCACAATTTAAGCCTTTCTAAGCATGAAAGTGTTTGTATCTGTTTGTAGCATGTGTGTGTAGGCATCTTATCGAATGCTCTTGGGTGTCTAAATATATTATTAGAGAAGGCTCTTTGCATGAAAGGAAAAATATTTTAAGTGAAAGATATATATGAATGAAAACATTGTCTTTTGAATTCTTAAAATGTAAGTATTTAGTAAAATCTACTTAGCTAAGTTAGGTAAAATTAGCAAAGGAAATAAGATTTAATGTAGCCAGTTAGAGTTTGAGTATTTTCTGCTGAATTATTTGAAGTGAAATCTGCAATACTCAAGTACATTTTACTCAGTCAATGTAGCACTGGAAAAAAAAGCATGCTATTAAAGCATGAGGTTCACTTACAAACATGTACGTAGACAGATCCTTGTTCTTTTAAGGTAATATGTTGATTCAATGTATTTACTAACCAAATGAACACAGAGACCTCAATACTTGGCACATGATACACAATAACGGTAACGATCAGTGAATAGTGTTTGAGTATGAATGGGTCATTTTGAGATGAAAATGAACTCTAGATGTCACAAAAGCAACCATAAAACAGTGAAAAATATTAACCTTATTAATTATTCAAGTCCAAGTGCATGATGGGAGCAATGGGACCATGACTTTGATATTTACTTCATCTTTGTAAAAATAACAAACAATTCCAAGTAAAATATACTTATAAGTTTAAACTTTAAATTCTGCAAGCTTAAGTTAAGTACTAATATTGAGTTTACTATTTTTTAAAATTCTTGCCTGAACTAAATTATTTAATGTAGAAATTACATTTGTTTTTCTGTATTATTTACTTCACCACAAAATCATTTTTATCATGGTTGCTATTTTGTCTGTTTTGTGTGCAATTACAATAAATAGGGATTGAAGCTTTAAACCCTATAAGGTATATAAAAGCTGAAAAGCTTGGTATTGATAAAACAACAGAAAATTACAGTACATAGAGGTATTCACTTATTTTAATGTTACTGATATTGTTTTGCAAGTAAACAAATAAAAGTGTTTTTACCATGCAGCGATTTTGTATGATTTCCTATCTGAATTGTACGGAATCATGAGGTTTTTTTTAGAAAAAAATAAAATAAGCATGAAGGCCCATCCCTATGCTCACCGCTAAATATAAAATTCACTGGGGCGTAAGAAGGTCATACAAAAAAAAAACTAACAAACAAACAAACAAAAAAAACTAAAACAAAAAAATGTACAAATGTGATTGTAGGATTTAATATGATTTAGCCACCAATTTGTCAAAGCATAAAACAGTTGGTTAGCTTGCTCCTTTTGATGAAGCTGGTGTATTACTTTTTCTGTTGCAAAAACATTAAATTATTATAGTGTATCTTACTGACACATCATTCTAACCTAACCAAAGACTTCACTCCATAATGGCAATCCACTATCTAAAGTATTTCTGCGCCAAGCCCTGATTCATTTCTGACTTTTATGACAATAAAGATAACACACTACACGTATATGCTGGCACATGGCAGTTAGAATAATAGCATCAATAATACCTCTGATTGGCTCATTTAAAACCACTGTTATTACTCCTTTCAATAGTAAATAGAGACTTTGACCTTAGGCAGGTATACCAAGCATATGGATAACCTTTCTCCTTTTTCTCACTTACCACTGTTATTTAGATGAAACCTGTTTTTCTGGTCTGGGGTTTAGAGTTGTGCCTTTCTGTATCTTACAATAGTTTATGTAAAAATATTTTAAATATGTTTAATAACTCATTTCATTCTCATATCATTCTTCAAAATATTATCATTAATAATTGTCTGCAGCCTTAACTCTTCTCTGTGGTTTGCTGTTTTGTGTATAATGATGGTCAGGTCCCCTGCAGTGTAAAAACAGATAGCAGTGTCTGGCAGTCAGTTCTAAGAAAAAGCAGCAATTAGGAACTAGAACTCATCCAGAACGGCAGACATCCAGTTCCTACCATGAACCAGCGCCTGTGTATAAATATGTGTACATAAATGCGCTGACTAGATTGTAATTTAACCTCTGCTATTTATGCTCTTGTGAGTTAGTGAGAGCTATTGTGCTTGTATTCTCAGTTGACTTTACTGGGATGAGCAGAGAACAGGTTATTTTTGCGAAATCTCTTGTTGCATCAAGTTCAGCGAAAACTGTTTATACACACTATAGAGTATTAAGCTCTCAAAAACATCCACTGATTAAGTGCTTAGGACAAATGTTCTAGAAAAAAGGGGATTGACTCTGGTATTCTGAAGATGTTTGGATGTATCACTGTTATAATGACAGTTAGGTTACTCTGCTCCGTGTATTGCAGTGTTCTTCTTTAACTCTGCTTTGAATATACTGAAATTAACAGCAATTTTCATCGAAATCATCAAATTGATTCCTTCACTGTGTGAAGCAGATTTCTCTGAGAATGAGAGTGTGATTTGATGGAAAATCCATGTAAACTATATGGGAATCAATTAGCCCTGCAAAATCCCACAGGAGATTTAAATCTGCAGACATTAAATCTCACAAAGAGTCACAATCCTTAGTCATGAACGATTCTTTTTTTTTAAAAAATGGGCTCTGCTTCATTCTCATGAGCACCAAGGCAGCCAGGAAAAGTGTTGTGAGGACATTTCATAGGCGTGATAAGAGATACATACGAAATATGCAGAGCGGTGGGGCTCGAGAACTGGAACTGAGAACCTTTGCCCTACACCAACCTTACACCTAATAAATAAATAAATCTGCGTTATTATTACAGAAAGAACATTAGGCTCAAGAAAAATCCTAAATATTTTTAAATTTTAACATCATCATCCTCCGTTTGTATTCATTTTTATTTTATTTCACTGCATCTGTCATGTAATTAAAAGTTTCAAAGATGAAGACGAGCCAAAGGTTTCGAAACGCAGGTAATCTGAATGAGAATAATCTACAAGTGTAACAGTGAGAGATGCTCACAATGATTAGGATCACATTTTAGGTTGCATTAGCTTTACTAATCTTTTAAAGGGTTAATTTTAAAGGGGGGTAAATGGGGTGAATAGTGCTACATGTCAAGAGAATACAAAGAAAAACATTGAGAAAATTACCTTTAAAGTTGTCCAAATGAAGTTCTTAGCAATGCATATTACTAATCAAAAATTATGTTTTAATGTATTTACAATTGGAAAATTGGAAATGTGATCTTTACTTAATATCCTAATGATTTTTGGCATAAAAAAATGATAATTTTATAATACAGATTGTTCATTTACTTATATCATATCTTATATCATATATACAAAACTGGTTGAAAATTGATTAACTTACCCTTTAAATGTGTAGTTCTTAACTGCTTAACTGAGCTGGCTTTGCCAAGAGATACTAGTGTCAGATTGGCTTCTCAAACTGTGGACGTTGTGCCAAAATGTGCTAATTTTGGCAAAACTTCCACAGTGACTCTCCGACAGTATAGTGACACTTGATCATGAAAAACTCTTAAGAGCTGATTATTCAAATTGATCCATATAAAAAAAAGTAAAATTAGATGACCAAATATGCACATGCTGTGGGGGAAAAAAAGTCTGGTTTTTAGACTTATTAGGATCACTTGCAGATGTTTAATTTTTACAGTGTACAGAGCCATATTAAACATCACCCCTTTTTGTCTCCCTCCAGGGTGAGTGTTGTGGAACAGGGTGATGGGAGTCCAGGACTCCCTACTGCCGGGCTTACGGCATTTCATGAAGCAGTCGGCTCGACTTCTGCTGCTGGTCCTGCTGCTGTGGATGCTGCTCTTCTTTGTTGTCTTTTCCTACTTCACTGACTCCCAGGTGAACCAGCCTCATAGGGCAGTTTCCCCTTTTAACTCGGAATCTTCACACTTAACTTATGTTCAACGTAGTGCCCGGGTCATCATGGCATCCCAGAATTCCCACTGGGGTCTGTATGCAGAGAGGAGGGGTCCTTCCCAACGCAGACGAGTGCTTCTACCTCTACGTGGCAGAAAAGGGTTTAACAAAAGGGTCAGGAACAATTTTTCCAA
Organism: Labeo catla; assembly: GCA_012976165.1. Classification (NCBI taxonomy): domain Eukaryota; kingdom Metazoa; phylum Chordata; class Actinopteri; order Cypriniformes; family Cyprinidae; genus Labeo; species Labeo catla. The sequence goes on along the minus strand of VONZ01000446.1, from coordinate 110,209 downwards.
TGACTGGTCGGTGGTCCATGGTCTGTGGAAAGGACAGGTTTCCTCCACATTGCTAAGCAAGCGGCTACAGCGAGCGATGAAGTACTATGTTCACTCTAATAAGCACAATGTGCTCTACAAAGGCCAACGAAAAGCAAGCAAGAGTGGACAAGAGATCCTGTGTCAGATGAAACAACAAGCAAAACTCAGGACTCTGGATGGCTCTGAACAGCCCTTTGCTCACCTAGGTTTTCAACAGCTGGCTCCTCCTAAATTGCAGCAGATGTACACAACATGTGCTGTGGTGACTTCAGCAGGGGCAATACTTAACTCATCACTGGGACGTGAAATTGGTGAGTTGGGCAGGGATAATATGCGCATATATACATTAGTGGTCAAAAGTTTGGAAAAAGATTTTTTTTTATTTGGAAAGAGGTCTCTTATGCTTTTTTTTATCAGGGGAACCCCACCAAAAACATGTATTTTACCCCAATGAACACGATTTTTAACAGGGACCCTGCTTGAAACGCAATTGGAATAATTTTGGGCTAGTTTTGAGTAGCAGTTGGTTGGGTTTTCCCAAATTCCGTGTTATTTTTTTTATTCCATATTCTGTTTTTTCAATTTAAATTTTTCTGGATTCTGTTTTTCCCATTTAAATTTTTCTTAACTCCTTTTTAATGGTTAAATTAAATTTTATTAATCAAAGAGCATGTCTAATTAATTAAAATCATAAAACATACCATTTCACATCAATTTAATAAAGGTTTAACAAAAATTACATGTTTAGGGCTCTATGAAATGTTTTATTTTTTCTCTCCATATTTTTTATTGTTATCAAATTCTGTGTTTTAGCATGTCTAATTATTTAAATGCACACTTAATTTATTCTTAAAATAGCCTTATGAAAGTTTTTTTTTTTACCCTCAAAAATTCTGTGTTGTGTATTTAAAATGTTCTGTTATCAAATGAAGGCATAAAACATTAATTTAATTTATCCTTTAATTATTGAAAATTAAGCAAACTTTTTTTGGCAAACAAAGGGGAATTTACTATTAAAATTAAAACATGGAAGAAATGTTGTGTGATTATACCCTCAAAAATAATGTTTCATTTTAGTAGTAGTGGTAATAGTAGTAATATACATTTGGCACAATGTCTTCAAGTTAAACCTGACTTTTATTTTGACGGGCTGCCGTGTCTATTTTTACATTTCTGTGTGTATATGACATAACGCTAATTTTCCTAAAATGGAACGCTCAATTGCTCGTAAAGTGTCTCTCAGCAGATATTGTTCATGTATTTATGTCCTCATTTAGTGAGACGACAGACACTGAAATCACTGCGAGAATCACGCGCACTTCGGTGTGTGTAGTAAACAAAATTGCTTGTCTGCTCCATTCATTAAAATAGAGACACACAGAACATGCAGGACTCACATTTAAATGGTATTTTTGCTGCGTAATATTTACAGATGCTAGTCCATATTGTGGTTTGATTTAAGGGTAATGACCTACTTTTGATGAATTCATTCAAACTTTGACAAATTCCGTGACAATCCGCGTTATTCAGGATATTCCGTTTTTATGACTGGATTCTGCAATTCTGTCCTCGTTTTCCGCATCGCGGAAATCATTGGGCCCTAATTTTTGACAGATCATGTAATTCTACCTGACCCCACATTGATACATTGATGGACTGATGCATTTCTGCAACAATTAACACCATAAATCCAGCAATGTTTATTTTATTGTATTTTGTAATATAAATTAAAAGCAGAAAAAAATCAATATTACTGCCATGGGGTTTTTAATATAGCTGCTGAGGGACAGTCATTTATCTCACTTTATTTTTCCCCTTTTAGAATATCATGGAAACACAAAAGTATTAATAATTATTATTATTTTTTTTTTATCTTTTGCTGTTAGAGCATGGAAACACAATAATATTTGCTATGGTGTCCTATGTACCTCTATAATTTTATTTGTGATAAAGTTTTTGTCTATCATTGATAGTTATTGTCTATCATTGATGATAAAGCATAAAAAATATTTTGCACTTCCACAGAGTGCTGCAGAGATTATGTAATTTTGTAAGTTAGCATCACCCAAATTCCCTATGGACTAAAACCATACGGGTTTTCCATTGACTTTTGGATTATTGCTGACAATAAGCTCTGTGCCAAAAAAGTTTATTATACTGATACATTTTGTTCATCAAGATAATCTTCACAAGTTAACACAACTTTAATGAATTTTAAAGCTTAAATAAAATCAGCAGAAGTAAAAAGTTAAATAGTTTGCGATAATAATAGTAATTGCAATAATAGAGTGCGATAAGGCATTTTTAACTGAAGGCCAATTCAAAGAACCTCTTGACTTCAGGACAATTTCTGGGTTTTAGGAGTCCTTCCTACAGCACTCAGTAGTTTACTTTGTGTTCAAAACCTGTAAATGAGAAAAGGGACACAACATTTTTATGTCAGTCTTCATGTTCAATGTATTCTCTAGCCTATATATGCTTATATACAGAAGTCCTTCAGAGAAACATGCCATGCCTGTAGGGTGCCAATTTATTTTGGCTATTTATTTATTTTTAATGGTCACCCCCAACCACACATCTGCACATTTTGGATTCAGAATTCTGGCAAAAGGGGACATGATTGTGTTTGATAATATATTACTTAGGATAATAAAATCATAGTATTTATTTGTTAAATATTTCACTTAAAATATTTTTGTTTTTAGAAGTTGAATTTAAAATCTTAGCACAACAAATATCTATGCATAATGCTTCAAAGTAAACAAAATTGTTTGTGTAAAATTTTTAGTACCCAAACAGGCACTTAATTGTCTTGTTTTGATGGTTGCTCTCTCTTTCTCGCTCTGTTGCTTTTACTTTCATTCCCTCATTCCATTTCTTTCACTCAATTCATTGCCGCTCTTTTTTCTCTTCGTTAGACCTTGATTTGGTCTGCTTTTGAATAGAGACATTGAAGCACAAGGCCTAATTGTTGAATGTGTTGCAACATGAATACCAGCTGACAGCCAATGGCAGATAAACATCAGAGCAGTGCTCCCTGTTCTCTAGAAGCCCTTGAATAACATTGCCCTGCTCCATTGTCAAAAAAATCGAACGATCTGCTGCTGGAAACCACACAGTGTCTCTGCATGTTTTTGTTTATTTGTTGGAGTCTTACAGGACTTTCTATTAGACAAGTTTTGGAAACTGGACATTGAAACTTACGTCTTAGAAAACGTACAGCTATAGTGAACTCAAAATAGTGTACTTTTATTAATTCAAACCACCAAAATTTCTTTGTTGAAAGGTTTATTTGACTATACTCATATTTTTATTTCCCACAAACGAAGCTGAAGTTTGGGAAGTGAGTCTAGATTAAATTGTTACTGTTGCTAGATGTTAGTGGATTGTCTTTTGCTACCTTCTAGTGGTGATTGAATGTTTTGCATGTAAAAAGACATTGATGGGTAAAGGTCATAATGAACAGTAGAGATGCTTTGATTATTCAGGTCAATGAACAAGGTATTACTCAGTTTGCTAGGGATATAGCAGAGGTAAAATCCAATATACCTGAACATCAGGCTCCTGTCTATTAGGAGTTTATTATGGTACCATTTGCCTTACAACACTAGAGGGAGCAATATCTTATAATATTAGCTTGGCCATAACACCTTTTGGAGACTAACCTTTTTTTTTTTAAATAATAATAACAACAACAACAACAACAACAACAATAATAATAATAATAATAATAATAATAATAGTAATTTCATAAATGAATAGAGAAAACACTCAATAACTGAATACCTATGGTTTTGTGTAAAACGTCTAATGACACAAATGCCTGTTTTCTGTGTTTATTTAAGTTTGGTTTTAAACACCTGCACTGAAAGAAAAAAAAAATAGTGTAGGATACACTTTTACAATGCTCACTCAAAAATTACTAGAACTTGATGTAGAACGACTGAGGTAGTATTTTCTTACAAAATGTACTCGTTTTTTTTTGTTTTTTTTTTATTATTTACAAGTTAAAAATCACTAGTAGTTTAAAAACTACTATAGTTAAAAACTGTAAAAAAAAAAACTGTATAGTTAAATAAAAAAATAAATAAAAACTCTTAACAGAATGTTTGTGAAATTTATTAATATCATTTTTTAATACATTTAGTCCAGAGTCAAGTACAGTGGAGGTGGATTTTTCCAAATTTGGGAAAGGTATTCATAATAGACTGGTCAGGGCAAGATCATTGTACAAATTAAACAGATTTTTACATATTTGTTGGTCAAAACAATGATTAGACAATTGTATGTTTTATAATTATTTTATGGTTTAAATTTAGCTGAAAAAGCTTACTCTTCTGTAAAATCATAGTTTCCATTATGACTACATAGGAGAATATTAGAGCATATTGTTGCAAAAGGTCACCATGTGTTCTTCTTTTTAAAACTTGACTGGTCTTTTTGATTGACTGCTGTTTTTTGCCATTCTAGATTCCCATGATGCTGTGCTGCGTTTCAATGCTGCACCCAACAAGGGCTATGAACAAGATGTGGGCAACAAGACAACCATTCGAATCATCAACTCTCAGGTTAGGTAATTTGCATGAATGCACACAGACACAAACCTCCACCCTGTCTCCCTGTGTGCAAGGACTAAATAGAGATGTTCTTCTCTTTTATCAGATTCTAGCAAACCCCAAACACAAATTCAGCAGAAGTTTGCTCTATAAGAACATTACCTTGGTAGCCTGGGATCCTGCTCCTTATAACACTGACCTTCATAAGGTATGAAAATCACATCATAGGAAATCTCTCATAAGTGTCATACCATTCAGCCCTGGTAAACTTTGCTTGTGTAGTTTTCCTTATTAGTTTTCTTTCCTGAGATATTTGGTGAGGTGGGAGCGGTGTAAAGTTGAAGGTTTAGATGTGACATTATCAACATACGGGCTAGTGTCTGTGCCTATAGCCTAGTGGTTAGAACATTGGCATATACTGTAGCACAGCTGTGCCTCCTGCTGACCAGAGTTTGAATCTTGACCCAAGGTCTTTTGGCGATCCTACTCCCCCCTCTCGACACAGCACTTTCCTGTTAATCTCCACTGTCCTGTCATCTAAAAGCACAAAAAGGCCAAAAAAAAAAAAAAAAAAACATACTGGCTAGTAGATTAATCATTTATAATGATTAGATCCAGGGGTCATGCTACACTACATTATAATGAATTTAGAAAGTATAGGCTGTAAGCAGAATGCCTGATATTTTTGGTAGAATAGCAAATTTGTGAGGAATATAGAGATGAACGAAAGGGGTGGATGAATGAAAAAAAGATCTCTAGTAAGACTGGGACTACTGTAGCAGAAGAATTTAGTCCCGCCTTGTAGGGAGATTAACTAATACTGGCCTGGAAGACTGAGCAATGGAAAGATCTTAGTTCCCGTCCCAGTGCTTTTAGTCTCTGTATGCACACTCTGTATAGTACAACCTGGTCTCATGACAAAAACGTACCTTGGGGAACTTTGTCACAAGACACGAAATACGTACCAATAAGCACTTATCAATGCAGTTTCCAAAATAAATGAACAGTAGAGGTGATAAAACAGCGAGCACTTTTAATTGTTTTTGTACAAAGTTATGATTATAGCTCCATATGTTTCGCTTTCCGGTTATCTGTCAAATAATACTACCTACCTTATTGGTACGTATTTTGCGTCTTGCAAAAAAAGTTTCCCCAGGTACGTTTTTGCCATGAGACCAGGTAGGTATAGTATGTTGTTTCCTGCCTTATTGTGGTCCAGTACTACAGAATGGAAGAGGTAGGCTTTAGGTAAAGTTATGTCAGGCTGTGGCTTCCCAAAGTGTAAATTATACATGCAGGTGAGGCAAAAGATAAGCCTATTACCGTATACTCCTCCTACCCTGAGTCAAATAAGAAGTATGTAAGAAGTCCCTATTCCATGGAAGTACTCAACATAAGATGCAATATAGGTGGAGTATAAAGATTAAAAAAATGTGTCCCTTGACTCCTCTTGATCCACTCTTCTGTGTGCATGGTAGGTGGAGTGTTTTGAGGTTTCCTGGAAAGCAAACAATGTCTGATATGTCTTTGTCTGACATATACTGAAGTTGGGGCATGCAAGAACTGGAGGTTGTTGAGGTCCTGCCTTTCTTTCCTTCTCCAACTAATGCATGTAGTGGCTTTGCTATCTGGGCAAACCTTGGGACAAATCTTCGGCAGTAGCTCATAAACCCAAGCACTTGTCTGACCTCTCCTACACTCTTGGGAACAGACCACATGTCCAAGGCTTTCTCATTTTCACTTTTAAATGTGGTGCCTTAAAAAACTTACTTCAGGCCTTAGGAGAAAGAATTTACTTGGTTTTAACTTTAGAACATGTTGTTTCAGGCAGTTGAAGACAACTTCTAACCAGTGGCTCTCGAAGTCTAAGCACCATGTCCATAGGGTGCTGAAAGATAGCTGGAGCATTACACAACCTGAATGGTATCCAAGTCTATCCAAACAGCCCAAATAGGGTGGTGAGTAATCTCACAGCTACCTGGAAGTACCCAGCAGTCAAGTCTAATGTTGAGAACAGTTTGCCATTACCCAAAGATTCCAAGGACTCCTCCACTTGTAGAACCGGATATGCATCCTTTCATGTCACTTGGTTAAACTTCCAGTAATCACAGCAGAAACCCACACTGCCACTTTCTTTCCTTGAGGATTCCCTAGAACACCAGATCTTGAACATGTCTGTTGAACTTTTGAAATATCTGTGGAGGTACTCTATGATGTTGCTCCTTCACTGCTGGGAAATATTGTGTAACTGTAATCTTGGCCATCCTTGGAGAAAACATCTTGTGCTTTCGACAACTCAGTGAGCCTCTCACATTGTGCTTTTGTGAGTCCTTTGTAGTTCACTTTGACAGGTACTAGTAATTGTGCAAATGAGTTCTTGTCAGCTTGAACCTGGTTTTGCATTAACTCCTTGACATGAAGTACACCATCATCTTCCTCAAATTCGAGTACATACTTTGTGATCATTTTCTTTTGGCTTATACGCAGTAGCAACTCTGGATCTGGGTGCAAGTCTAACAACCTTTCCATTTAAGTTTAACACACTCACAGGGACCTTTCCACCCTCTGTTATAGCAAGAACATGAGCCACCAGAAGTCCTTTTGGCAAACTTGTTCCAGCTGCAGGCTCCACTAGCACATGACTCTTTACCTTCGGTGACACTCTGCAGTGGCCTTTATGTACCTTCTCATAGCATGGAGGAATAGTGACAGCCTTGTCTTCCAACAAACTTGACATAACCAATCCTTCCGCAGGCTCTAGATGTCCAGCTTTCTTTTCAACTCTTCCTTTTTAAGCACTCTCTGGCAGTGCCGTATCTACCATTGAGGACACCGAGGTCATGTCCTCTGTATTTTTTCCCGAAATTTCAAATTAGTCAAAGCTGAAATCCAGCAGTGATGACCAATGCCAAACACAGAACCCGGTCCGTGTCCGAATCCATATGTCATCTGTATTTTCTCCCAATTAAATTCACATTCTCCGTCTAATCTCAAGTGAAATCTCCGCCTCTATCTGTCTTTGCAGGCAGCGGCACTTGACGTCATGTTACGCTACAGATTCAGAGAGTCGGGACAGTCTTTCTGGTGACAGAGTGGAGGGAGTATCCTGTGCTGCAGCAGCATTCACAACTCCTCTGGCGTAGACTTTAACCTTCTGCCTAGGGAAATACAGTGTGAATCAAGTGCACAAAACTCTAATCTAGCTCAGCCTTACTCAGCACTTCATCTTTTGTTGCCTCTTAGCATCTGCTACTCTATTTAGCTATCTGCGCTGATTACGTTTACGTTTCTCCCTAAAATCATATGAATAGGTATATATATATATATATATATATACATATACACAGTCAACATTTGAAGTGGATCAAAACCTTTCAAGTTGTCCTAAAACCAAATACCCATTCTTGTCTTAGGACAACTTTAACTTTTTTGATCAATATAATTTATATATATATATATATATATATATATATATATATCATAGAAGAAATGTATTCAAGTCATTACATTGACTATTTAAATGTCCTAATTTAACTAAGGCCTAATCCTGGCTTAATCTGAGACCTGTCTGTGAAGCAAGGCCTAAGGCTCAGGACTTTATAGTTAACATAATATTTTCCTGTTTTTTCAATGTCCACAGTGGTACCGCCAACCTGATTTTGACCTGTTTACTCCATACATACATCACAGGAAGAATTTCCCTGAACAGCCCTTTTATATCCTGCATCCTTCATTTATCTGGAAACTCTGGGATATTGTGCAAAGCAATACAAAGGAGAACATTCAACCCAATCCTCCTTCCTCAGGTTTTATGGGTGAGTCTCTTCATCACTAACACAAACACATATATTCATACAATCTGTCCACTTTTTGATCCTTGCGCTCAGGAAAATTGTTGTGCCACATGTTGTGACAGTAATTTCTGAGAGATTGGCCATGCTGTGCAGTTGACGCACATATTCGACCCTAATTTAAGCAAGATCAAATGTTTGTCTGCCTACACTTTCAGCGTATCTGCTGACTTACAAATGATAATCTTTTCTGTTTGCATTTACTGTTCCTCTTGAATAAATTTTTGACTGAAGCGTGAAGGATGTGTGTGCGTGTGTGTGCAAATGCTGAAATATGTTACTAGGTAATATCACTTTGATAGATGCTAGTTCAGGTGTATGACGGGATTATTTCAATCAGGAAGGCAATTCATGTGGAAAAAGCAAACTCTCCATAACATTTCTAGAGGATACTTACCTTGCTGCAGGCCAACGGCTGACTGGCTGACTGAGTGCCCATGGCAGCACAGAGCAAATAAATGTGCATACAAACACACACACATACACACTATTTCTTGTCATCTCCCTTGCCTTGTGAGTTCATTGCTGAATTTTAATAACTGGTTTAGTCAAGATCTAAAAAAGACAAGCAAGCAAATGAACAAAGGTTGAGGACTTATGACAGTTTAATTGTAGGTAGTTGGTTTATTTATTTACTTATTTATTTATTTTTCATACGATTGACATATAATCAAGCCCTGTGTGAATCACAGCTGTTAATACAAGTTGATGGCTCTCAAAAACAATTAGCATTCCTAAACCTCAAACATTAAATGTGCTATCAAAGGCACAATCCAATATTTGCTACTATGAGGGCACTACAACAACCTCCAGATATTTACATTAAGTTCAAATAGCAAGAGATGGTATTTACACCATATGTAAATAGCAATTAGGTGCTATTTAGCGACAGATTCTATTTACACTGTAAAAATAGCTGTATGTTCTGCTATTTATACTACTTATTGCAAATAGTGGCAAATATCTGCACCTCAGTATTGCAGTACATTATAAAACAGTATTTAATAATATTGTTCAGATACGATTTTTGATCATTTCTTTCATTTTTATTGAAAAAAAAAAAAAGCCTTTCTGATGTGATATGAAATGTGAAATGGCAGGAGAGCAGGTTCGGCAAAAGGAGGATTCGAACTCGGGTTGTTTGCATCAAAAAGACATTACATTACGCGCTTTACCATCTATGCCATTGAAGCCATCTTTTGTAATATTTTCTAGTCCAACCACACGTTGGTGGGCAACGTTAGTGTAAACAGCCTCTGCCAACAAGGCGGGCTATGTGCACTTAGTGTAAATAGACACTTTGTAATTCATTAGTTTGATTGTGGATTGTACTTACAACACACCATTATGGCTTTGACGTTTTGCGTGATGAGGTTTAATGTCCCTGACAACCTCTGTAGTCCCATTTTGTCACTTGTTAGCAGCCACCTTTTTCAAGACAAGTGAAAGACACAGTCTAGTAAGTCTCATTAAAATTTACACCTCAAGGTCACAGCACAAAATTACGATTAAAAATAGTTTTGGAAAAATGCTTTATAATGAAAATCGTTATATGATTTATTTCATGAAATCATTATATTATGTTATGATTGATGGGAGGACATAAAGGATATAGTAGATGCATCCTTCGAAACACGCTGCATGATGGATATAAAATGGAAGCTGCCTTCCAAGGATCCTTCAAATTAAGATGGCCTATAAGGGCGAGATAAGCAGCTTTACTAGGATGTAGCCTTCTGATTGACAACCCTCCACTGAATATATGTTTAAGTGCAATACAGTGACAGTACATCACCACCTACTGGACTGGAGTGTGACATTCTGGATGGTGCACAGGAAAGCAACAATGTATTTTTTTTTACTTTTTCTTACCACATGGACTTTTTTGATTATACCACCAACATTGTTCTGAATTCACCCAACTGGATAGAACACTTAAATTAGTTAAATTATTAAGAGTTTGTAATGACATGAGGGTGAGTAAATGATAGAATTTTCATTTTTTGGTAAACTCTTCCTCTAACTTTACCACTAGTGACCAAGTTTGGAAATACTGTCTTAGATCACTGGACTCCTTTGACGCAATGATGTGACTAATGATCCAAATGTCACCATGCTTAATCTCCAGCAGATAATAGTGAGATTAGGAGCAGGGTAGAAAAAGAATACAAAGCAGTCATGTGTTGGGGATTTTACCAGTTTCCCAGCTTTCTTTAAATTCACAGATTTATTCAACTTCTTATTCAGACTTGGCCTTAAATGGGTTGGGAACATACAGACAACATGGGGGTAAGCACATTCAAAAGTAATGTATCAACACATGATCTAAACATCCATTTAAACAAGTCACAAGTGGATGTTTGCAACTGTCCCGCTCTTTGTAACATTTATCTTGACAAGTCACATACAAATACTTACTGAAAATGGTGTGTTAGGTCAGACAACAGTTTGTCATCACAAAGACAGCTATAAAGATCACTTTGCTACAGTTCTGATTTTCAGGTTTTGACTTGTAGGCACTCAACAACACTACACAGATGATTTCTGTTTTGGCATTATTTGTAGATTTAGAATAGGGCAGGGTGGAGCTGGAACGTCAAAGTGTGATTTTGTGTGGATTGTTTCAGCCTGAGACAGGGGTGCTGCACTCGTTTTGGAGACCAATGGATGGAGGTGCGTTGCCAGCCGCTGTGTTGCTATAAGCCCTTCGGTTGAGCTGGATGCCAGTAGTTCTTGAAGGCATAGAGGACTGTCCATTTTCTAGAGCGCTGTGTTTGCAATGAAACAGGATGAGGAAACACCTGTAAAACTGAACAAAACACAATAAATTAGCGCTCATATTTTCTGAGACACAAAAGATGCAGAATCATTTTGATTTTGCACATTTGTGTGAACGATTGCCTAGCTTTGAAAGAATTTTACTTAATATTATTTTTTTTTTTTTTAATGGCCAAATGAAGCGGGAGTATCTCAGTGGCACTTAAAAAGTATTTTAAAAATCTAGTTTAAAACTAGAAAACGTGCAAGGTTTTTAGCAATGTACTTGTATATCCATGTTGATTTTTATATGGTTTTGGGAGAAAATTGCAGCATTTTAGAAAAATACATTTTCTCTACACTTTACAAGAAATGCAAGTCCAGAAATGCAAAGTCCTTTAAATGTAGTTTTACATAGATTATTAATTCATTAATTCATATCATGGATTATTGATTCATAAATGTTAATTATTAATTCGTTTTTTGGAGTCACACCACATGACTCCTGATTTTACAACTTATACTAACCTTCTTATATCATAAAAGGTAAAATGATCTCATATTTATATTTTAGAAGAACCTTGAGCAGCAGTCTTGAGGGTCTGTCTTCCCTATGATATGATTTCCTGTTTTATGTTATTTTTTTACTTTGTGTTGGTTGTAGCAAATATTCATTTTCTATAAAATAACAATGTAAAATAACAAAGCCAAACTGATTAAAGTCTTATTTTCAAGAATTTAAAAATTAATCAGAAATGAGAAGCAAGCCCATCTCTGAAGAGATACATTCAAGTGATTATATTTATGAATTGCATTTTTAATGTAATTTTGATTAATATATAAGCCAAAAATAAGAGTTACATCATTGACCCAGTAATTATCAACTGGAATGTTTTGATGGACTTGCTTCTTCATTCTGAATTCTTCATTCTTGGTGCTTTAAAGGTGCTCTAAAGGTGCTCTAAAGGTACTTTACGATGTCATAGAATAAGCTTTTTTTTTTTGTCTAAATGGTTCCATAAAGAGCCTTCAACATCTGAACAACCTTTCTGTTTCACAAAAGGTTCTTTGTGGTGATTCAGATTATAAAAAGGTAAGAAAGAGATGGGTCTTTAAAGAACCTTTGTCTGAATGGTTCTTCATGGAACCAAAAAATGGTTCTTCTATGGCATCGCTGTGAACCTTTTAGAGCACCTTTATTTTTAAGAATGTAGGCCACCTGTCAAGAAACAAATGTGTATGTGTATGTCATGAGATCATCTCTTCACAGCTTCTGTAGTATGCCTAAGGATGCCAGTTATATTCAATCCAGTCCACACAAAAGTCCCTGTGGCATGTCCTGAACTACAGTGACAACATGAGATGCACACCCTGCTGGTTCTTAAATGATAGCTGCTGGGTTGGTGTTAGTTAATACACTTGGTTCACTTTGTTGCCTTGACAACCTATAGATGTGGATAGCAAACAAGCAAACTGTCTTAGGTGATTGGCTATCCCATAGGGTGGATGCCTTATTGTTCATCTCATGCAACTCCGTGTCTGATTGGCTGAGTTGTCTCGGCCCATTCAGGCCCCTGATTGGCCTTCACATTGGCGTGTGACTATACTGCCAAGCATTTGATGCGTGTGTCCCCTGCATGTGTGCGTGTGTGCAGTGAGACAACTCTGTGTCTGATCATGGCAGGGTGCTGTCAGACTGTGTGTTGCAAGCCTGCGGGAAGAGTCTTGACATAAAATAAATATACAAAAATTCGGAGAGGTGGCCAACAATAGACCACATACACACAGCTGACAGAATGTGGGATGTGTACTAATGTCTTATCAGATTTAAAGAAGATCTTTGAGGAGATTGTTTCATTTACTCACCATCATGCCATTCCAGATCTGTATGTACTGGTTAATTTTTTCCTTTTTTTCACTCACTTACAATAAATGGCTTTTGGGACTTTCGAGTCTTACAAATTTATATAGGTTTACACTACCAGATAAAAGTCTGCAATCATTCATCTTTTTATTTCTGTTACGCATACCAAGGCTGCAATTATTTTATTTTAAAAATACAATAAAAAATATCATATGCACCACAAAGTCAGTCATAAGGGTATTTTTTTTTAATTAAGATTTATACATCATCTGAATGCTGAATAAATAAGCTATCCATTGATGTATGGCTTTTTAGGAAAAATTTTACTGGGATACAACTATTTCAATATCTTATTTAAAAAAAAAATCATAATGCTGAGAAAATCACCTTTGAAGTTGTCCAAATTAAGCTCTCAGCAATGCATATTACTAATCAAAAACTAAGTTTTGATATATTTACAGTATGAAACTTTACTTAATATCCTAATGATTTTTGGAATAAGAGAAAAATCAATAATTTTGACCCATTTTGCTACAAATACACCCATGCTACTTAAGACTGATTTTGTGGTCCAAGGTCACAAATTGTATACATTCTTTACAATTTTAAATATGTTTCCTATTACAATATATATTTAAAATGTAAAAATATTTAAAAATGTTTAAAATGTCTGTGAAGGCAAGCTGAATTTAGTGTCTTTAGTGTCTAGTTAACTGAGTTGGTACTCATTTATTATCAGTTATCATTAGAGCTCTATTATTAATAATGGGTCTTTTTGTTATCAATTTTGAAAACAGTTTTTGCTGCTTAATACTTTTGTGGAAAATGTGATACATTGTTTCCTGGATTATTTGATAAATAGAAAGTTTAAAAGAACAGCATTCATTTAAATTGGAAATCTTTTGTAACATTATAAATGTGTTTACTGTTTCTTTTGATCAATTTAATGTGTCCATGGGGAATAAAAGTGGTATTTTTTCCCTTTACCCAAAACCTTTAAATGGTAGTGTATGACTGTTTCCACAAAAATATTAAAACGGCAAAAACTGTTCCCCTTCAGTCATTTCACTACGACGTTACATATGGGAACTCGCCTGAGAGACCAATCATCTCTGAGCCTTATTCAAAAGGCCAATGAACATTCATGAACATTGGCGAGTGGTATTTGCATGCCGAGCCACTCCCCCGTACATACGGGTATATAAGATGGCGGCGTGCAACCACTCATTCAGATTTTCGCTTCAGAGCCTCGTCTCGAGCCTGGAAGCCTCTGAAAAAAGAGTTCCTGTGAGTTCCTGCTCTCTCTCCACTGGCGTGCTGCCAACACTAAAAGAGCTTAATCTAAAAGAGCGTTTGGCAGCCGCCAGCGAGATCCTGCGGGCTGCCGTTATCACGGCAACAAGAAGCCTTTGCAAACCAGCGAGCCTCCCGTTTGAGTGCACAGTTGTGCCGCGGTCCTCCCTGGGCAAACCGGGATCTAAAAGAGCAAATTTCTCACGGCTGTCGAGGGCATTTTTCCCGGGATGTCTCGGGAATGTCTTAAAGTCCCGCCGCTCGTTCGCGAGTAGGCTCCCCTCGTTGTCTTCCCGCGGAAAGTCTTAAAGGAGCCGTCAAGGTTTTTTTTTTTGGGCTGCCGCGGCGGCGCGCGGGGGGGACATCCAAGTGATTATGCAGAATGCTCCGCCGGCCAGCAAAGCCCCGCGGACTTCTGCACCACCGCGTGGTCCCGTTGAGTTGCCAAAGCAGTTCGCTTCCCCGCACGCCGGGCTGAGTGTCTCCTTTGGCGCTCCTCAGGAGGTAGAGATGTCTGCTGCTGCGTCAGAGGGAGAGTCGGAAGGTGAGGTGGACAGCTCGGCGGCTCGGCGCCCCTCTGCGGTCGCCGCCCGTCTGAGCTGGACGCTGAACTATCGGCTATGTTCCTCCGAACCGCCAAGGAGATCGGTCTGGAGGTGCCTAAAAACACCTCCGGCTGATCCTTCAAGGCTGGACGATTGGTTTCTGGGGAGGGCCTCCGCGGCACGGCCGCGCCCCCCCCCAGTGCCTTTCTTCCCGGAGGTGCACGAGGAGCTGGTGAGGACTTGGCGAGTCCCGTACTCGTCTCGTTCACGGCCCAGTTCCTCTCCCCTCGCCACTCTTGATGGTGGAGCAGCCGGGGGTTATGTGGCGGTCCCACAGGTTGAGCGCGCGATCACCTGGCGGGATCGGCCGCATCTCCCCTCCAGGGCGTGTGAGCTTCGTCCGCTCTGGCGGGCAGGGCTTACCGCGCCGCTGGGCAGGCTGCTACCGCCCTGCACGCTGTGGCAACCCTGCGGGTCTACCAAGCCCGGGCGTTGAAACAGCTGCACGAGGGTGGTCCTGACCAAGGGATTATGTAGGAACTCCGTGCCGCCGCCAACTTCGCCTTCAGAGCGCCGAAGGTTACGGCACGTTCCCTTGGCCAGGTGATGTCCACAGTAGTGGTCCAGAAGCGACACTTATGGTTGACCTTGGCTAGATGGCAGACGTCGACAAAGCTCTCTTTCTCGACGCTCCCATCTTCCAAGGCGGCCTATTCGGCGACACCGTCGAGGACTTAAAAACAAACAAAAAAAAAAAGGCAGTTCTCGGCGGTTCAGAAGCAGATGGAGGCGCATCCTGCCCTGCCGCGACATAACGTCCCCGGGGCTTCAACCTCTGCCTGCCCGTCGCCGAGGGCGCCCCCCTGCGGCTCCTAAACAACCTAGCTCCGTCCCCTGCCGAGGCACACAGTGCTATTGAGATTGGCAGCTCGATGTTTCCTGGACCGGCCAGGAAAACCCGCAGCAGAGCTGCGAAGCGTCCCTGACGCGGGCAACCCAGAGGTGACGTCCTCACTCCCGTGGAGGGCCGGGAGCTACTCTCTGCTATTTCACAGAAGGATTTTCTCACCTCTGGGGTCCGGCCCCGAGTTCCCTTTCCGAGCAGCGCCTTGCCTCCTCGAATTCGGACTCGGAGCTCGACATCGCCAGCGCGGGAACCAGGGAAGGAGGTAAGCGCTGCCCAGTGCAGTCAGACTTTTCTCCAGGACGTTTTTTCCTTCTGGGATCAGTCCCTTCCCCTTCCCCCCCCTAGGCTGCCCCCCCGTGGTCACGTCGGTCAACGTTCCTTTCATTCCACCTGGCGACCAGGCTGGGAGTCTGGCTTCAGCTCCCCAGCCCCTCGCGGTGGTTGATTCGGACGGTACGTCTCGGCTATGCGATTCAGTTCGCCAAGCGTCCGCCCAGGTACAGAGGCGTCCTTTCCACTTTTGTCCACTCGGACACACATGCCGCTGTGCTTCGTGCGGAGATTGCTGTTCTACTGGCGAAGGACGCAATCCAGCCTGTCCCTCCAGCCGAGATGAAGTCAGGGTTTTACAGCCCTTACTTCATCGTGCCCAAAAAAGAGCGGTGGGTTAAGACCTATCCTGGATCTTTGAGCCCTGAATCGGTCCCTTCTCAGGCTGCCGTTCAAGATGCTCACGACGAAGCGCATGCTTACATGCACTCGTCCGCAGGATTGGTTTGCAGCCATCGACCTGAAGGACGCGTACTTTCACGTCTCGATTTTACCTCGCCTCAGACCCTTCCGACGGTTTGCTGTCGAGGGTCGAGCGTGTCAGTACAAAGTGCTTCCATTTGGCCTGTTCCTCTTTCCCCGTGTCTTTACGAAAGTCACGGAGGCTGCCCTGTCCCCCCTAAAAGCTGGCTGACGGGCATTCGCATTCTCAACTATCTCAACGACTGGCTTCTCATAGCTCACTCGCGAGATCTGTTGTGCGAACAGAGGGACGTGGTGCTCCGGCACCTCTGCCATCTGGGCCTTCAGGTCAACCGAGAGAAGAGCAAACTCTCCCCAAGCAAAAAAAAAAGATAGGATCTTTTTTCTCGGTGTGGAGCTGGACTCGGTCAATATGACAGCCCGCCTCACCAACGAGCGCGCGCAGTCAGTGCTGAAGTGTCTGGAATCATTCAGACACAAGACAGCGGTCCCTCTCAAAACATTTCAGAGGCTCCTGGGGCATATGGCAGCCGCAGCCGCAGTAACGCCGCTCGGCTTGCTTCATATGAGACCGCTTCAGCGCTGGTTACACGATCGAGTCCCGAGATGGGCATAGCACCGTGGCGCACTCCGGATTGGCGTTTCCCCGCAGTGTCGCCGCCTGTTCAGCCCGTGGTCAGACCGGGCCTTTCTTCAGGCCGGAGTCCCTCTGGGACAAGTCTCCAGGCATCTTGTGGTTTACACGGATGCCTCCTCCACGGGTTGGGGTGCTGTATGCAACGGGCAAGCAGCTTCGGGCTCCTGGACAGGACCTCGACTGCAATGGCATATCAATTGCCTAGAGTTGTTGGCTGTGCTTCTTGCGCTGCGTCGCTTCCGACCGATGCTGCGCCACAAGCACGTGCTTGTTCGCACCGACAGCACTGCGACCATAGCCTATATCAACCACCAAGGTGGTCTTCGCTCCCGTCGCATGTCACAACTCGCCCGCCATCTGCTCCTGTGGAGTCAGACGTGGCTGAAATCGCTACGTGCCGTTCACATTCCAGGAGAACTCAACCGTGCAGCCGACCAGCTCTCACGGCAGTCCACCCATCCTGGAGAATGGCGACTCCACCCCCAGGTAGTCCAGCTGATTTGGAGCAATTTCGGCAAAGCCCAGATAGATCTGTTCGCTTCCCCCAAATCCTCCCACTGCCAGCTGTTTTACTCCCTCAGCGAGGCTCCCCTCGGCAGGGACGCGCTGGCACACAGCTGGCCTCCGGGGCCCAAGTACGCCTTTCCCCCAGTGAGCCTCCTTGCACAGACACTGTGCAAGATCAGGGAGGACGAGGAGCAGGTTCTGCTGGTTGCGCCATACTGGCCCACCCGGACCTGGTTTCCAGACCTCATTTCCCTTGCGGCAGCCCCTCCCTGGAAGATCCCCTTGAGGAGAGACCTTCTTTCTCAGGGGATGGGCACAATTTGGCACCCGCGTCCCGACCTATGGAACCTGCACGTCTGGCTCCTGGACGGGACGCGTCAGACCTCTCCGGCCTTTCACAGGCCGTGATAGATACTATCACTCAGTCTAGAGCTCCCTCTACAAGGCAGGCCTATGCACTGAGATGGGGTCTGTTCGTTGACTGGTGCTCCTCTCGTGGAGAGGACCCACAGAGATGTCCGATTGCAGTAGTGCTTTCCTTCCTGCAGGAGAAGTTGGAGCGCAGGCTGTCCCCTTCGACTCTCAAAGTGTACGTTGCTGCCATCGCAGCGTATCACGATGCAGTGGATGGAGCATCCCTTGGTAAGCACCAACTGGTCGTGAGGTTCCTTAGAGGTGCGAGAAGGGTTAATCCCCCTAGACCGCACCTCGTACCCTCTTGGGATCTCGCCGTCACCCTCCAGGGTCTACGGCAGGCCCCATTTGAGCCACTCGCGTCAGTAGAGCTGAAATATCTGTCTCTTAAGACAGCGCTCCTGACCGCGCTGGCCTCCATCAAGAGGGTAGGGGACCTACAAGCCTTCTCTGTCGACGAAGCGTGCCTGGAATTCGGGCCCGGCGATTCTCACGTCATCCTGAGACCCCGGCCCGGTTATGTGCCCAAGGTTCCCACCACGCCTTTCCGCGATCAGGTGGTGAACCTGCAAGCTCTGCCCCTGGAGGAGGCAGACCCGGCCTCTGCGCTGCTGTGTGCAGTCCGCGCCCTCCGTATATATGTGGACCGCACTCAGCACTTCAGACGCACCGAGCAGCTCTTTGTTTGCTTTGGAGGTCAGCAGAAAGGGAATGCTGTCTCCAAACAGAGGTTGGCCCATTGGGTGGTAGATGTCATGTCCCTGGCATATCAAAACCAGGGAGAGCCATGCCCCTTAGGTGTTCGTGCCCACTCCACAAGGAGTGTTGCCTCATCCTATGCGTTGGCTCATGGCGCCTCACTAGCAGATATCTGTAGAGCTGCGGGCTGGGCGACACCTAATACCTTCGCTAGGTTCTACAACCTTCGCGTTGAGGCCGTGTCCTCCCGTGTCTTAACACAGACATCAGGTAAACGGGAGACCGGCTGGTGTCGGCTTGCTGCGCCACTCCTAATGGATCCGTGCGCTATATCCCTCAGTTGTTCCCTCCGGTGAACCTTGGGTCCTCCATGCCCCGCAGTCAGGCCTAGCTGCGGAGTAGTGCCTGACTGTGCTCCGGCTGGGTCTCCTTCGCCCAGCAGGTTGTGGCAACATGTCTCAGTATTTTTCCAAGGTCAGCTAGAAGGCCGCTGTTTCCCTCATATATCTCTACAAGTTATAGATATATTGAATTATTTTTATTCCACATGTAGACATCTCATGTGCTCCGCCCCCCAACTTCTGCTTCAGTAACAACTGGCATCCCTGTGGGGTTCCCTATTGGCCCTCAGGGCGTTGGGAAGGTTACGTTCATATCCATCTGCTGACACGTCCGCGTGTCAGCACGTGGGTCTGTGCGTAACGCAGCGCCAGGGTCGTGGCCTGTTCTATGGGTCTGTTCCCATATGTAACGTCGTAGTGAAACGACTGAAGGGGAACGTCTAGGTTATGTACGTAACCCTCGTTCCCTGAAGGAGGGAACGGAGACGTTACATCCCCTGCCACGACCCTACGTCGCGCTGACGCCGGGTTGCTACTCGACTCCTCAGCGAAAACCTGAATGAGTGGTTGCACGCCGCCATCTTATATACCCGTATGTACGGGGGAGTGGCTCCGCATGCAAATACCACTCGCCAATGTTCATGAATGTTCATTGGCCTTTTGAATAAGGCTCAGAGATGATTGGTCTCTCAGGCGAGTTCCCATATGTAACGTCTCCGTTGCCTCCTTCAGGGAACGAGGGTTACGTATGTAACCTAGATGTTTTCAATGATAAAAATAAATATTTCTTAAGCAAAACATATTAAAATTATTTCTAAAGGATCATGTACACTAACGACTGGAGTAATGGCTGCTAAAAATTCAGTTTAGCCAGCACAGGAATAAATTACAATTCAAAATATATAGTTAAGATCAAAAGTTTTCAGACACCTTGTAGAATCTACAAAATGTTTATTAGTTTACCAAAATAAGGAGTCGTACAAACTGCTTGTTATTTTTTATTTAGTACTGACCTGAATAAGGTCATATTTCATAAAGATGTTTACATGTAGTCCACAAGAGAAAATAATAGTTTAATTTATAAGAATGACCCCGTTCAAAAGTTTACATATGCTTGATTCTTAATACTGTGTTGTTACCTGACTGATCCACAGCTGTGTTTATTTTCTTTTAGTAATAGTTGTTCATGAGTCCCTTGTTTGTAATGAACTGCCTGCTGTTCTTCCAGTATTTTTGTGTATTTGAACCCTTTCCAACAATGACTGTATGATTTTGAGATCCATCTTTTCACACTGAGGACAACTATAGGACTCATATGCAACTATTACACAAGGTTTAAACACTCACTGATGCTCCAGAAGGAAAAACTATGCATTAAGAGCCAGGGGTGTAAACAGAATGAGGATGTGTACATTTAACTTATTTTGCCATGTTTCCCATAAGACAAAATAAGTTAAATGTGCCCTGATCTTCAATTTCCAAAAGTTTACACCCCCAGCTCTTAATGCATTGTTTCGTTCTGAGGCATCAGTGAATGTTTGAATCTTTTGTAATAGTTGCATATGAGTCCCTCAGTTGTCCTTAGTGTGAAAAGATGGATCTCACAATCATACAGTCATTGTTGGAAAGGGCTCAAATGCACAAACATGCAGGACAAACAAGGGACTTGAACAACTACCATTAGAAAAAAAAAAAAAAACTGCTGTGGATCTTTCAGGTAACAACACAGTATTAATAATCAAGTATATGTAATCTTTTGAACAGTATGAGTATATAAAATTTTGATCTTAACTTCAAATAGGAAACCGTTATTTAAAATTGTAGTAATATTTCACGTTATTATTGTTTTTGCTGTATTTTTGATCAAATATATGCAGCCTTGGTAGGTATAAGTGTTTCAAAAACAATATCATAATTATTTAATTATTTTGTCTAGTAGTGTACAGTACAGTAGATTTTGTGAGGAGCAAAATTAAATGTAACTTGTTATATGCTGATTATCTTCCCATCTGGAGAGATGCTAACAGCTGCTTATAAACAATTAAAATTTTTCTCATTTGAAGAATTCATGAATGAATCTTCTGGGTTCACTGAAAAGATTCAACTCAAAATAATGATTTATTTACAAATTGGGTTACTTCTCTTAAATTCTGTAATACAGATTCTGCAATTTTCGATTAAACTTGCAATAACAACTTCGAATCATTTCCTCACACAAGACCACTGTATGGCTTCAGAACACTTAATAGTAATAGTGGCTGGACTTGTGGGCTATTCAGTAATTATTAATGAAAATGTTGACTATATCTCTGTGTGTATTTGACAGGTATAGTCATGATGATGAACTTCTGTGAGGAGGTCCATGTGTACGAGTACATTCCCTCTAAGAGACAAACTAATCTGTGCCATTACCATGAGAATTATTACGACGCAGCCTGCACGTTTGGGGCATACCACCCTCTACTTTACGAGAAACTGCTTGTCAAGCGAATGAGCACAGCTTCTGAGGAGGACCTCAAGAAAAAGGGAAAAGTCACACTGCCAGGATTCAGTAAGATCAACTGTCCGCTGTGATTTACAGACTCAAACGTACACACGCATAAAAATGTGTATGGGTCTTCAAGACTGTACAAACCCTTCAAACTTAAACACAGACTGTTATCATCTAATAGATGTTTACCAACAGACAAAACATGATTGTGATACAGGACAAGAAGAGAGTTTCAAAGCAAATTCTTGATTTGAATGTTTAAATGTGGTAAGCTACAGTATGAAATGAGTCGAGATGGATTTATAGGTGTTTTATAAATTAATTATTTCATAATCTGTGAACTACTACTGACAAAGCTCTCTGAGAAGACAGTGTCTGACTCCGTAAAGTTTACCATTGACTGTTGTGCATATTATTTCTATATACTTCTTGCGCTTTAGTAAAAAGTTCTGTGCATTTCAAAATCCTGTAATATATTTTGACAGAAAATGGTATCTTAAGCTGTACGAATAGTTAACTGCTATTACTTTTTAAAAAACTCACATTTTGAGTAAAGAACTAAAGATGTTTAGTATTATTTATCATGTCCTACAATCAATTTTGTACTTGATATTGTTCCTTCTATAGACTGGTGATTTGTGTCATCATTGTGGATGTTGGATTAAGACAATAAAATGTATTTGTGGAAGGAATGTTAATGTTTGTGCACCCATGGTGGCTCAGTGTATATGATAAGAAATCAAATCCCATGAATCAGTGCTAATTAAAAAGTTGGAAGAGTCTAACCTGTTTGTTCATTAGGATGTAAATAACAGGGTTGATGACTGTGCTGCTTTTGGCAAGGAGGGACGGCACCACGCTCGCGATGGGTGTGATGATCCCGGGATGTCCAAACGTGGCCATCATTGCAACAACCCCATAAGGCATCCAGCACAAAAGGTAGCACACCACTGTAGTAATGACCATAAATAAAATGTGGTATTCTCTCCGCCGTGCTGCTGTCTTCCTGATACGCCCTACCTGAGGGAAAACATGTACATTAAATTTTTGTTTGTACCAGGATTTTTTGTTTGTACCAGATGATTCAGAACTTCAGTATATGCAAATCCCTTTTTGAATGGATTGCTGATTCACTATAGAAAGAGGCTACCATCTGGTTTAATGGAACCACTGACTCATTAGGTTCAGGAATATAAATTATTGATATTTTTAAAGATGTCCTAAAATCATAGCAGTTTTGCATATGTGTGAAGTGTATGTGGAACAGATACAACGAATTGAATTCCAAATATAATGCACCGCTTTTTTCATATTGGGTCTTACGTAAATGCACAGTGTTTTTTTAGAATCTAAAACCAGAAATTTAGTATTTGAGTTTTCATGAGGTGACATCGAGAGCATATTTTTTTGTGACCTATTTCGAACAAGTGCATAATAGTGGTGACTTAACTAATTTTTCAGCATGGAGGAGAGTGTGGATTCCAGATATCACCGGCTTAAACATCATTTGAGGCAGTTTAAACTTTATCTGGAGTCTGACCTAGTTTGAGCTTGAGTCAGAGAGTCACTGTATAGTTCCTGAGAGGATTGGAAACTGCACTGGAAGCAGTGGTTTTGAGTTGTGAAATCTGACTTGTTTAATCTCTTTTCCCTGTTGTGTTGAAATTATACACACATAATTACAGTGTAATATTTACATTGAATTAAGATGTTGTGACTGAATTTACCTGTTTGACAGCACAGAGGAGCCGGCTGTAACAGTACACCATGACCAGCACGGGGATTCCCAAACAGAAAATAAACAGGCAGATGATATACGAATGTGACTGCGGGGTGTTGGCCGTCCATGTAACCGAACAGCTGGTTCCTGCCCCTTCCAGTCCATAGCTACTCCAGCCCAGCAAGGGGGGAACTGTCCAGAACAGTGAGTAGAGCCAGGAGCCCCCAACAGCCAACAAGGGTTTGCTGTAGTCTGGGGCCCTCTTGTTGTAAACAGTTAACGTGCTGTAACGTTCATACGAAAGGATTGCCAGAGAGATCAATGATACAATCCCTGTTAAAAAAGAAAATATGAAATGAGAGATTAGTCTGTATGTTCATGCTCACCATTATTCTATAGAGCCACTTGTATAATCAACGATTCATTATGTCACTATTGTTATGTAAATGAACAGAATAAATGCAAATGAACTTGGGGAGATTTCTTAAGCTTCATGAGTAAGCTGTATGTTTAGAAAGCATTAGGGTAAAGCTGTCCAGAGAAATTCATAAGAAAATGTATAATAACATGATTTTTTTATTGTTTGCTTTTGTACCGTTATTATTGGTCTCAGTTTAGCTCTTCAACACAGATTTTAACAGTTTTGTCATACACAAAGACAACTACACTAAATGGGAGGTTATTTGAGCAAAAGAAAATATTATTATTTCACTCACTGGCGCTCCAGAAAGAAACACGATGCATTAAGAGCTGAGGAGGTGAAAACTTTTTGAATTTGAAGATTAGGGTAAATTTAGCTTATTTTGTCTTCTGGAGAATGTAACTATCTCTGAAGGGCAGTACTACATGAACAACGTCTCCATTGTTCAAAAGTTTTCACTCCCTGGGTCTTAATGCATGTTTTTTTCCTTCTGGAGCATCAGTGAGCATTTGAACCTTCTGTAATAGTTGCATAAGAGTCCCTCAGTTGTCCTCAGTATGAAAAGATGGATCTCAAAATCATACAGTCATTGTTGGAAAGAGTGCAAATACACAAAAATGCTGCAAAATCAAAGAATTTGTGGGACCTGAAGGATTTGTCTGAAGAACTGCAGGCAGTTTAACTGTTCAGGACAAACAAGGATCTCATGAACAACTATCTCTAAACAAAAAACACAGCTGTGGATCGTTCAGGTAACAACACAGTATTAAGAATCAAGGGGATATAAAATTTAAAACCAGGCCATTTTTATAAATGTAACTATTGTTTTCTCTTGTGCACTATATGTAAACATATTTTATGTTAAATATCTTATTCAGGTCAGTACTAAAAAAACAATAACATGCATTTTGTATGATCCCTCTTATGTTGGTAAAAAAAAACATTTTTAATGATTTTGAAAGGGGAATGCAAAATTTTGACCTCAACTGTACATGCATTCGTTGTCAGTTTTTAGAATGATTTATGAGGGAATAATTACTGAGAATAGAAATACAATCTGCCATACTATTCACATTGGTTCCCAAAAGAAGCACTAAATGTCAAAGTGATGTTATGATTTTCAAAACAAAAAATATAAATGACTCCCAGGTACATGGCTATTTCAAGAAACTCAGCATGAAGTCGGAGAACCACCACAGCCACATTTTGTTGCTATTAAATATTAATGAAAATGCCTTTAAGCAACACTCATTCTCTGATGTTGTTCAAAGGGCAAACATGGGAATTTTAAGACTGGTTGATGAAACATCCATTTCAAACATTTGCATGCAAATAAGTTCATTCATATCGTGCTAAAACAGATACGTCTCCAACATTCAGATATGAAAATTCATTATGGAAATTAATTCACCAGAATATGAATGGCACATAGATTCTTCCTTTGTTTTCTCCCCTTACGTATGCAAAGGCCTGTGTTAATAAAGATCTCTGTATATCTGCTAATCTTTGAGTCTGTCGACGGAATCTTAGGCTGTCGCATTTGTCACTGTGTACACAAGAAACGGCACACAAGACTAGAGCCGAACATATTTGCACTGCAGAAACACACAGCAGGGGATTACAGGGTAATTTTCATATCTTGAGTGTGTTGTTTAGTAGAGTCAGACACTGCAGCTTTCCTTCTGCTCGGCTCTGGCGTCATACTTATGGCAAACCAATGAGACATTTTTAATAAAAGTTGGCTGTCTATGCAGTAGAAACATTTTTAAAAAGTTTCGCTGTGGCGAAAAAGGTAAGAAAACTTCAACACTCACAATGCCCTGGACTCAATCAGAATAGGAGTGAGCAGGCATACAAACACATAGAAGTATGATAGTTTTTACAAAAGTCCAAAAGTCTGTCAAAAGGCCACCAAATGACAATTTTGTGACTTTTGTTGACAAATGAACATTGGTTCAGGTAACACAGAGTAATACACATTGTTAATTTACCTCTGTACTGACATTGTAGAAATACAAATTAGTCAATTTATTCTTGATACTAATTGTGGAGAAGTACTGTTCAAGGTTAATTTTTACCAAACCAAGTCAAAGCAGAATCATCCATTGTGTGTCTCCAAGCAACACACAGCAGTGGAGTGTAAATTCAGTGTTTTCTGAGGGGTTAGTGAATGATTCAGTCTTGCTGTATCACTTGTTGTCAACTACTGGTGTAATATAGTCACTGAAAAATCCCCACTGCTAATTTACACACTGACAACTGTATGTGGAACATGCAAACACAGAAAAGCGGAGTGATACAAACAATGAAAAGTCCTAGTCGTACTGGACTAAATATCAACACTCTTGGAATGCTGCTCGGCCAATCAGATTTAAAGGAACACTCTAAAAAATGCTGGGTTAAAAACAACCCAACTTGGGTCATCTGGCAACCCAGCACTGGGCAAATATTGGACAGAACACATGGGTTGGGTTAAATGTTTTTACCAAACATGCTGGGTCATTTTATTTAAGTCAACTACTGTTAAAAATGCTTATACTGGTGGTTTGAAATGGACTGGAACTTATAAAAACACACACAGAATTACTAGAGGCAACAGCAATAATCAAAAGGTAAACATTTATTAAGCAAGAACACGTGGACAAAATTGAAATTGAAGACAAAAGAGAAATTGAATTTATTCTGGTGAATACAGCATAGTTTACAATATTACATACATGTAAACTTGTTTGACAAGCATCTTAGACATAAAAAATGTAACATTTAAAAGTAGAATTTTAATTTTAGTGTATTCAACCGCTCTCTATAATTGTTTACTGAAATAGCACTAATTCTCATGCCGGTGTGTCGCCGGATTAACTGGGAACTTCAGACCGCGGCCTCGCATTCCACTTGTAGCTGAAAGATGTCATGACTGACTCCAAAAACTGCCCATAAACAAACAGTACTGACATTTTGGAAATCTGAATCTGAAATCTGAATAAATAAGCTTTCCATTGATGTATGGTTTGTTAGGATAGGACAATATTTGGCTGAGGTACAACAATTTGAAAATCTGGAATCTGAGGGTGCAAAAAAATCTAAATATTGAGAAAATCACCTTTAAGGTTTTCCAAAAGAAGTTATAGCAATGCATATTATTCATCAAAAATTAAGTTTTGATATATTTATGGTAGGAAATTTACAAAATATCTTCATAGAACTTGATCTTTACTTAATATACTAATGATTTTTGCCATACAATTAAAAAAAAAAAAAATAAATAAAAAATTACCCATACAATGTATTTTTGACTATTACTACAAATATACCTGTGCTAATTAAGACTGGTTTTGTGGTCCAGGGTCACATTTTAAAATTAAACTCAGTACAATAACAAATAAAATCCATTTATTTTATGCAAGACAAAAGGCATTTCTATCGTGCGAAACAACCACTGCTGACGCAGCTGACTGACATCTCGTCTTTATGTTGCGTTAAAATAATACAATTTACAGCACAGTAAAGACTTTATAAATTAAATAAAATGTATACAAACCTTTATTTCACCTGAAGAAGGGCAAATTGGCAGCACTGAGAACCGCTTTCTCCTGTAGAGGTCTCCGAACTGTAACTCAGCAGCTGGGTTGTTTCGTCAGAGACAGGCTCAGCCCAGTGGTTGGGTAGAAAATAATAACTTAGTTACAAGAAAACTACCCAGCACCTGGGTAAAAAATATTAAAAAATAACCCAATAAAATGACCCAATGGGCCGAACTCAGCATTGGGGTTAAAAAACCCCCAATGTGTTAGAGTGTTGTGACAGAGATTAACTTGTATCAAACTCAGAACATTTATTTAAACTCCAAGCACAAGTTCAAAGTTTGTAAACTCTGGAGTAAACCTTCCCAGAGAAATACATGAGAACATTTATAAAACTGTGTTTAGTTTCTTTATGTTTATGTTCTTGCTATTATTGGCTTTTCTTTAGCCCTTTGGGATTTTCAACATACTTACATACAGCATACACAAAGTCAGCTAAGAGGATAATAGCAACAGATTCAACAGACTATGTTGAACACTATGACCGATGTGTGTATGGTACAACTACTTCAGCATTTGCTTATCAGTTGAAGCAGTAAGAAGGGGTTTTAAACTTTGTTGAAAGTTGTAGAAGCTCTGCAAAATAAGTAGGATGACTGGATAACAAACATCGCACAGAGGACCTCATCTGATCACCAATACTTTGTTTCCTTAAAAAGGTACTTAATAGTAAATAAAGGCTTATCTTATGTACCTGTTTGTGCAATTTTAAATAATATTTCCTTCACAAGGAACAAGATTTAGCCAGTCCGTTGGAAAGAGGCTCTGAAATGTCTTCTTGATTAGGACATGCTCATTAGAGCTAGCAGCACTTAGGGGTTTTTTTTATTTTCAGACTAAAAAATGTTGTTGAAGGAAACCACAATCATATTTTTGAAATAATGGAAAATATAAAAGATCTCTCGCTACTAATGCACAAACATCTTGATTTACTGTTCAAGTTTTGGTTTTGCCTTAGAGAGGGATGTCGAGCTGAAATCTTAAAAAGTAATTCCACACCAATCCATGGCTCCGATTTTAAAGGACTGAGATGAAGATTAAATATTTTTCTCATCTCTCCGAGCCATGCATGTGTTTGATGTAGACCACCCTCAACTAGACTTATTTTTTATTAACAATTTCTCAGATTAATTAATCCTGCGGAGACATTAAACATGAGACATACAAAGGACTAAGGGTGCTCAGATGGGACTTCAGCTGCTGTAGGCCACCCACTTCAAGATTTGACATTCAGAGATGCTCTTCTGAACACCAGTGTGTGGCTATTTCAGTTACTGTTGCTTTCCTGTCTGCTTGAACTTGTCTCCTCTAATCTTATTAATATTTTTTGGCACACCATTCTTGAAAACCAATGGTATGCGATGAATTAAACTGCTGGGCTATGACTGACTGACTTAGAGCGCTGAGATTTAGTATCTCTGCAGGTTACACTGATGCACCATTTAGGATTAGGATTAGGTTATACACAGTAATTAGGATTATATTTAGCATTAGCATTTTACTGTTGTTATAGCATAAAAAACAACTGATATGACGCAATTTCATGTTTTCTTTTGTCTTTAGAGTGTTACAAGCTGTTTGTGCATTAATGATGAGCAAATGGTGGTTATATCCGCAGGCGCTGCAGATAATCCGCGGGTTGGGTGGGTCGGGTAATAAAAAAAAATGCATTCTGATTATTTGCGGGTGGGTCGTGGGTGGATGAGACAAATCAATAATGACGCGAATATTAACTATTTTCTAAAACTATGAACCTGTTTAAAATACCTTTTTCATCAGGCAAACGATTTCATTTGTGTTTGTGTGTGTTCGCCTGTTCGAGAAGTTGTGAATTGTGAACCTCAATTTTTTTTTATTCTTAAAAAACACCATTATTTTATTTGAAAAAGTTAATTTTATTTTATTGACAAAATATTTTAGTTTGCCATGTATATTTTTTTCATTCGATCAGATAACATTTTAAGCTGTCATATGGTCATGTTACAATGTGCCCCTCACATGTTACAATGTACCCCACATACGGGGCATGTTGTCACTTTTCACTTCCTTTCTTTTGAGGTAAATAACTAAAAACATATACACTGTAATTATGAAACAAAGTGACGTATTTCTACTAGACAAGTGTGAAATTAATGTGGATAAAAAAATATACTCTGAACCAGGTTGTGCCCTGAGCTCCTCTATACCCACTTCCAAATCCCCTCTGATGCGCATCATTCAGTAGTGTCCTGCATTAGCCAAAATCATAACAGGCCACCATTTCTAATTCAATTGCATGTGAATAAATGAAAATATTCGCTCAAAACACCCAGTAAGACGGTAAGGACCGTGGCGCCGGCTTCCTTTGAAATATATTTGATGATTGTGCCTGACGCGCCTGCGCCTGCGCCTGCACCAGATTTGCTGCCTGTTCATACGCCAGAGCATGTCAAGGGAGGCACGCCTAGTAGTAAAATAATAATTATTATTGATTACTAATTGGAATCAGTACATTATAACGAAAACAATACCTTAAAAATGAAAAGAATTAGATTTTTACGATCCAAGGATCCAGTAGGCGTTCAAACACCAAACCAATTTCATCAGAGATTGCGGAGAGGCACGTCCAGATGTCAGTTAACATTATTCTTTGGATTTGGCTTAAAAGCATGAGTTATTAAGATGATATAAGTGTGCAGCGATGTGCAGATCAGCTGAATCTTTATGAGGCGCCACGTAGGATTTAAATCAAACTTCGCTTGTCAATACATACATAAAACACGTGCATATACACCTAGAAATTACTTGCGTGTATACTATTGGATGTTCAAAATATATATATGAAATACACGTGCACACTAATATGAAATCCATACCAATACATCTTTTATCAGTAATGAATACATATACACTTGTGAATAACTTGTATACATATAAACTGAACGCATGCATACGCTAATAGGCACTCGCTTTTACGTATAGAAACTTGATCCATGCATATACACCTACAACAACACGCACATATACATATAAACTCGCTGCATGCAGACACACCTGTACATACTCGCATGTACATATAAACTTGATCCATGCATATACACCTAAAAACATTCGCACATACATGTAAACTCGTTGCGCGCATATACACCCATAAAACACTCACGCAAACATACAAAATAAATTTCAGGTAAGATGAATGCTTGAGTTGTGTATATACATATATGCAAGTGATTTCATATGTGGATGTGCGTGAACTTTTCAGTGCAAACGGAAGGCATTTCAGTGTAAAAGGAAGCAGCGGCACTTCCGGCGGAATCTCCAGATGCCGGGGCATTTTAAAACGCTTAACGTGACTTAATGCATTAAAATAGTATTTTAAAAAGACCTTTAATATAGCATACGATGTACCAGGGGCGAATTTCCACTGGGCACTTTTCAAAATCCCGTTCAGCACCGCCGAGAGTTCGCGCGATCTTTCAAACAAAACCGAAAGTAAAACGCGCACGCGCCTTCAAAAGTTATTTAATACCCCGCGTTTAGAGCGCGACTCCCCAATGCGTGCAAATTAGGCTACATAACATATCTAGGATTATTAGTATGTAGGCTATAATAGGTTGTGTAGTTGTCTATAGTTCTGTATCATGCTTGAAAAATTTTGGTCTTTATTTGAATTGTTTTAACTATGTTCTGTTCTACTTTCTGAGTATGAATGATCACATGCAGTAAAAGACAACAACACTCAAGCACCATAAAAAGTTTTGCTACAAACTCAGCTGACTGGCTTAATTCTCTCCTGTATGATTTCATAAGTCTCTTCAGACCTTAGAACTGTACATGAATTATGAGCTTCTTGAATGTTTGACCTCCTAACTAAAGCTCTTTTTCGCAAATTTAACATATAAATAAAAACAGTATATATATATATATATATATATATATATATATATATATATATATATATATATATATATTTATAAACAGTCCTTTCTTAGTAGTATTAAGTGCAGCCATAATCAAAGTAGGCTACTCTCTCAATATTCAAAGTGCAAATAGAGACTACATTTTTTAAATACGATACAGACAACTACACAACCTATTATAGCCTACATACTAATAACATCCTAAATATGTTCTGTAGCCTAATTTGCACGCACTGGGGAGTCGCGCTCTAAACGCGTGGTATTAAAATTGCTTTTAAAGGCGCGTGCGCGTTTTATTTTCGGTTTTGTTTGAACGATCGCGCGAACTCTCGGCGGTGCTGAACGGGATTTTGAAACGTGCCCAGTGGAAATTCGGCCCTGGTACATCACATGCTATATTAAAGGTCTTTTTAAAACACTATTTTAATGCATTAAGTCATGTTAAGCGTTTTAAAATGCCCCGGCATCTGGAGATTCCGCCGGAAGTGCCGCTGCTTCTTTTTACACTGAAATGCCTTCCGTTTGCACTGAAAAGTTCACGCACATCCACATATGAAATCACTTGCATATATGTATATACACAACTCAAGCATGCATCTTACCTGAAATTTATTTTGTATGTTTGCGTGAGTGTTTTATGGGTGTATATGCGCGCAACGAGTTTATATGTATGTGCGAGTGTTTTTAGGTGTATATGCATGGATCAAGTTTATATGTGCGAGTATGTACAGGTGTGTCTGCATGCAGCGAGTTTATATATGTGCGTGTTGTTGTACGTGTATATGCATGGATCAAGTTTATACGTATAAGCGAGTGTCTATTAGCGTATGCGTGCGTTAAGTTTATATGTATATAAAAGTTATTCACAAGTGTATACGTATTCATTACTAACATAAGATGTATTGGTATGGATTTTATATTAGTGTGCACGTGTATTTCATATATATATATTTTGAACATCCAACAGTATACATGTACATGCAAGTAATTTCTAGGTGTGTATGCACGTGTTTTATGTATGTATTGATAAGTGAAGTTTGATTTAAATCCTACGTGGCGCCTCATAGAATTTGCTGTTAAAAATGAACCATCCATTCATCATATCATCAAGCAAAACTAAGAATTAGAATAATTGTAAATGACGATTGGGTGCGGTTATCAAAATTAGAGAAAAATAAAGGTGCGGGTGGGTGGCGGGCGGATAATTTATTTGAAACTCCGGTGCATATATACTCACTTAAAAATGTTGGGTTAAAAATAACCCAACTAGTAACCCAACTATGGGTTGGTATAGCACCTTCCCATCTATGGGTTATTTTAACCCAGTGAATTGGGTTAAAATCCAGTTGGGTTAAAAGTAACCCAACAGTTGAGTTAATTATTTAGATTCATTTATATCAGTTTTTATTGATTTATTTATTTATTAATAAAAATACACTATAACACTACTTTGTTTTCAAATAAATATTTTGTTTATTTAAATATGCGAATCATTTTTTTACAAATATATTTTTAAATGTAAAACAGTCATACTGCAAATGTTTACAAAATAAGTGTACAAGAATGTGAAAATATAATACATTCAAAACACACAAATATGCACATACAACTGACATATTTTCAAGATGTACACTGAATTCAAAACCAACAAATGTGACTCTGGTCCACAAAATCGTCATAAGGGTCAAGTTTTTTGTATTTAAATGTAAACATCATCTGAAAGCTCAATAAATAAGCTTTCTATTAATATGTGGTTTGATAGGATAGAACAACTATTTGAAAATCTGGAATCTGAGGGTGCAAAAAAATCTAAATATTGAGAAAATTGCAAAGTTATTAGCAATACATAGCAATACATTAGCAATACATTCAGTTTCGATATACTTATGGTAGGAGATATCTTCATGGAACATGATCTTTACTTAATGTTCTAATGATTTTTGGCATGAAAGAAAATTTGATAATTTTGACCCATGCAATGCAATTTTGGCTATTTCTGCAAACGTACCCATAATACTTATGACTGGTTTTGTTGTCCAGGGTCATAAATGTGTATCAATTCATATTTATTTATATCAACACATATACAAATGTGCACAAATAAAACAAACATAACATACAAACCTTTATCAATAAAACAAAAATAAAAAATCATAAACACAAGTAATAATAATCATAATAATAATAATAATAACAATAATAAAAATAAAACAAAGTAAATCTGCTGGCTGCTGGACTTGCTGATAATCAGCAAAATAAAAAGGTTTTACTGAGCAATAAATACAAAGTTTCTAAGGAAGAGGTAATGTGTTGAAAGAACTCCTGGAACATTAAAGACAGTGTGCTGCAAATGGGTGCAGGGGGCTTTGGGTAGTTGATGTCATACATGTAGAAATGTCTGAAACACAGATCCACTGCTTGTAGTAAGGTCTTCTGTTCCACTGCTTCACTGTTGAAAATGCTAAAAACTTGGGAGGAGTTCTTGGAGTTAGTGCAGCAATGCTGGTGTCATCCGGTCGCATAAAACTTCCTTCATTGACTCCTTCCTCTGTGATAAGATGAAGCAGAAGAAGAAACATTTTACAGATGAACTAGAAACATTTTTTTCATAATTGTTGGAAAATCTACACTACTAATCAGAAGTTTTTGAACAGTAAGATTTTTAAAGTTTTTTAAAGAATTCTTTTCTACTCACTAAGCCTGCATTTATTTGATCCAAAATACAGTAAAAGCAGTAATATTGTGAAATATTTTTACTATTTTAAATAACTGCTTTCTATTTTAAAAGCTTTGAAAAGATTGGACAATTACATTTTAAAATATATTCAAATAGAAAGCAGAAACAGTTTTTAAATGCTGTATTGGATCCTGAAATGCTGGATCAAATAAATGCAGGCTTAGAGAGAAGGGAATTCTTTAAAAACATTAAAAATCTTGCTGTCCAAAAACTTTTGACTGGTAATGTATATGGATCACTAATATAAATAGTTTACTTACCTTGAAATATTTCAGTTAATTGGCATGTGGATGTTTAATGTATGAGATTCCACTGTTGTAGTTGTCCCTTCACCCAATGTCTAAAAATAAGTAAAAACACATTTAGTACACATTTAAAAAAACATGCAAATCTGTCATAGCTTTATAAGAGAAATGGCTGTAATTAGAGGCGATTCTAATATATGCATAACAATATTCAATGTAAATAAACCATAAATACACATTTAGTGTTATTACAATTAGTGCTCGCTTTCCAAACAACTGACGCTTGCCCTGTTTTGACCAGCAGGCGTCGCCGTTGTGTCACGAACGATTGGAAGCGGTGAATCATTTTGCGAAGCGATTCGTTTAATTGATTCGAAACTTTGAAAAGGTTCGTTTCTCCCATCACGTCTTTCTTTTGGGAAAATCTGATTATTTTTAGACTTTTCTAACAGAGAATTAACTGAATTTGAGCGCATCTCTCTGAGCTGCCGCTGAGCCTAACGTTACATGCTGGGCCGAGAAGTTCAAATCAACACCAATGTGTCATTTAGCATTAGCCATTTCCCATATAAAGTTAAATGTGATAACCATTATTGCGACCAAACAAACTGTAGTCAGAAACCGTATGTCTAGAACCCTTCATCAGCTGTAAAATAATATTAAACCTGTAGTAATAGTAGACGGTGATTTCAGTAACATAAGTGGTCTTATATACATTTCACCATACATTATTAACTTTAGGTTACTGTAATACATCTCTAAATAGTTTTACAACTTTCTGCTAATTTTATTTACTTTAATACTGCTAGCGGCCTAACTGGAACAGCTAAAGTAACGTTAAAGTTATTCGTTTACAATCGAGCTCATTCTCCGCAGTAACGTTACAATACACTGACTAAAGGAAACTACAACTTTGTTAAAAAACAAACATACAACAACAAAAGTTCAATTTTGAAGTGCATTTCACGTTCTTCTTATAAGTATAATGTTATAAGAGTTATTAAAACCCTGTTACTCACCTCACACTGATGCAGCAGCAGCTTCTTCTGTCTTCAGTCACCGTCGACCGTTAAAATTTGAACTGTCGCCGCGGGAACCAATTAAACCCAACGCTGGGTTATTATTAAAAACAACCCAACGATGTTTAAAAAATAACCCAACGTTTTAGAAAATAACCCAACCCAGTGACCCAATATGTGTAACCCATCTATTGGGTTAAAAAAATAACCCATCTATTTTTACTGTGTAAGATCTGTAAAGTTGCAATGATTAAAGTCTCAAACCCAAAGAGATATTCTTTATATAAGTTAAGGCTCAGCCACGTCTTCCTAAAACGGCTCATTCAAACACGCCCCCACATCTCTACGTCATGGTGTGGGAAGATTTGCATAATACCACCCAAATGTATATGCAAAGAAAGAAGGCGTTACTTTTCTTCTCGCTGTAGTAATAATGTTGAAATCAGTGGTTAAGTTATATTTACAACAGTACAACACATATATTCGAATCTGTGCAGCACATTTTACGGAGGACTTTTTCCTGATCCTAGGAGAGTAGCCTACAATGCCGGCTGTGCACACTATAAAGTGGGGCAATTACAACTTTGGACAGTCTGGTACTTCTGACTCACAGCCTGTAAGTACGTTTTCATATTTAAAGAATTTGCTTCTGGCTATTCAAACGTGAGTTTTGAGCAGTGTAGAGTAGTGCTTGTTTGCCGTTTTACAGTCACAAATGGTGTTATGTTTACGCAGCGCGACGCAACACAACACGTAAACAGACAGTATGAGTTATTATAATCCGCAGTTATGTCCTCAATGGATGCAACAAATGCCTCGTTTATAATGGATTTTATTGTTTTTGTCTTGTCGCGCCAGGACACGGCATCACAACATGGTAAGGGGGGTAACATTTCAGTCACATGGCCAATGACAACACACTGAATAGCTGGCTAATCAGAGGGCACCTCGCTTGATGAGCTTTGTAAAAATCAATGCGTTTCAGAAAGGCAGGGCAGAGAAGAGCAACAATAATGTACAGTATGTGGAAAATAATCTGTTATTTGAACTACACCCCTACATTTATGATCAGGAAATATTCATGTGTCCCGCTCTCTCATAGCTACATAGTGAGTAGATAGGCCCCATCAGTTTGAGGTAAATGTGTTCAAAAGTCTAAAAAATGTGTAACTTTAAGAAGCCGAACACCTTTTTTTTTCTTGCAATTAAGCACACTTTTTTTTTGAGTTATTCCATAACATTTTGTTTTTATATGTGTACCACTGTTCAGAACTGTGCTAGCTAACAATGTGCTGATTAGCATCTTTGAGCTAGGTTTAAAAGTACCTATAAACGTATCTAATTGTCACTATCAAAACGGTCACAACTGAAAGATTTGGTTGAGTTCCACTAGTGGCATCTTTGTATTTCTGGGTGTTATTTCATAAATTTGGCACTACGAAACAGTCATGACCAAAACATGTCATAATTTTTCGGTAGTGACAAGAGGGAACACATAATCCTTTATTTGGGGGAAATAAACTAAATTTTAGTACAGTTATGCAATTTTTTGTGTTCCAGTATATTTTATTAGTGTTTTACAATGCAAGTTAAAATTATGTAATATGTGACCCTAGACCACAAAACCAGTCATAAGGGTCAATTTTTCTGAATAAATAAGCTTTCAAATGATGTTTGCTTTGTTAGGATAGGACAATATTTTGGCCGAGATACAACTATTTGAATATATGGAATCTGAGGCTGCAAAAAAATTAAAATATTGAGAAAATTGCCTTTAAAGTTGTCCAAATGTTCTTAGCAATGCATATTAGAAATCAAAAATTAAGTTTTAATATATTTACAGTAGAAATTTTACTAAATATCTTCATGGAACATGATCTTTACTTAATTTCCTAATTATTTTTGTCATAAAAAAAAAACAAAAACAAAAAAAACAATAATTTTGACCCATACAATGTATTTTTGGCTATTGCTACAAATATACCCCAGTGACTTAAGGCTGGTTTTGTGGTCCAGGGTCACATATGATGTGGTTACTATCAAAGCATTGCTGTCACTATCACAAATGTGCAGTCACTACCAAAACATGGAATGTTTTGTCAAAAATTAAGTATACTGAATTAGCAACTAACTTTAAAATCAGTATGATCAACTTTTGCCTTTTACAAAGACAAACTGGATCCAAAATACAACAAATCTCATAAATTACACTTGAAATATTGTTGAAAAAAGATGTTTCCAACTCTGACTTTGAACCAATTCTGTAGAATGGCCCATATAATGTACCTGAATATCAAACTTCATTCAGTGTGCAACCATGTATCCCTTCTTAGCTAAAACTGCCCACAATCACTTGCATTAGAGGAGTTTATTTCCGTTGGAAGATTAGATGATGAAGACATGGATCAGCTCAGTAGCAAACAACTGGCTGCTCCTTTTACAGCAGACAGAAATACTGCTAATTACTGATAATAATCAGTGTAATCATAAGTGGATGCTTTTATGTTTATCTGCTTATAAAATTATTGAAACTATTGCTAGTGTACTACTTGAGTGTTCTTCTGTGTCCTTAAGAGCCTGTACAAAGAAAAGTGCCAGTACCATTGATTAAAAAATGGGGAAATCTCAACCAAGAAACAGAAGTTACAATATGAATATTCCCATTCAGTTCCTCATTTTTAGCTAAATTATATTTGAAGAGTTCAGATGCAAAACCAGCTAAAAGCCATCTTGGTCAAAAATGAGATAATGATACTAAGTGAATGCTCTCGACACATATTATACGTTTATCAAATACTTTTTCTTCAAACTCGCTAAAGTGCCAGCCTCAGCCCAATCAGAAGTACTGGTACTTACATAGAAACCTATACATTTGAGGCTGATAAAAATGCATTTTTTAAAGAAAGACGTCAGATGGATTTAACTGGTTTTGCATCTGAACTCTTCATTTACTGTACTGTATATTCTCTAAATCTGTATTTTCAAGTTATATGAATCATTAGAATTGATCAAAAAATATTGTCTGCTATCATTTACGCCATATTTAATCTGCAACTTTTTGTAAACTTCACACATTATAAAGATCCAAAAAGGAAAACTGCAGGTCTGATGTGTATTATGTACACTTTTTTTTCATACATCACTATGCAGAAACACCAGCAGAGCTCTGCGCATGAAAGCTCCCTGGCTGTTTGATTTTCAGTGACATGCTGTTGCTTCATGTCTCACCAATGTGGCACAAAGCACTGTAGCGTAGCATAAATGAAATGGGGAATAATCAATGAGGAATGTGGGAGTGATGATGTGATGGGATGAGTGAGGGTTTACAAGGAGAGCATGCCTAAAACTATGCAACTCTTTTAATACATGCTCAAAGTATATAGTTCCCCAACACATAAAAACTACATATATATGACCATGGACCACAAAACCAGTCATAAGGGTACATTTTTCAAAATTGAGATTTACACATGATATGAAAGCTGAATAAGTAAGCTTTCCATTGATGTATGGTTTGTTAGAATAGGACAATATTTGGCCGAGATATAATATCTGGAATCTGAGGGTGCAAAACAATCAAAATATTGAGAAAAATGCCTTAAAAGTTGTCCAAATGAAGTTCTTAATAATAAATATTACTAATCAAAAATTAAGTTTTGATATATTTACAGTAGAAATTTTACAAAATATCTTCATGGAACATGAAGATAATCTTAATTTCTTAATGATTTTTGGCATAAAATAAAGAAAATAAAAAAAAAAAAATCTATAATTTTGACCCTATGTATTTTTGGCTATTGCTACAAATATACCCCAGCGACTTAAGAGTGGTTTTGTGGTCCAGGGTCACATATTTGCATAATAAAAGTAGACCAATTGAGATGCACCCCAAACCAGTATGCTTTTATGCAACGTGTTGTTGCCAGATGGTTAGCTGATTAGATGCTGGTATTAACATGCAGGTACAGAGCTGTACGTAATAAGATCGCTGTGCTATACTATATGATGGGTATATTCCAAAAAGCAATTTAAAAAAACAAACTCATCTACATCTTGGGTGGCCTGAGGGTCAGGGTTCATTTTTGTGTGAACTATTCCTATGACTTCTGCTAAAGTCACACCTCATACTTATACATAATCAGCAATATCTCAATACAATGTAAGTCAATCCTCTGGATACAAGCCATGATCCAAATGGTGGCTTGCTAGACACTACATAATATACAAAATATGCAGGGATTGAGCAAAATAATGGGAACACCTGGGAAATTATGTAAGCATCTGGCAATATTACTTTATTAAGGTGTATTACTACCATTTGGCTTTAATACAGCTTTCATCATTCTTATAATAGATTCATACAACTTTTGAATTTCTCCAGTGGAATGTTGTTTATCGGAACATCTGCCAGTTGCTTCAGATATGCTGCAGGAGGGAATCATCCTCTCATGCTTCTTTCCAAAACTGTCCACAATGGTTTGATAATACTCAAGTCAGATGATTGAGCTGGCTAGGAAGGATGCTGAAGTTTATTTTTATGCTCCATCTGCCCAGGGGCCAGTTGCATAAACTGCTTAGACTAGTCTTAAAAGTTAGTCATCTAATTTGTTTTCTTCAAGACTGGTCATGATTGTTTAAAGTTAGTTACAAAAAGGTAGATTGATCCTGTATAAATCAGAAAAGTAAGACTGATTATCTCTTTGCTAACTCCTAGTTGGTCAAACTAGTTCTTAAGACACAGCTTTGTAAAATTCTCTAAGGTCAGTTTTAAGGGTGAATATATTGGGGCTACCTGGCACT
Organism: Labeo catla; assembly: GCA_012976165.1. Taxonomy (NCBI): domain Eukaryota; kingdom Metazoa; phylum Chordata; class Actinopteri; order Cypriniformes; family Cyprinidae; genus Labeo; species Labeo catla. Next base: position 70,151 of record VONZ01000446.1, on the reverse strand, counting down.
TTGCAACAGTAGTTCTGAGTTCTTTGAACACAGTCTTTCTACTGTAAGAGTTTGAGGGTCCCTATCATTCACCCATTTGCACCCCTTATTCTTTTTTGCTGATGAAGTCTTGCCATGCTTTGTGTACATAGCCATAATTGTAAAGACAGTTGTTCTTAAAACATCAAAAATTAACTATTGAGGCTAAAGACACTCCTGCTATTGCTATGATTTTTGGAGGTCTGACAAGTCACCCATTTCACTCATGCCTTGAGGCAGAAGAAAATTTTCTTCTGTTATGTTTCTGAATTCTGTCAAGTGAAGAGAACTCTTGCAGATATGTTCTGCTACAGTACGTGTATAGGGAGGAGTGAACACAGTGTAGGAGCCTTGTTAAGCAGAGCTTAGCCTACACTGTAAAAAAAAAAATTATGTACAATTTACAGTAAAAAATGGCAGCTGTGGTTGCCAGAATATTGCCGTAAACAATATGATAGCAAAAGTTTAGGTTTTGCGGTTTTAACCTAAATTTACATTTAAATACCATAATTTCATTAACTGATAATGTTAATATACCAACCTATTGAAAGTACTGAAATCTGTTTGGTACCTTTGTCATACACTGATAACCACCAAAAGCAGGTGGTAATGAGAAAGTCACATGATGAACCAAAGCCCATCACAGCTAACTATACTACTATACTAACATATATACAAGGTGCACGGTGTAATTCACACAAACACTAAACACTATCATGGTAACAAATAATGCAATAAACATTAATTGAACAATATTAGAAGTAACATACAACCCTAACGTACAAAACTGATGAAAAAAAAATTAGAAACATAGTTATTTCTGTCAGGCTGTACACAAACCAGAAGACGATGGAGTAAAATCAAACAGGTGAGTTTATTTGACTGGTAGGTAATGGCAGCGAAAACTGATAGGATGCTGTAGCGTTGCACACACACACACACACACAAAGAACACAGAGTCACTGAATCCACTTTCCTTAGAGTTGCAGATGATCGAAGAAGGAGAGGATTGAGGACAAAGGATGGTGACGGGACACCAGGAAGAAGACGACGAAGGTAAGTAATATTCTGTCTTTGCAGAGAGTCCAGCAGGGAATATCCGCGTGTGATTGCAGACGAGACCGGACGACGAGTGAAGGTGAGTATGTTCTTTAAGTATGGTGGTGGTGGCGTTGAACAGGTGACTGTGATTAATAATCAGGTGACAGAGAGCGAACAGATGGCTGCGTGGGCTGATTGAGGGTGGAGCCAGGTGATTCTGTGACAGAATCCCCCCCTCCACGGTCCGCTCCTGAGGGCCGAGTGGTCTTCTTTCGGCGAGGGGGGCGACCTCTGCTGCGGGGAGCTGGCTTTGAGGGATGGGCAGCGTGGAATTCCATGAGCAGATCCGGGTCCAAGATGTCATCCCGAGGAACCCAGGATCGTTCTTCCGGCCCGAAATCCTCCCAATCTACCAGGTATTGCAGGGCCCCCCCTCGCCGTCTGGAATCCAGGATTTCCCGAACCCGGTAGATTCCCTCTTCAACTACATCGAGGGGGGTTTCTTCTTCACCTGGCTCTGTGGAGGAAGGAGACAAGACAGGTGGGTGATATGGTTTAAGTGCAGAAACGTGGAAAACTGGGTGAATGCGATACTTCTCAGGTAGTTTTAACTCGTAGGCTACCGGATTGATCTCCTTGATGATTTCAAAAGGTCCAATGAATCTGGGACTGAGCTTCTTGCAGGGAAGACGGAGACGAATGTTTTTTGTGGACAACCAGACCTTTTGTCCCGAGGTGTATCGTGGAGCGGAGGTGCGTCGGGTGTTGGCGTGCTGAGTGAACCTTCTGATGGCTTCCTGCAGATGGTGGTGGGCTGAGTCCCAGACCCTCTCACTCTCCTGAAACCAGAAGTCCACAGATGGTAAGTCTGATGGCTCCTCACTCCAGGGTAGCATAGGAGGCTGGTAACCTAGGACACATTGGAACGGAGTTAGACCAATAGCTTGTTGTTTAAGCGAGTTCTGTGCATACTCAGCCCAGGGTAAAAACCTGCTCCAAGTGTCCTGGTGTTTGTGACAGAAGGTTCGGAGGAAACGGCTCAAGTCCTGAATTTTCCTTTCAGTTAGACCGTTGCTCTGAGGGTGGTAGCCGGAGGATAGACTGACTGTCACACCCAGGAGCTTGAAGAACGCCCTCCAAACTCTAGAGATGAACTGGGGTCCTCTGTCCGAGACGATGTCCTTAGGCATGCCGAAGTAACGGAAAACGTGGTTAAACAGGAGCTCCGCAGTTTCCATTGCTGTGGGTAGTCCTTTCAAGGGAATAAAACGTACAGATTTGGAAAAGCGATCAACAATGATAAGGATGCATGTGTCACCTCTAGAGTTTGGAAGGTCTGTGGCGAAGTCCACCCCTAGATGTGACCATGGACGACGAGGGACTGGTAGTGGAAGCAGCTTTCCAGTAGGAAGATGACGAGGAGTTTTGGCCATGGCACAGTCTGCACATCCCCTCACGAACCTTCTGACATCCAGAGCCATGTTGGGCCACCAGTACTTGTTGGACACGAGTGAGAGGGTTTGATTGGAGCCAGGATGACCAATGCCAAGGGATGAATGGACCTGAGAAATGGTTTGTGTACGTTGTGCTGGTGTGACATACTGACGGTCTGGTGGGCAACCCGGCGGAGCCTCCGTTGGTGTGTCAGCATCGGTCCATTGGATGGGACTGACAAACACGTACCCTGGAAGAATGGTATCCGGTGTCTCCTCTTCCTCAGGTGGTGCATGTAGACGGGATAGTCCATCCACTTGGACATTCCTTTCTCCAGGTCGATAGGTAATGGTGAAATTAAACCGGGTGAAGAACAAAGCCCATCGGGCTTGACGAGAGCCCGGTAGAGGAGGCGTCCACTTCCACCGTGAATAGTAAGTCTGGGTTGGGATGGATGAGGATGGGAGCTTGAGTAAACAACTGTTTGAGATGAGGAATGCTTGATCTGCTGTCTCTGGCCATGTCAGTTTTTTGGGTTTGTTTTTGAGTAGAGATGTTAACGGAGACTGTAGTTCTTTATGAAACGTCGATAGAAATTGGAGAACCCCAGAAAGCGTTGCAGTTCTTTCACAGTTGTGGGTGTTGGCCAGGATGAAATAGCTACCACCTTCCTCTCGTCCATACAAACTCCAGTAGGAGAAATTATGTACCCGAGAAAGGAGGTGCGGGTGACATGGAACTCGCATTTTTCGGCCTTGAGGAACAATGTGAATTCACGCAGCTTTTGGAGGACTAATTTGACATGGCCAATGTGCTCAGAAAGGGAAGGTGAGTAAATAAGAATATCGTCGATATAGACGATAACGAAGCGGTTGAGGTATTCTTGGAAGATGGTATTCATGAAGTTCTGGAAGACAGAGGGGGCGTTAGCGAGTCCATACGGCATAACTAAATATTCGTAGTGCCCACTAGGGGTGATAAAGGCAGTCTTCCATTCATCACCCCTACGAACCAGATTGTATGCACTGCGTAAATCGAGCTTACTATAAATTTGCGCTCCACGGAGCTGTTCAAGAGCACTAGGGACGAGAGGAAGAGGGTAGCTAAACTTAACAGTAACCTGGTTGAGAGCTCTGTAATCAATACAGGGTCGGAGACCGCCATCTTTCTTCGCCACGAAGAAGAAGGGTGATGCTGCTGGAGAAGTGGAAGGACGGATGTAACCTTGGGCGAGAGCTTCCTGCACGTACTCCTCCATGGCCTGTTGTTCGGGGAGTGACAACGGATAAATCCTTCCCTTTGGCACTGGTGCATCCGGCAAGAGATCAATCGCGCAGTCCCATGGCCGATGAGGTAGTAGTTGGGAGGCTCTCTTGGGACAAAACACATCAGCAAAAGAGGAATATTCAACTGGAATTTGCATTGATACCTTTTCTTTGGGGCTTTCGATGGTGGTTGTGTAGACAGGTAGTACTGTAGATTGCGCCTTTGTCAATGGAAGCTGAGGGAAACAGTTCCGGAAACATGTGGTGCTCCACTTCCGGATCTCGCCCGAGTCCCAAGAGAGCTCCGGGTGGTGTTGTATCAGCCAGGGTCTCCCGAGGATGTATATAGGGTCTCCCGCGTGTATATAGTAGGGGAACTTACCGTTAACCATTTAACAGGTAGCATTTTTTCTGTAGCATTTTTACAGTATTTTGCCATTAAATTCACAGTCATTTTTACAGTGTATGTGTCCACAGCAGTACATATCATGCATGTTCTAATGATCCGTTAATGTAACTTCAATCCCACTGAGCTCACAAAACATTTGATCTGTCAGGCTCCAACAAGATTATACTCAATACTAGTTACTTGTGCAACAGGGTGAGCATGCAATTGGACCTTTGAGGAACATAAAAAATTATAGAATAAAATATATTTTGGTTTTCTAGGATATATAGTTTTCTGTGGCCTGTTGTTTCATAAATCTGTGTTATTAAACTGAAGCGCCAAAGCAATATCTTGCTTATCCATTTCATATAAAAAACATAGATAACTAAGAGTTATGTTATTATTGCTGGAATTAGTTTCTGTCGCTAGGGACAGAAAATCATAAATACACTGGCTTGTGGAACATAGTGTTTGTCCATTTCTTCTTGCTATTTACCTGTAGTTATGAATCGGAAGCACTGAATCACAGAAAATAACTTTCTTCTGTGCTGAGAAATAATAGGACTGGACAGAGTTTGAATTTGTCATGTGTGCTCCAAGGAAGGCGATGAAGACGAAGGTAATCCACAAAAGGCTTTAATTGTTAATTGCACGATACATGAAGAATAACAATTCAAGGCAACATAAACACATGTGACTCTAAACAATAACCAACAGCAAACTGAACAGAAAGGAGACTTTAAAATAGGGTAGCTTAATGAGGGGATCCGGGTGATGGGAATTAACTAATAATGAACTAATGAGAACAGGAACATAACCAAATAAGGACAAACATGAACTGGAAGGAACCATCACAAAAGGACTAAACCAATATGTAGGACAGAACCTATGTAAAACAACACAAGAAAAGAGTTCATAACTGTGACAGTTCGCCCCCTCAAGGTAGGCGCTACCTCGCGCTGTAGAAGGACCAATGGTGGAGGGCGGGGTCTCAGGAGGAGGGCAAGAGGCTGGAGAAGGGCAGATCGGGAGGCCCACAGATGACCAGGTTGGCTTTGACGGAAGGAGGAGCCAAGGAGGATTCCTGGAGGACTAGGTGCAGGAGGAGTCAGGCAAGGTCCAGGCCACAGTCATGGTGATGGCCCATGGTGGAGCCGATGGAGTGGGGAGCCATGATGGAGGATGGGCTTATGGCTCCAGGGGGCTGACCGACGGCGACGGAGCAGGTGGTAGTGGAGCCCGAAGTGGAGACGAAGAGCCAACAAGCCAGGGTGAAGCCAAGAATCCAGAGGGCCAAGACGGAGCAGGTGGCTTCTGCAACCGAGGCATAGGCAGAGATCCGGAAGGCCGTGGCGGAGCCGGAGCGACAGGTGACTGAGGTGGAGCTGGAGGGAAAGAGAAGCCCAACAGAGCCAGAGGGACGAAAGGATGATGCGCAGCCGGAGGAGTGCAGTCCCGAGGTGGAGTTAGGGGGACAACTGACCAAGGCGAGCCGGAGGGACGAGGGAGCCCGGTGGAGCTGGTGGACTGACAGGCTCCAGTGGAGACGAGGGAGCTGGAAGCCATGGTGGAGCCGCTGGGTCGCAGGACCGAGGCGGAATCTGGGCCTCGGAGGCTGGAGGCAGAGTTGAGGGATCCACCAGACTCACCGCCAATGGAGCTGGAAATGAGCTGTGGGTGAGCAGAGGGGCTGACGGGATCCAGCAGAGAGGGCGCTTTCCATTGCCTCCACGATCTCTAAAGCTGTATCCGCTGTGACTCAAGCTGTTGACTCTCTCACCTGGTCAAACATTTGGGGCTTTAGCTCTGGGGCGTTCGTCAGCTCTGTCGCTCCTGATGGTGATTCCCTAATGACCACGGCAGGCTCTGGCTCTCCGTCTGCGGTGGGCTTGGACAGCTCTGCACTGTGGGGTGGCAGTTGACTGGGCTTTGGGCTAGCGGCCATGATGGGAGATGACTCTGGGCTGGTGACACTCACATGTGATGACCCCATGCTGGACTCCGCCTCGTCCACAGTGAAAGTTGATCCAGCGATCCACAGCACGAAGTTGATGCAGCTCTTAAGCGACCAGCACGGATCAGCTCTGGGCATGACAAAGCGGATATCCTCTTCCAGCCCACACCAGAATGCCACATCCCATGTGGCAAGATCGCAATTGTCCACAAACTCTCGCACATATTCCTCCAGGTCTTGGCCGTCATCCTATACCTCCGTTTTCTTGTCAAATCTCTTTGTACAGTCAATCGCAAAGCTCGTTCTGGTTTTAGAGGTGTTTTGTGTGTTCTGTCGCAGCATTCACGTTCAAACCAATTCTACCACTCAGTATTTTTGCCACTCAGTGACCACTTTTGCCACTTTCAGCCACTCCAGCTGACGGTGATGTCACATGCATACCCTCTATAGGGTATCTTAATGAGGGGAACCAGGTGATTGGAGTTAATTAATAACGAACTAATGAGAACAGGAACATAACCAAATAAGGACAAACAGGAACTGGAAGGAACCAACACAAAAGTACTAAACCAATATGTAGGACAGAACCTATGTAAAACAAAACACAAGAAAGGGGTTCGTAACTGTGACAGACTTCTCATTGTGACAAGGGCACATTCTTTTATTATTAATCAGAGAAGGAGTAATTACAATGTTTTACCAATCAAAACTGATACTCTCCCACATTACAGCTACTAATTGGAGAAACTGATCAGAAACGGAAATAAGGTGGGTGTCAGGATAATCATAAAATCATCTATTCAAGATGAGAGACTCTAATTGTCATTATTATAATTCTGGAAAGGAAATATTCTCTCAGCATCAATCATCTGATGATAATTTCTAATTAAAAGATGGATTCACATATTCTCCGAAAGTGGTTTTGTCACGAGGGCCGATCTTGAGGTTCTTCTTGGCCTCAGATCTGAAGTTCCTCAGCCCCAGCTTTATGTGGGAAGAGGTGAGTTATGCAATCAATTCCCTAATGTTCCCAAATCACTCCTCAGGCCTCTCTTCTAACAGGACAGCATGTTCTTATCTTCAAAGCTGTTTAATCATGTTTATCTGCGCTTAAGAGGATACTCTGCTCATAAGGATTTAGTCCCAACATGCTTGAGTGAAGACAAGAAATAAGCTCAATTTGAGATGGATACACTGTATGCAGCTCTCTAACCTGGTCTCACACACATTCAAATGAGCATGCTCTCACAATATAAGAGCATATGACAGCTACTGGAATTTCTAATTCATGTTCCTTAATGAGGATGTAATGCAAGAATTGGACAGTCTCTATAAAGCTCTATGAAGAAATGGCCTCCAGTAAGGACAGGCCTGAAAAATGCAACATGGGGCAAATGTATTACTTAATAAGTACATGCAATGCAAGTTGGATACACTTGGTTGAGTTTTACTGTTCTGAATGGAATGACATGAACAGCATCAGCATCTTGATGTTTAAAAACCTTTTCAGGGTCAGCTTGGAAGAAAAGTGGGGATACTGGTATGTGGATTTAACCGGTTATTGCACAACACACACACACACACACACAAAATGTCACTAAGTTATTTGCCTGCACATTTAATTCCATCTGCACTTTTGTGTTCCACATCTATACTTCAGCAGCTTTTTTCCCATGCATTAAAGCTTAACTTGCCCAGCTTCCCAGGGACTGTGATGAAATTAAATATGCAGCACATTTTTCACCTTACAAAATAAATGCTTTATAGAATATTTATTGCACTCCAGGGATGATGTCCCTGTAGGTAATTCAAAATGTATTAGTTACTACATGATTTAAATGGCCTTATTAATCCATCTGAAACTTTAAAAATACTTTTCAGCAATTATAGAATGATTTACTGAGGGTGGTTCAACAGTGATTTTCATCAAAGAATGTTCCAGAGTTCAAAGAGGTTACACAAAAAAAAAAAAAACTGCAGCATGTAGTTTTACAAAGAAAGTATGTGGGGAAAAAAAGGGAGAGTTACTGTAATCATTTTTGGGGACAATTTTTACCCAGAAGTGAGCTAACACAGACAAAACCTCATTTTGAGGATGTCCTCATTTTTAAATGTATACAAGTAAATAAAGTTTTATGATAACACGTCAGTTTTGGGACCAATTCTCACTATTAACTAGTTGCTTATTAGTATGTATATTACTGGTATATTAGCTGTTTATTAATACTTAGAAGCACATATTAATGCCTTATTCTGCATGACCATATTCTAGATTCCTTAATCCTATCCAGTACCTTAACTTAACTACCTTATTACATATTAATAAGCAGCAAATTAGGAGTTTATTGAGGCAAAAGTTGTACTCAACAGTTAGTCAATAGTGAGTCCCCAAACTAAAGTGTGACCGTAACACTTTATTTTACGGTTTCTTAACTAGCTGCTTATTAGCATGCACATTACTAGAATATTAGGCATTTATTAGTACTAATTAAGCACATATTAATGCCTTATTCTACATCCCTAATCCTACCCAATACCTAAACTTAACAACTACCTTAATAACTATTAATAAGTGCCAAATTAGGAATTTATTGAGGGAAAAGTCGTAGTTAATAGTGAATAAGTGTACCCTATTCTAAGGTGTTACCAGTGTGACTCCTATGCGTGTTCACTTTTACACATACAAACACACACATAATGCTATTATCCTCCTAACAAGCCTATAACTTGTTTGCATCTTATGCACATCATATGATCTTTCCAGTTCTGTACTAGTGAGAATACAATATTACAAATCATTAGTAGCTACATTTTTATTTTGTAGTGTTGTGTAATGTTGTGCATTACAGCCAGCTAAAGTTGTATGTAGCATTACTTCATTACCTGTACCATCACTGATTTTTAATTTGTATTTATTTATTTATTTTTAATAAAGGTAATCATCTCATTTTGCTGTGGTGATCAAAAACAATAAACCAACAAAATTACATTGTACCAAAACACAGTAGTAAAATGCAGAGCTTTTATAGAAAATCATATTACATTTGACTACAGTAGCACCATCCTAGCTCATTCTTGTTTATTGGTGCAGTGTGCTACTGGATGATTTTACACTGTAGCAGTTTGAGCTTTTTGAATGCAAATGCAAATGCACAAATGCAAAAAGAAAAACTAAACAAAACAATATAGCATTGTTTAAGCTTATTTTGTGTTCAATTTTTCAAAGAAGTTTGTGATCTTGACTCAAACAGCAGGTAGCAACAAGTTACTGTCACCACGAGGTTGTCACTGAATCAGTCATTCATCAAATTTGTTCAAAAACTAATTTCAGGAACAAAATAGCTGTCTGTATGATTGAATAATTCATTTAATCAATTTGGTCAAACATTTTATAAATATTTATATGTAAAACACTTCTGATTGATTCTAGTTACATTTTTGACAAATCATGAAAGTTTAAATCTGTTTTCCCTAGCGTACTAACCTAATAGGCTGTAAGCAAAATATTTGATTTAAATGTTGAATTAATATTTTGTATATTTCCATACATACTTAGTTAGACATATTTTACTTTCACATACTATCTACTTTTTGTTTATTGCATTTAGAAATTAGACTAAGGCAAACAATGAAAAACATTTTTTATTCAGAATGATGAGAGAATGGTGATCTCCACTCTAACCAAAAAAGAAAAAAACGTGATTCTTAATTTATTAATTATGTGGATCACATGCTGTCTGTAACCATTTTGATCATAAAAAAAGCTTAAAAGATAGATAGATAGAGAGAGACCGGTTGTAGCATTTTTGTCTGAATCTTAGAGTTCTTGCAAGCCAGTGTGTTTAAAACGTGATTCAAACTAGTTACAAGTGTCTGCTATTAAATGGCATAGCTGTTATCTCTGCAGCACAAACAGGAAAAGCATGGTTTAGTTTAAACCATAATTGGTGTGTGTATGTGTTTTACTTAATAACGTGCATGTGTGTGTTTAGGCATGTTTGATAATGTCAGACATAGTAATAATAAAACTGAACTTGAACACCGCTCAGTTTGTCTTTCTATTTCAAGACCTATATAGGCATACTAAAATTGAAAGACAACACATAAATAAAACACAAAAATTGCTTGGAGTAAGTTATAACATGTTTTGTTTATGTAGGCTACAACTAACCCTGGGTCTTGGGGTCATGAACTAGCTCACCTTAGAGCTAACAGCCAAAACTTGCATGAAAAATATCTACACAGACACAATAAACTTGATAAGTTTAACTACAAAGCAGGGATTGTCGTCACAAAAAAAAAAAAAAAAAAAAAAAAAAGGTTATATAAAAAGTTACTTTTTACCTCAAAATTAGTTTTTCTCCTCTAAAATTTGCTGTGCCTGCCAGATGGCTCTACTTCCTCACATGTGGAATAAGGACTAAACTGGAAATGTGTGAAGTGGATTAGGTGATTTGTAACTTGTTCCTTATTTGAGAAATTGGAAGTGTTACAGTTGACCCCTGTTACAACCATCCCTGGTCTCCCCCTGCGTAAAACCTACCTACTACATACGCAAGTTGCATCTATCTATCTATCTATCTATCTATCTATATATATATATATATATATATATATGCAAAGAATGCTTTATATATTACTCACCAAAGCATGAGTTGACGAACCCGTACCACATGCACCCGTGTTTCCCCACCAGCCACCGGCCACGGATACTGGCCGCAAAGCTGAGCGATGTGCCGAACAGACAAACGAGCATGTCACTCACACTGATGTTGAGCAGAAGCATGTTTACAGGAGTCCGCAGGGTCTTGAATTTACAAAACAGAACGAGGACGACGAAATTGTTCAGGATCCCGAATACCAGAATAGATCCCAAAATAACGGCGACAACATTATGTCCCGTCCGTGACAGTTTCTCAGCTGGAGTGTCGCTCCAATCTTTATCTAGCGCAGACAACAAGTCCTCATCCGTGCCGTTTGAAGTGTAACTTAGATTAGCTTCGTCAGAAAACATCTTTGCTTATCACTGTTCAGCTGATGTTACTTCTATTGCATGCTCGATGCATGGAGGAAATTCTTTCGGAGCTTCCCCGCACCTGAGCGTGCACCATGCTATTCACGGGAAGTTCTGTGAAGAGTCTCAATTCATGCTTCATCTAATGTTGTGGTCAAATCCTCACAAGCGTCTTAACAGCGTGAGAATAAAGTTGCAGGGCTCAGCAGCCCAAATAAAAAGACTCCCATCACAAACAAATTTGTAGGGTAAGCGTGGTTAAGCTTCATTTGTTGGTCATTTCCTACGATGCTGTCGCAGACTGCACAGTCAACACGAAAATCAAACAGTTTTGCAGACACTCAAACTGTACAGGTGAGCTACTGAGTCAAAATCTCACCGACAGAAGTCGAATAAAGAAGGTTCATTTTATCTTAACATGAAGCTTTGTAAATAATAATTACGCACATAAAATGTAACAGTAACCAAGACGCATAATATCTGAGACAAATTCAGCTTTTACCGCTGCAGATGTTTTCATCGACGAAGCATCTCGAGTTTGCCGCCTCTTCAGAGCATTTGAGAGCGGAAGAGCGCATATGTGTGTGGAACAAGCCTAGAGGACTATAATAAGTGACGTAGACACTCCATAAATGATCAGCAAGCGTAATGCTTTACGTTACCATGTTATACATGGCGGCTATTTGCACATGAAGTAGCCGCACAGCAAACACAGAACGTTCCCCTAACGTTCCCCCATGGTTCCCATTTGGTTATTTTTTAGGAACCAAATGAGAACGTTCTAGGAACGTTCCCTGTAGGTTCTCTTTTTAAAAAAATTATAATCTATAAAGAACCTTCCCAGAACGTTTCCTGCAGGTTATTTTTTGGTTTTATTTATACAACATACAGAGAAAATCTCCAATCTGTTATTTATCAGTTTGGATAGTTTAAGTTATTAATGCTTTGCAAACCAGCGGAAGACACCAGTTTTAAATTCCAGTCGCACAGATGAGAAAGTTGTTACAATGCGTAACAATGTGCCATTAGCGATGTAATTTACACCATTTACTTTAATGGATTTTAATGTTCAGAAATTAATATTTCAAGAAATGTAAAGCATTTTGGCTCATTTATGTGTCTCGTGTTTTATGAAAGCTGTGTGTGGAGGGAGGGGAGTGTAGGCCTATGAATATCTGAATGTGTTTCATCTATATGCGCACATTATTTTGAACTATATTGCATAGTCTTGCGTTCAGGGCCGTCCCAAGGTTGCGATGTGCTCATTGTCAAAGTCCAAAATTAGATTATTTTTAATTCCTAAAAAACGCCATTATTTTATTTGAGAAAACTAATAATTGTATTAATAATAATTAATGATTTTAAACAAATTTATAATTTTATTCACAAAATATTTTAGTTTGTCATGTATGTTTTTTTTCATTCGATCAGATAACATTTTAAGATGTCATATGGCCATGTAACAGTGTGTCCCTACGATGCATGTTGTCACATTTTCACATTTCTTTTGAGGTAAATAACGAAAAATGTATAGACTGTAATTATGAAACAGTGCGACATATTTATAGTAGACAAGTGACAAGTGAAATTAATGTGGATAAAAAAAAATTATACTATGAACCCCATGTACATTTAAACAAACTGAGAATTTCAGAAAATGTTAAGCTGTGCCCTATGCTCCCCTAGGCATTCTGGTTATACTTGTGTTATTGTAATTATAACAGGAGAGAATTCACAAAAATGTATACTTAATTTTATTATTATTACTATTATTATTGACCAGGGTGTTTGAGATAAACATACAATTTATTGGACTTTGTTACTGAGATATAGTGCCCTCCACTAATATTGGTACCCTTTGTAAATATGAGCGAAGGTGGCTGTGAAAATAAGTCTGCACCTATCATTTATTTATTCATTTATTTATTTATTATTAAAAAAAATCACAAAATTCTAACCTTTCATTAAAGTAAAACAATTGAAAGTGGGGTGAAACTCATATTGTGAAATAAATGTTTTTCTCCAATGCATGTTGACCACAATTATTGGCATCCCTAGAAATTCTTATGACAAAAATATTTCCCATTTACATTTTTTAAAGCACACCAGGATGACTAGGAGCATGAAATTGTGCAGCCATGACTTCCTGTTCCAGGAATATGAGGAATACAAAGGCCAAATTCCCTTAATTATCCATCACGAGCAGTAAAACAAAAGAATTTAGTTCTAATGTGCAGAATAAGACTGTTGAGCTTCACAAAATAGAAAGTGACTGTAAAAAAAAAAAAAAAAAATGCTAAAACATTGAAAATCCCAATTTCCATCATCAATAATTAAGTTCCAATCAACAAAGATGTTACAAATCTGCCTGGAAGATGACATGTGTTAATCATCATAATGCATGATGAGGAGGAGAGTTTGAGTGGCCAAAGACCCTACATCACCACATGTTTCTCAGGAGTGTTTCAAGAAAAATCCTTGCTCATCCAAAAACAGCATATTCAGTTGTCCGAATTTTTAAATGAAAGATCAAAAGGATAAACTTATTTAAATTTAAATTTATTTTCACAGCCACTTTTACTCATATTTATCAAGGGTGCACATATTAGTGAAGGGTACTGTAGCCCCTGTGACAAATAGCCCAGATTCCCCTCATTTCCCTCAAAAAAGTACCTCATTTAAAGGGGCATGGCCCATGAATGCATCTCCCACAACGTTCCTGGCACCGGCCCTGTATGTGTTTTTATGTATGTATATAAGTGTATTTTTCTTTATTGTGTGCATAATTATTAGAGCTTTTTCAAACATATATGCAAATTAGATGTTAAAGTTCCTTCTCAAACTGTACAACTTTGGAGACTCTAGATATTCTGTAGAAAAGGAAAGATGGATTCTGACTCAAGTTTGTAACCTTGTCCAGTCATTTTACCATGTACTAAATACTTTAATAAATGGATTTATGCTCACCATAACCCTGTCTGTTTAGTCATGCTCCGTCATTTTTTTTGTACATAAGGCTAAACTGTTTTACTGAAGGCCTTTAAATTCATAATGCATTGATTATCCTTGTTATATGTCTTCCCACTGTCTGACATCCAGACATCAGCCATACATATGTATAAACCACATCACCACAGACGACTGAGTCACATAGTGTCAATAAAATTAGGTTTGCCTCAATACAGAACAGGACTTTCTGTATCAGATATGTTAATTCAGTTATTTACCCAACTACAGATATTGTATTGTCGCAACATAATAAAAAAGCTCTCACATTAAGATCCAGTATTCTTTCACATTCACAAATGCATACTGCACATTACCATGGTTTCTGCATGTGAAACCAAGCCCTTAAGATTCACAGCCATGACTGAAATAGAAGCAATATGACAATGATCTCATATTATAAGAAGTCTGACATTTGAGATGATCCAGAGGTCCATTAATGAGTTTCTCTGTTAGTGCTTATAGTCTTATAGTGTGTGGAGTGCGTGACATGACATGCAAAAGAAATGCAAAACAGACCAAAAGGTCACAAATCAAAAAATTCTAACATTATTTGAAAGCAAATGCTGTGAAATTGATGATAGAATCTTGTAGTAAGACACAGGGCTTTGAATTTAATTGGAAAAATAGTTTAAAAAGGTAAGAAATTGTTATACATATGCTCCAGGTCAATCAACTGACAGATTTAACAGGATTTGTTTGATGTGCAAGCTTCTAATTTCTTCTCACATCATCAGTTTCAAGCAGTTCAGCCTTATAGTAATTATGTGTAAAATGAATGGACTAGTTTTCATTTTAGCATGTTTTTATTGCCGGCTGATTGTAATTTGAATGATAATGAGTTTATCTCACAGCTTGGCCACATTATCATGTTGCAGTAAACACTTCATAAAACATAAGATTAAAAACTTTTTAACAAACCAAAGATCTCTACCTTTTTTCCGTTCTAAATATTTTGTTTTTATTTTATTCACTAATGGAAATTTACTCTAAATAAAATAGGGGATTCTGACTTAGTAAGAAATAAAGTAACATGTGAGTGTTGAATATATGATGTTAAATATCCAAAGTTCGTTACAACTTGTAGAACTTGGTGGGGTGTCTGATTAAAACACTGGAAAAAACGCAGTCCTTTGCTCTCTTTAATACCACTTAAGTGAAGAATAGTACATCTTTAGCCAAATGCATCAAATGCAATGCAGGAATTCACATGATGCAGGAATACCATGATAAACATGATGGAGTGAATGGCCAGGATAAACAGGATGGTTTTTGGTCACTACAAACAATATATAAAGAAATCAAAATCATATAAGCAACTCATCAATACACATCAATATTGTACACAGTCCACATAATGATTAAACAACTAAACACAAATAAACAAATTCAAACTATGCAAAATGAACTTACTTAACACATCCAAAGGAAAGGACTCAAAGGACATGGTTGGGTGCCCATTCAAACACCCACACCTCACCAACAGGAGAAAGGAACAAAGGAAGGAAGTAAGGTCTATTTATAGACCTTAAACAGGGGAACATGGGTAATGTAGTATTTCATATATGGAGTTCACCTTGAATGAAGTTGACTAAGAACTGTGGGATATGTAATACAAAAAAAAACTAGAAAAAAAAGAAAACTAATGCATTAAATTCACAACAGTGAGATATAAAGTCACAGTTATTAAATTTAGACACAGTCACAAATGTGAGGTATCACGAATCTGGCCGGTGTCTTCAGTCCTGCTCTGGTGGTCTTCTGCTCCACCGTGGGGATCTTCTGTCTCGTCTACCCTGCTGTGGTGGTCCTTAGCTCTTCCTGCTCTGCCAGCTCCTCCCTGGCACCCTGCTCTGGCGGTCCTGCCTCAATCCCTAGGTCCTCCATCCCCACATGGACCTGGCCCTCCTTCCCTCACCTTGCCCCGCTTCCGCCCCACCACTCACCTGAATTGTTTGTTGTTTGGAGTGTCTGGAAGCCGCTCTTTGTAGGGGGGCTACGTCACGAATCTGGCCGGTGGTCTTTGGTCCGCTTACCACCAGATGTCCCCCTCTCATTCCATAGACATTCACATTACACAGACTGCTGCACCACACCCCGGACTACGTTCCCCATTATCCATTGCGCTGATTACACACACACAGCTGCATCCAATCAGAGACTCTATATAAGCCTTGGACTTCCTCTTGCTATTTGCCGAGTATTGTACGTTGCATTTAGCACTCTTCAAGTGTTAGCCATTATTACGGAGCCATTTCCTAGTTTCCTGTGTTTTGTCTGGTTTTCTAAGTTTTGTATTCTCACCTAGCTATTTGGTCTAGTCTGTTTCGCTGCCTGCCCTAGATCTCTCGCATGTCTATTGGAACACCCCCTGGATTACGTTCGCCGTTGATCGACCCTCGCTTGTCTTGGATTACTCTTGTGTCCTGTCCTCATATACCTGTTTGCCGACATTTGACCCTGCCAGTTTACAACCATGTCTCTGTCTCGTTCCAATAAAGCTTTGCATATGGATGCTTCACACGTCTGTCACTCCGTTACATAGTCACAGTTATGAGAAATCACAATTCTGAAAAAAACACAATCAAATAAAGTTATAATAAGCAACAAAGACAAAACTGTGAAATATAAAGGCAGATTTTAGAGAAATAGCATTGCAATAGGAAGATTATTATTATTTTTACAGGCTAAAAGGGCGATTGTCTGACTTTTTACAAAATACCTAAGCTTTACTAAAACACAATAAAAAAGAGAGAACAGAAACATTTCCAAACACAGAACATTTCCAAACAAGAAACATGCATGATGACATAAAACAAGGTGTTGTAAACCTGTTTTTTCTTTCTCTTTCCCAAGTCTAACTTTTGGTACAGTTATTCCATGTTATAAGCAGGAATGAAGGTTGAGGTTTTAAAGAGTCGAGTCAGAAAGCTCTCTGATTTAATCAAAAATATCTTAATTTGTGTTTTGAAGATGAACAAAGGTTTTGCAGGTTTTGGAATGATATGAGGAGGAGTAATTAATAACAGAATTTTCATTTTTGGATGAACTGTCCCTTTAATGGTTCACTATAGTAGCTTAAGAATGGAAACATAATCCAGCTACAATAATCATTTTTCCCAGATTGTAGCTTAACCAAAGTGTATGAGGGGGTGGCTCATGGCAGAAATATTGTTTGCCTTGAGGGTACATTGGCAGCAGAACATGCAGTGACTCAAAAGAGAGAGAATACTGGGGTATTGACTCTTTAAGTGAACCGTGTATTGACATCTTCATTTATTTTCAGCAGTATTATGTTGAAGTCGATGGGAAGTGAAATATGAAGAGCTGGCAAATGTATTCCCTTACAGAGATTATTCCCTTGTCAGTTTCTGCTGGGTGACCAACGCACTGGATATGGCACAGTAACAGTCCTTTTTTATACACAAAGGCATAATGAATATTATGATTGTTCTTTATTCTGAGTGAACTAAAGGTATAGGCCATTGATTAAAATGTAACCTAATATGTTTATCTGAAAGGGGAAAAACATGTATTATAATAAAGTTTAGATCTGAAATTATTCATGATTACAGACATTCAGCACATCTCTTTTAGATGACTATCTTTTTATATTGAATGAATGGAAGACCCATTTGTATCAAAATTATATGTAATCATTGTTGGTTTGCATAGAATATCCCCACTGAGCAGGTCACCAAAGTTGGTACACAGCTGTTACAGCTCAATGTGTGATTTGAAAGTTGTCTGATTAGCCAGCTGAACTCCTCTTCTTAAGTCATGACATTCTTCTGATCCCTGAAGTCTCCTGCTTTGCCAAAAGTACAAAGGAATACAACAGTTCCTGAGGTTTACATCCAGAAACTCTATGACCCATGTGCTGAAGGCTGATTAAAACAAACCTCTTTGGGAGATTCGAAAGATTTCTAAAGCTCTGGGAGGGATCAGCCTACCATGAGAGATGCAAGTTCCTGCAAACAGACAAACATTCACACCACTAGGAAAAACAATGAGTCATCATGTATACAGCCAGTCATAGATGACCATGAACCCCAGCTGACCCAACCACACTGTAAAAGCTTTTGTAAAGAAGTGTTCCACCAGAAAGTCTGGACACTATTATATGTGACCCTGTACCACAAAACCAGTCATAAGGGTCAGTTTTTCAAAATTGAGATTAATACATCATCTGAAAGCTGAATAAGAATAAGCTTTCCATTGATGTATGGTTTGTTAGGATAGGACAATATTTGGCAGAGATGCAACTATTTGAATATATGGAATCCGAGGGTGCAAAAAAATCTAAATGTTGAGAAAATCGCCTTTAAAGTTGTCCAAATGAAGTTCTTATCAATGCATATTACTAATAAAAATATATATTTATATATTTACAGTAGGAAATTTACAAAATATCTTAATGGAACATGATCTTAATTTCCTACTTATTTTTGGCATAAAATAAAAATCAATAATTTTGACCCACACAATGTATTTTTGGCTATTGCTACAAATATGCCCCGGCGACTTAAGATTTTGTGGTCCAGGGTCACATATTACATTTTTAAGTGAATTTCCTAATAAGATGTAATTTCATGTCATGGTCAGATGACCCAGTTTTTTAATCATTTGAAATCAGAGAAATTCGTTTCCTTATAATAAAAGTCTCCTTGTCACTGCATAGTCAGGAAAAGACTGAAATCCAAGCTTTTTTTCCTTATGAAACACCTGAGATATTTGCCCTTAGGATACTTTTAGACTATTTATTTTTAGATATCCTTGAGGATAAAATAACGTCATAGTCACAGGAAAAAAAAAATCATCCTGCTGATCATCTCCTCCTGTTTCAACTGTACAAATATGGGTAAACTTCCAAAATATATTTCCACCTTTACAGAAGATCAGAATAATTGCTTGATGTGTCTATAAATGTCACATTGCTTTTGGCAGAAAGCCATAGCCACCACATGGGATGGAAAGATATCAATCAGCTACTGTATGCTGGGATTTTCAGATGTTTAAGATGCCCTTCTATAACTCATTATGATGTTTTCTGACACACACACACACACGTTTGTTTTTGTGAATTGTGGGGACTTTCCATAGACTTCTATATATTTTATACTGACCAAACGATATTGTCTATCCCCTAACCCAACCCTAACCCTAAACCTAGCCCTCACAGAAAACATTGTTTGTATCGTTACACTTTCAGATAAACACCATTTACTATTTTTAATAATTTTTTAACATTGTGGTCCCCACAATGTAGCAAAAACAAGTACACACACACACACACACACACAATAATACCAGACACACTGATATGTCAGAGTCTAATGTAAGTCACTGTGCAATTATCTGAAGGCATACTTATTACCAACATATAATGGGCATAGAGATTTCCACAAAGAATCCTTGTACAGTAGATGAAGTACAGAACTGTTACGAATCTGGTCGGTGTTCTGCGGTCCGCTCACCACCAGATGTCACTCTCACCCTATCATCACACACAGACTGTTGCACTTCACCCCGGACTACATTCCCCATCATTCAGCGCGCTGTGACCAATCAGTGGCGCTATAAAAGCCCCGGTCTTTCCCTTTGCAAGTCACGGAGTATTGTGATTAGTATTGTTGTTGTTATTATCTTTGTTAGCGTTTCCTAGTTTCCTAGTTCCCTTGTTCCCGAGTTCCTAGTTCCCTGTGTTTAGTTCCCTCGCCTGGCCATCTCGTCTTGACTGTCTCGCCGCCTGCCTTCTGGACTCTAGCTCGTTATAAGGATTACTCTTCTCGTCTCATCCCCTTTACGGATTACGTTTGCCTTGGATCGACTCCCGCCTGTTTTACGGACTTCTATTGTGCCTCGCCCCTACATACCTGTTTGTTGTTGTTTTGACCCTGCCTGTACGACCATGTCTTTGCCTCGTCCCATTAATAAAATCTCGCAGATGGATCCGCTCGCCTCTCGTCTCACTCACTCTGTTACAGAATACTCCGTCAAAACAGGATCCAGCAGCTTCACCCCCGGACAGTCAACAGATATGGACACTGACAGAATTCTTTTCAGGATCAAACAAGGACCACGCACACTTGAACAGTACATCCGTGAGGTTTTGGCCATCTCAAATTATTCTACTCTCCCGGACTGTACAATCATTGAAATATTCTGTGATGGCGTAAATGAGCCTTTAAAGGCGAGGCTGAGATGCGAGGGCCCGCGCTCATCTCTGGCTGCTTTCATGGACTTTGCCTTGTTGTGTGTGGGTTCGCCATCTGCCGTGGGTGTCGCGGATGGGGAGCGCGACGCCACGGAGCCGCTAGCTGCCTGGCTCGCTCGTGAAATGGCGGCCACGCTGGAGCACGCTCAAGCAATGGTGACGGCTACGGATAGCGCTCATCTAATGGTGGCGACAGCTGTGCCCGTTCGTAAGATGGCGGCTGCGCCGGTGCACGCTCACAAGATGGCGGCGACGGCGGAGCCCGTTCACAAAATGGCGGCGAAAACGGAGCTCCGTCACGTCATAGCTGCCATACCAGAGCCTTATAAAGTTGCAGCTGCATTTCCTGAGTCAAGTCAAGTTTCCAAGTCAAGTCAAGCTGCAGCTGCGTTTCCTGAGTCAAGTCAAGTTTCCAAGTCAAGTCAAGTTGCAGCTGTGTTTCCTGAGTCTAGTCAAGTTTCCAGTCAAGTCAAATTGCAGGGTGTTTCCCGAGTCAAGTCAAGTTTCTAAGTCCAGTCAAGGTGCAGCTGTGTCTCCTGAGTCCAGTCAAGTTGTAGCTGTGTTTCCTGAGTCAAGTAAAGTCACAGCTGCCACCCCAGAGTCAAGCAAGATTACAGCTGCTGTTTCAGTGTCAGTCAAGCTACAGCTGCTGTTCCTGTGTCAAGTCAAGCTGGAGCTGTGTTTCCTGCGTCAAGTCAAGTCAGAGCTGTTCTTCCTAAGGCAAGTCAAGTTAAAGCTGTACCCCGCAAGTCAAGCAAAGTCACAGCCGTGGTTCCGGAGTCAAGCAAAGTTAAAGCTACGGTTTCTGAGTCAAACCAATTCAAAGCTGCTGCTGTTCTTGAGTCAAGCAAGGTCAAAGCTGCCGCTCCTGAGTCACGCAAAGTCAAAGCTGCTGTTCCTTCAAGGTCAAGCAAGGTCTCACCCAAGCACACCGAGCCACTGCACAAGATGGCCGCCACACTACAGCCTGTCGCCAAGATGGCCGCCCTGCCAGAACCTACACTCAAGATGGCCGTTACCCCCCTGATGCCAGAACCAGCTTACATCAGGTCTGCTGCTCCAGAACCAGATCACGCCATGTCTCTCAAACCACAGCCACCTTATGTCGCCACGTCAGCCAAGTCAACGCCCGCTAACGCCACGTCAGCCAAGCCACAGCCTGCTCACGTCATGTCTTCTGCTCCTGAGTCTGCATCCATCATGGCCGCCCTTCCAGATGTGGTTCCTGAGTCAAGTCACATTACAGCTGCTGTTCCTGCTAAGTCAAGTCACGTGGCAGCTGAGGTTCCTGTGCTAAGCCAAGTCGTAGTTATCCTTTCAGAGACAAGCCAAGACACAGTTTCACATCCTGATTCAAGCCAAGATACAGCACCTCCTAAATCACGTCAAGCCGCAGCTGCTCCAGCATATTTAAGTCAAGCCGCAGCTTCTCCAGCAAATTCAAGTCAAGTCACCGCTGGTCTTCACAAGCCAAGTCAAGTCACCGCTGATCTCCACGAGTCTAGTCCAGTCATTACTGAACTTCACAAGCCAGGTCAAGCCACAGCTGATCTCCATGAGCCAAGTCAAGCCTTAGCCGGTCCCCACAAACCAAGTCAGGTCACAGCTGATCCCTGCAAACCAAGTCATGTCTCGTCTGACGGCCCAGAGCCTCGCCATGTCTCGTCTGACGGCCCATGTCTCGTCTGACGGTCCAGAGCCTCGCCATGTCTCGTCTGACGGCCCAGAGCCTCGCCATGTCTCGTCCGACACCCCAAGGGCATAACCTGTCATGATGGCCAGCGTGCTGGACCCACCACTGGTGTCAGTGCGGGCGGCCAGCCTCCCTGTGGCATCAGCACCTTCTAAACCCACCAGTAAAGCCACCCGCTGCTGCTCTTCCCTTAATGGCGGTTGCCATTTGGTGTGTGTGGGCTGCACACTGTGCTCCTGAGGTCATGTCTGTTCATAAGTCAGCTCCTGAGGTCACGTCTGTTCACAAGTCAGCCCCTGAAGTTACGTCTGATCCCAAGCCTGCTCCTGAGGTCACGTCTGTTCACAAGTCAGCCCCTGAAGTCACGTCTGATCCCAAGCCTGCTCCTGAGGTCACGTCTGTTCACAAGTCAGCCCCTGAAGTCACGTCTGATCCCAAGCCTGCTCCAGAGCTCACGTCTGCTCACAAGTATGTCTCTGAGGTCATGTTTGATCACAAGCCTGCTCCAGAGCTCCCGTCTGATCACAAGCCTGCTCCTGAGGTCCCGTCTGGTCCCAAGTCTGCTCCAGAGGTCCCGTCTGGTCCCAAGTCTGCTCCAGAGGTCCCATCTGGTCCCAAGTCTTCTCCAGAGGTCCCGTCTGACCACGAGTCAGCTCCAGAGGCCTTCCCCGTCAGAGAAGCTGCGCCAATGCCTCCAGAGGTGTCAGCGTTAGCTGTAGAACCTCTTATGGAGGGGGCGTTATCCTTTGGACTCTCTGCTTCTCTTCTTATTCTGTCTGCCTCCTCTGTCCCTGTTCTCCCCAGGTCCCAGTCCATGATGCGGGTTTCTGCTCCACCCTGGAGGGCTCCTGCACCTCCTGGTCCGCCCTGGAGGGCTCGTGCGCCTCCTGCTCTGCCTCCGGCTCCGCCCTGGAGGACGCCTGCGCCTCCTGCTCTGCCTCCTGCTCTACCCTGGAGGGCCCCTGCGCCTCCTGCTCCACCCTGGAGGGCTCCTGCACCTCCTGCTCTGCCCTGGAGGGCTCCTGCGCCTCCTGCTCCGCCCTGGAGGGCTCCTGCTCCGCCTCCGGCTCCGCCCTGGAGGACTCCTGCACCTCCTGCTCCGCCCTGGAAGGCTTCTGCCCTGCCGGTTCTGCCTCAGTCTCCTTGCCCTCCCACCGCACCCCAGGACTGTTTTTCGGTTGGAGCATCTGGAAGCCGCTCTTTGGGGGGGGGCTATGTTACGAATCTGGTCGGTGTTCTGCGGTCCGCTCACCACCAGATGTCACTCTCACCCTATCATCACACACAGACTGTTGCACTTCATCCCGGACTACATTCCCCATCATTCAGCGCGCTGATTGGGTCAGCACCTGTGACCAATCAGTGGCGCTATAAAAGCCCTGGTCTTTCCCTTTGCAAGTCACGTGATTAGTATTGTGATTAGTATTGTTGTTGTTATTATCTTTGTTAGCGTTTCCTAGTTTCCTAGTTCCCTTGTTCCCGAGTTCCTAGTTCCCTGTGTTTAGTTCCCTCGCCTGGCCATCTCGTCTTGACTGTCTCGCCGCCTGCCTTCTGGACTCTAGCTCGTTATAAGGATTACTCTTCTCGTCTCATCCCCTTTACGGATTACGCTCGCCTTGGATCGACTCCCGCCTGTTTTACGGACTTCTATTGTGCCTCACCCCTACATACCTTATTGTTGTTGTTTTGACCCTGCCTGTACGACCATGTCTTTGCCTCGTCCCATTAATAAAATCTCGCAGATGGATCCGCTCGCCTCTCGTCTCACTCACTCCGTTACAAGAAGTAATATGTGACCCTGGACCACAAAACTAGTCTTCAGTAGCAGAGGTATATTTGCAGCAATAGCCAAAAATACATTGTATGGGTCAAAATGATCAATTTTTCTTTTATGCCAAAATCATTTCAGTTCAGTAAAGATCATGTTCCATGAAGATATTTTGTAAATTTCTCACTGTAAAATTATCAAAACTTAAGTTTTGATTAGTAATATGCATTGCTAAGAACTTTATTTTGACAACTTTAAAGGCAGTTTTCTCAGTATTTAGATTTTTTTGCACCCTCAGATTCCAGATTTTCAAATAGTTGTATCTCGGCCAAATACTGTCCTATCCTAAAAAACCATACATCAACTTTCAGCTTTTTTTTATTCAGCTTTTAGACAATATATAAATCTCAATTTTAAAAAACTGACCCTTATGACTGGCTCTGTGGTCCTGGGTCACATATTATCTAAGATCAGATTATAAATCTTTATTATTATCACGTTTGAGGTTTTTACAGTTTGCTCAGCTGTTATGGTGACACTTAGATTTATTAACATAATTCAAATAATTATAGTAATCCAAAAATAACTTAATGCTTGGTACATCCAGAACTTAGACCTATAGGCTAAGTCTACATAAAATGAGACATTTGGAGGACCTGAGGCAGTACACTTGGCACGATATTGAGTGTTGCCAGTGGGCAGAAAGGTAGATGCACATGTAGTGGTAACAGCAAGAGGTTATTTCAGGAAATAATTTTGTTCTTTTGATCCTTGTTTTTAGGTCTATCAAAATAACTAAAGGGATAACTAGGTCACACCTGGTGGTCTTATCAAAACCACCTGGACAGCACTGCAGAGCCATCATGATTTGTTGATACTGCATGTATTTAGATATTTCAGAAAGACATTTCTCTTGTAATACACTATAAAAGGAAATCAAGTCAATACTTTATATCATACTGTGACTGTGCAGTTGGTTATTCTACATGTTTTATGAGGATCCCAAGACAAGCCTTTGCTGTGCTACTTTTAAGAACACAGGCCGCTTGGTGTGTGCTTCAGGTTACAAGTAGTTAGAGACATTTGTGAGTATCAGTCACTGACAAGGGTAACAAATCATCAATCATGTTAGTGTTTAATTAGCCATCACGAGAGAACTCCTTAGGGCAACACAGCTGAGGACACCAGCATTCACTTAATGGAGCTTTTTTTGCATAATTTTGAAAAGAATTTGTCTGTTTCCTATTAAGTTGTTTGTCAGTTTAACAAATGTTTGCTGTATTTTGCAGTTGTAGTACTGATGAGGGTTTAATGAAATTCCTTTGAATATTTTAGTCTTATTAAAATCTCCCTGTTTTCATGCATGAATCAGCGTAAATATTTTTCTGGTTTTGACCATAATGTAATCAAGAGATTAATTATTTTACTATTAATTAATATACAGCAAAAGATCAAGATGATGTAGGGATAGAATCATACAAGCATCATTCTGTGATCACATACCTAAAAATGCATTCTCGTTAATTTTCCTCAAACTTTGTACTTTCTTTGTTTGCACCCAGAATAAGTTTGTTTGTAGTCCACCTTGTGTTGCAGGCCGAGACGTGCAAAGACCTTTTCTTATTATATATGGTTGTTGCTTATCTATCTATCTATCTTTCTATCTTTCTATCTATCTGTAGAAAACTCTGAAAAATGTTCATTTTTACTTATATCTGTCAGTCTGAGATGTTGCATTGCTATAAATTGTGTGTATCTTAAACAAGCTCAAAAACTGTCTTACTCATCAACTGTTTATTTAGAAAAAGCTGCATTAATTGTAAGTAGTATTTAATTTACTCCTGTTTATGTTCTACATACTGAAATACCATTTATTGTTTGATGAAACTGCCATTGTTGGTTAAATAAAGCCCAATTGCCAAAAACATCAAGCCTTTTATGTGAGGTGAGCGGAGGAACAGGAACAGGCGAGCGGAGAGAGTAATGACAGAGACAGGATCGACCATGTTCTGTTTTTGTTATTAATGCTAAACAAAAACAGTAGTCTAATAATTTACAGTTTGCTTGTTAAATGTTTAAAATTATTTAGATATTTTTGAATGCTTAGAATTAGTTGTTTTATCCTCAGATTTTGAAAAATGTATTTGTATTGCCAATATGGGCAATACTAGCCATGGTATATGCCATTAAACAAATACCATTTTACTTCTTTGATTGTTGATGTTGATTCTACATTAAAGGACAACTCCACTTCCAGAACAACAATTTACAAATAATTTACTCACCCCTTGTCATCCAAGATGTTCATGTCTTTCTGTCTTCAGTCGTAAAGAAATTATGGTTTTTGAGGAAAGCATTTCAGGATTTTTCTCCATATAATGGACTTCATTGGTGCCCTGAATTTGAACTTCCAAAATGTAGTTAAAATGCAGCTTCAAAAGGCTCTAAACGATCCCAGCCGAGGAAGAAGGGTCTTATCTAGTGAAACGATCTGTCATTTTTTTCCAAAAAAAAAAAAAAAATTGTATACTTTTTTAGCACAAAAGCTTGAGTAGCACAGGCTCTGGGATGCGTGTCCACGACGTTACAATCATAAGTTCGTTGTCTGTGTACTCTGGCTCAAAAAGGTAAAGTATGGCGAAAAACTCTTTTTATTTTATTTTCGACATCATTGTACCTTTTTGTTTGTAAACAGCATTTGACTTACTTGCACTTCCTTAGTCTTTGCTCTTTGTAAAAACTGGGTCTGTAGTTCCACGTGACCTTTTGATGTGATTCAATAGTAAATAGCGTTGTGGACGCACATCCCAGAGCTAGTGCTACACAAGCTTTTGTGCTTAAAAAGTATACAAATTTTTATTTTCCAAAAAAATGACAGATCGTTTCGCTAGATAAGACCCTTCTTCCTCAGCTGGGATTGTTTAGAGCCCTTTGAAGCTGCATTTTAACTATATTTTGGAAGTTCAAATTCGGGGCACCAGTGAAGTCCATTATATGGAGAAAAATCCTGAAATGCTTTCCTCAAAAACGTCTAGGTTACGTACGTAACCCTCGTTCCCTGAAGGAGGGAACGGAGACGTTACATATGGGAACTCGCCTGAGTGACCAATCACCTCTGAGCTTTACAGAAAAGGCCAATGAAATTGGCGAGTGGAGTTTGCGTGCAACGCCACTCCCCCGTACATACGGGTATATAAGATGGCGGCGCGCATCCACTCATTCAGGTTTTTGCTGAGGAGCCGAGCCGCAGCCCGGCGTCAGCACAGCCTAGGGTTGTGGCAGGGGATGTAACGTCTCCGTTCCCTGCTTCAGGGAACGAGGGTTACGTACGTAACCTAGACGTTCCCCTTCAGTCGTTTCACTACGACGTTACATATGGGAACAGACCCATGGAAAAGGCCACAACCCTGAGGCTGCGTTACGCAAGACACCAAGTGCCGACAGGCGGACGTGTCGGAAAGTGGAGTCACTACGTAACCTTCCCAACGCCCTAGGGACCAGTAGAGGGGCCCCATAGGGGTGCCAGATGTACTGAAGCATGGGTTGGGGGGGCGGAGCACATGTGGTTTAGGCATGTGGAATAAAGAAATTGAATACATCTAATCTGTTATAGATGTATGAGGGAAAACACAGCCTTCTGGCTGACTGTGGAGAAATACTGAGACATGTTGCCACAACCTTCTGGGCGAAGGAGACCCAGTCGGAGCACAGTCGCGGACTACTCCGCATCTAGTCCTGACTGCGGGGCATGGAGGACCCAGGTTCGCCGGAGGGAACATACTGGGAGATAGCGCACGGATCCCGTGGGAATGGCGCAGCAAGCCGACACCTGCCGGCCTCCCGCAAATTACCTGATGTTACCTTAACACACGGGAGGACACGGGCTCGACGCGGAGATTATAGAATCTCGCGAAGGTGTTAGGTGTCGCCCAGCCCGCAGCTCTGCAGATGTCTGCTAGCGAGGCGCCGTGCGCCAGCGCATAGGAGGAGGCAACACTACGAGTGGAGTGAGCTCGAACTCCTAGGGGGCACGGCTCCCCCTGGCTTTCGTAGGCCAGGGAGATGGCATCTACCACCCAATGGGCCAACCTCTGCTTGGAGACAGCATTTCCCTTCTGCTGTCCTCCGAAGCAAACAAAGAGCTGCTCGGAGCGTCTGAAGCTCCGGGTGCGGTCCACGTAAACCCGTAAGGCACGAATGGGACACAGCAACGCTAAGGCCGGGTCTGCCTCCTCCGGGGGCAGAGCTTGCAGGTTCACCACCTGATCCCAGAAGGGTGTGGTGGGAACCTTGGGCACGTAACCGGGCCGGGGTCTCAGGATAACGTGAGAATCAGCCGGCCCGAACTCCAGGCACGCTTCGTTGACAGAGAAGGCTTGTAGGTCCCCGACCCTCTTGATGGAGGCGAGCGCGGTCAGGAGCGCTGTCTTAAGCGACAGGAATTTAAGCTCGACTGAAACCAGCGGCTCGAAGGGAGGTCCCCGCAGGCCCCGAAGGGCGACGGAGAGATCCCAAGAGGGTACAAGGTGCGGTCTAGGGGGATTAACCCTTCTCGCCCCTCTGAGGAACCTCATGACCAGTTGATGCTTCCCGATGGATGTTCCATCGACTGCATCGTGATATGCCGCGATGGCCGCGACATACACTTTGAGAGTTGAAGGAGACAGCCTACGCTCCAACTTCTCTTGCAGGAAGGAAAGCACTACTGCGATCGGACATCTCTGTGGGTCCTCCCCACGGGAGGCACACCAGTCAACAAAGAGACCCCACCTCAGTGCGTAGGCCTGCCTCGTGGAGGGGGCTCTAGACTGAGTGATAGTTTCTATCACGGCCTGTGGAAGGCCGGCGAGGTCTACCGTGTCCCGTCCAGAAGCCACACGTGCAGGTTCCATAGATCGGGACGCGGGTGCCAAATCGTGCCCATCCCCTGAGAAAGAAGGTCCTTCCTCAGGGGAATCTTCCAGGGAGGGGCTGTCGCGAGGAGCGTGAGGTCGACGAACCAGGTCCGGGTGGGCCAGTATGGCGCAACCAGCAGAACCTGCTCCCCGTCCTCCCTGATCTTGCACAGGGTCTGTGCAAGGAGGCTCACTGGGGGAAAGGCGTACTTGGGCCCCGGAGGCCAGCTGTGTGCCAGTGCGTCCCTGCCGAGGGGAGCCTCGCTGAGGGAGTAGTAGAGCTGGCAGTGGGAGGATTCCGGGGAGGCAAACAGATCTATCTGGGCCTTGCCGAATCGACTCCAAATCAGCTGGACTGTCTGGGGGTGGAGTCGCCATTCTCCAGGGTGGGTGGGCTGCCGTGAGAGCTGGTCGGCTGCACGGTTGAGCTCCCCTGGTATATGAACGGCGCGCAGCGATTTCAGCCGCGTCTGACTCCACAGGAGCAGATGGCGGGCGAGTTGCGACATACGACGGGAGCGTAGACCACCCTGGCGGTTGATGTACGCTACGGTCGCAGTGTTGTCCGTGCGGACAAGCACGTGCTTGTGGCGGAGCATCGGAAGAAACCGACGCAGCGCGAGAAGCACTGCTAGCAACTCCAGGCAGTTGATGTGCCAAAGCAGTCGAGGTCCTGTCCAGGAGCCCGAGGCTGCTTGCCCGTTGCATACAGCACCCCAACCCGTGGTGGAGGCATCTGTGTAAACCACAACATGCCTGGAGACCTGTCCTAAGGGGACTCCGGCCCGTAGGAAGGCAGGGTCTGACCACGGGCTGAATAGGCGGCGACACTGCGGGGAAACGCCAATCCGGAGTGTGCCACGGTGCCATGCCCATCTCGGGACTCGATCGTGTAGCCAGCGCTGAAGCGGTCTCATATGAAGCAAGCCCAGCGGCGTTACCGCGGCTGCAGCTGCCATATGCCCCAGGAGCCTCTGAAATGTTTTGAGAGGGACCGCTGTTTTGTGCCTGAATGATTTCAGGCAGTTCAGCACTGACTGCGTGCGCTCGTTGGTGAGGCAGGCTGTCATATTGACCGAGTCCAGCTCCATACCGAGAAAAGAGATCCTCTGCACTGGGGAGAGTTTGCTCTTCTCTCGGTTGACCCGAAGGCCCAGATGGCTGAGGTGCTGAAGCACCAGGTCCCTGTGTTCGCACAACAGATCTCGCGAGTGAGCCATGATGAGCCAGTCGTCGAGATAGTTGAGGATGCGAACGCCCTTCCGCCATAGCGGAGTCAGGGCACCCTCGGCGACCTTCGTAAAGACGCGGGGGGACAGGGACAGGCCAAATGGGAGCACCTTGTACTGATACGCTCGACCCTCGAAAGCAAACCGTAGAAAGGGTCTGTGTCGAGGCAAAATCGAGACGTGAAAGTACGCGTCCTTCAGGTCTATGGCCGCAAACCAATCCTGGTGTCGAACGCACGAAAGGATACGCCTCGAAGTGAGCATTTTGAACGGCAGCCTGAGAAGGGACCGATTCAAAACTCGAAGATCCAGGATTGGTCGTAACCCACCGCTCTTCTTGGGCACGATGAAGTAAGGGCTGTAGAACCCCGACCTCATCTCGGCTGGAGGGACAGGCTCGATTGCGTCTTTCGCCAGTAAGACAGCAATCTCCGCACGCAGGACAGAGGCATCCGTGTCCGAGTGGACAGAGGTGAAAAGGACGCCTCTGAATTTGGGCGGGCGCCTGGCGAACTGAATCGCGTAGCCGAGACGTACCGTCCGGATCAACCACCGGGACGGGCTGGGCAGCTCTAGCCAGGCTGCGAGCCTGGTCACCAGTGGGATCAGCGGAGCGTTGACCGACGTGACCGCGGTGGGGCGGCCTGCGGGAAGGGGAAGGGGACTGGTCCCAGAAGGATGAACGTCCTGGAGAGCAGTCTGGCCGCTCTGAGCAGCACTTACCTTCCTCCCAGGTTCCCGCGCTGGCGAATGTTGGCTCCGAGTCCGAACCCGAGGAGACATCTTGTCTGACAGGAACAGAACTCGGGGCACTTGGCCCAGAGATGTGGAAAATTGCTCTTTCTGTGAGTGGGTGGGTACCGCCGACCCGTAGGTCGACGGCAGCTGAGCGCACAGACGGCCCCGGCCCTCCACCGGGGGCGGGGGGGCAGATGTTATCGTCCCCCGAAGAGCAGCTTCCATCATCTCCAGGCTGCCCGTGTCAGGAGCGCCGCGCAGACCTGCGGGTCTTAGGTGTATGAGGGGGCTCCTGAGCAGCGGGCGGCGCCGCTCCCCTGCGGCGGCCACGACGTCTGGCGGCGAGGCGCGCATCATGGGCCTCAGCCGGAGACGGAGCAGGTAGGTCTTGCTTCTTGGGGGCCGCAGGGGGGCGCCCTCGGCGACGAGCAGGCTGAGGCTGGGCACCCGGGGACTTCGTGGGAGTCGCACGCCGGGGCAAGATGTGACTGATCGCCTCAGTCTGCTTCTGGACTGCCGAGAACTGCTGGGCAAAGTCCTCGACAGTGTCGCCGAAGAGGCCGGCCTGGGAGACGGGAGCGTCGAGAAAGCGTGCTTTGTCGACATCTGCCATCTGCGCCAGGTTCAGCCAGAGGTGGCGTTCCTGGACCACGAGTGTGGACATCACCTGACCAAGGGACCGCGCCGTGACTTTAGTCGCCCGGAGGGCGAAGTCGGTCGCCGCACGCAGCTCCTGCAAAACCGCTTGGTCAGGACTACCCTGTGCAGTTCTTTTAACGCCTTGGCCTGATAGACCTGCAGGGTGGCCATGGCGTGCAGGGCGGTGGCGGCCTGGGCCGCAGCACTGTAGGCTTTGCCGGTCAGAGCCGACGAAAGCCTACAGGCTTTGGACGGGAGGCGCGGAGAGCCCCGCCAGGTGGCGGCGTCTTGCGGGCATAAATGCACCGCAACCGCACGCTCAACCTGAGGGACCCCCTCGTACCCCCTGGCCGCCCCGCCATCAAGGGTAGCGAGGGCTGAGGAGGTAAGGCGTGAACGAGCCGAATGAGGGGCCCGCCACGCCTTAACCAGCTCATCGTGCACCTCCGGGAAGAAAGGGACTGGGGGCGAGCGCGGCGGCGCCGCAGACCTCGTCCCCAGAAACCAATCATCCAGCCTCGAAGGATCGGGAGGAGGCACCTTCGGGACCTCCAGCCCGATCCCCTTGGCGGCCCGGAGGAGCATGGCCGACAGTTCGGCGTCCGCCTCAGACGGAGCAGCGACCGCAGAGGGGCGCCGCTCCGCCGAAGTGCCCGCCTCATCTGCCGACCGTTCACCCTCTGATGCTGAGATAGACATCTCTTCCTCCGGGGGAGCACCAAAAGAGACGCTGGGCCCGCTTTTAGACGGGGGAGCGGTCTGTTTGGGCATCACCACGGGACCACGCGGTGGAGCGGAAGCCCGCGGGGTATCAGCCGGCGGGACATTCTGCACCGTCACCTGGAGGTCCCCCAAGCGCCTCGCCGAAGCAGCCGTAAAGCCTTTACGGCTCGCCGAACTACCTCGGGAAGACGACGAGGGGAGCCGTCTCGCGAACGAGAGGCGGGACCTCAACGTGGCCATGGACATGCGTTCGCAATGAACGCACGAACCATCCACAAACGCTGCCTCTACGTGCTCTCGGCCCAGGCACGTGAGACAGCGATCATGACCGTCAACGGAGGTGAGGAAACTACCGCACCCAGAAACGCACGGTCGGAAAGCCATACCGGGACAATGGCTCTCGACGACCGTAAGGAAATTGCTCTCTTAGATCCCGGTTCGCCCAGGGAGGACGCGGCACAACCGTGCGCTCAGACTCGCTGGAAATGCGAGAAGCCGGCTCGTTCCGTTCTCTGTCGGCGGCCGGCTCGCAGGATCTGACACGGCTCGTTGCAGGTGTCGGAGAGGCTTGCTTCTGTCTTCAGTTTCTTATGAAATAGCTCGCAGGCGGTGAGGCTCTGAAGCGAAAATCTGAATGAGTGGATGCGCGCCGCCATCTTATATACCCGTATGTATGGGGGAGTGGCGTTGCACGCAAACTCCACTCGCCAATTTCATTGGCCTTTTCTGTAAAGCTCAGAGGTGATTGGTCACTCAGGCGAGTTCCCATATGTAACGTCGTAGTGAAACGACTGAAGGGGAACTATAGTTTCTTCATGACTGAAGACAGAAAGACATGAACATCTTGGATGACAAGGAGGTGAGTAAATTATTTGTAAATTGTTGTTCTGGAAGTGGAGTTCTTCTTTAATTTGGGGAATACTCACATAAATATGTTTGGTTGGGGATGGGTTTTTGTAAGCAAAACAGTCCAAAAGGACAGAGTCAACTGAATTATCTAAACCCTATGTGGCATGTTTGTGGTCAGTCATCTCATGGTGTGTGCTGCTATATCCAGTCTGTTTTGTAAAGTAGTATTTGTTGTTTCTTAGTAATACTGGTTGTGTTTTTCCATCTCAAGCTCTAATAGGTAGAACGAATTTTGCATCGAGGCAAAGCACTGTGTGATAATAAGAAACACAATCTCTCTTTTTCTGTCTCAAATTACGATCAAGAGGATTTTTATTACTCATAAACACATTCTTCTTCAGGTTTCATTGCCAGGGGACCTTTTCCATCACTTCAGCACTATCATTAGTGCAGTATGATAATTTGACTGATGTTTTCTGGCATGACTGTCCATCACATCATCGAGATGTGACCATGAGCAGAGCAGTTGCACTCAGCGGCTGATGCTTTCTGACATCTCCCCAGAACCCTGCTGAGTTCCAGACCCTCTGTATAGCGAGTCTCTCTCTTGTCATTTCTTTGAATTTTTTATGAATTTCGTTCTGGTGTCAATAGCGCAACATAACAAGACCAAATTTGGTGTGTCAGACAGTATACTCACATCATGTTCACTAGTTTCAGTTGTTCCACAGCTGAACGGAATATTTAAACATTAGGTCCATTGATTGATGATACCAGGTCTGTCACAAAATTGAAATCTGAGACTGTGTCTGGCTGTCATGATTTTCTTCATACATACAGTACCATGATGCATTGAATTGTCCTACTTTGTCTATTACTTTCCAGGGACTGCTTCCTGGGTCACCAAAGTTCAGTAAGTGCACAGTAAAGGTGCGTTCACGCCATGTCGGAATTCGCATAATTACGAGATTCCAACTTTGAAAGAAGTGTTGATGTCCTCGTAGAACTCCTAATTACAACTTGTGAACTGGGAGTCTTCTGAGAGCTACGACTTGTACCACATTACCGCTGTAGCACCTGACCAACATAGGCTTTGTTTAGGCATTGATAGTGTTGCCATAAAAAAGCATAATTCCCAGTCTGAGGACGTGAACAGCTCCGAGTAGAACGTCACATGTTGTCATCTCAAAATTACGGTAATTACAATATGGCATGAACGCAGCATAAGTGCACTTGCTTTCACTCAAAGAAAATCACAAAGAAAGACCAAGAGTAAAAAAAGATATGATAGAACAGGGCCAGTGACATTACTCCTCAGGAAATAGTGTGGGAAATCTGGCACAAACCTATACATAATTGAAGCATTACATAATCATTTAATACCATTTATGCAACTAAAATTGTCACATTATGTTACATTTACATTTACATTTATTCATTTAGCAGACGCTTTTATCCAAAGCGACTTACAGGTGGGGAATACATCAAGCGATTTGTCCTAAAGAGGCAAAACGACTTAGGAAGTGCTCATAATACCATAAAACACTTCATTTAAACAGCACCTATGGAAATAGTGTATTAAGCAAACACTTACGCGCTGTCGCTGCTGCTTTCTCCATGGACAACAGTGCTTCTCCCGCTTATGTTTATCTATTACCTGTATTTTTTATTGTTACAAGTGGGTTTAAATATTTAAAATATCTAGGCTATATAATGGTAAATGTAACTATATAAATATATGTAAATATTAAGGATTTGTTAAGATTTTTACATTCCAACGTTTTTCTATTCTAAAGCTATGCAAATACTTTTACACTTCAGATGCTGTCAGTTTGTCTATATTGTATGTCTCAGTGGATACCCATACTAAACATATAAAAATGTACACATACTTTTCAGTCATGTCAACTTTCTGTTCGGTTTTAGCATGTTAATACTGATCAGGCATAACATTATGACTACCTTCCTAATATTGTGTTGGTCCCCCTTTTGCTGCCAAAACAGCCCTGTCCCGTTAAGGCATGGACTCCACTAGAACCCTGAAGATGTGCTGTGGTATCTGGCGCCAAGATGTTAGCAGCAGATCCTTTAAGTCCTGTAAGTTGCGAGGTGGTGCCTCCATGGATTGGACTTGTTTGTTCAGCACATGCCACAGATGCTCAATTAGATTGAGATCTGGGGAATTTGAAGGCCAAGTCAACACCTCAAACTTGTTGTTGTGCTCCTCAACCATTTCTGAACCATTTTTACCACAGCCAACAGGGAATGAAAGGGTATACATGGTCTGCAACAAGGCTTATGTAGATGGTACATGTCAAAGTAACATAAACATGGATGGCAGGACCCAAGGTTTCCCAGCAGAACACTGCCCAAAGCATGACTCTGGCTGTGTCCGAAACTGCCTACTTCTATACTATATAGTAGGGGAAAAGCAATAGGCGAGCGAATAAGTGTGTTCGAATCCTTGGTATTCATAAAAAAGAAGGCAAAAATTACCTGAGTGTTCTACTAATTTTTGCAAGATTCGGACGTACGTCTACTTAAAGTGCATCCAAATATGCCTACTTACCTACTATATAGTAGGAAAAAAAGAGTACGTGAAGAAAGAAGTATGTTTGAAACCAAAAAAAATGGTAGGCAAAATATCCCTGGGTGTCCTACTGCTTCAGCCCAGATTTTAGAGTGTTCATCGATAGATACTGTTCAATCCCAGGAGTCCACGGGAGATCAATACGTCATCATTGAGCGTGATTGAGAACTGCGACGAGGGCATTTACAAATGTGAGTATTACAAATCAAAACAGTTCCTTGTGTTAAAATCGTATTTGTTGACCTACTGTATAGTAAGGCGTAAAGACATTAAACAGTATAGTATATTTGTGATTTTGCTGTGAAAAGATGATTTATTATGTATAGCGAACAGTAGAGCTCCAGTAAGGATCTTACCAAACCGTATACATCTTACCAAACCATATACATCTTAAAGGGGTCATCAGATGCTAAGTTCACTTTTTCATGTTGTTTGCATCCGATGACCCCTTTAAAGATAATTACTAAATGTCTATTTAACATCTGACAGGAAAATGTTCTAAAAAGAATTGCCGATGACCACATCACAACATAAAACATACATCTGAGTGAGTGGTGTACATTATGTGTGCTTATTATGTAGAATTCACTGTTGTCGATACTGCTTTAGTTGAACGTAAGTAATGTAAATAAACATAGGTACATGAAGTAACTAAACACGAGTTATCTATTTCATTTGTCCATTAGTACTGTTGATATATTGAGGAGCAATTGTGTTGGATAAAAAGCCAGTTAACACATCAGCAACTACCTCAACATGTAAATGTAGTAGAAAACACAGAGGTAACTGAATCTTGTCTGAATGTTACACGGGCAGATGAGACACACGTCTGCTTACCCAGTGCAGAGTGAATGGTAAAGGAATGCTGCCATCAAAGGCTCTGAGTGACTACAGACATCAATATAACATCTTTTAAATCTTAAGTTGTAGTTTTTTTTTTAATTGTTGTAATTTCAAACAGAGCTATTACATCACTTCTCTAATACTTGATTTCTGTGCCTTTGCTGTAGATCTTTTGTGGTGGAGCAGGACCTGCAATGAATGGTGACAGCAGCATTTGTGGGGGAAAAAAGGAAAACCTGATACAAAAGTATAAAGTAAGATGATTTTGTTACTTCTAATACAGAGATCAAATGATATTGTGCTATTTAAATGACAGTTTTGTATTATATTTGTGCATCTTTGTATGATCTGAAATGTCTGCAGACTGGAGAAATCCACAGCAGCACCCTGGAAATGGTCTAGTGCCATGGATGAGACCCTCCATCACTCCACCTGCCCTTGTTCCCTCATCTGGGCCAGATGTTGCTGTGGCCTCTTCATCATCAGTGTCCTCGGAGCCAGCTAGAGCATCTAGAAAAAGACCAAAAGACACTGAGGATATGATTTTGGTCAAATTTGTTCTGCTCGTTTCATCGGTCAGTGGAGCCTGAGTTTCAGAAGCTTCAAAAGCATCATCAAATAATGTCACGAAGCTTCTGAAACTCAGGCTCCATTGACTGATGTTGTACGAACAGAAACCAGCAGGACAAACTAAACCAAAATCACCTTGTGTGTTCCGAAAAAAATAAAAATAAAGAACAAAAACAGACACAAGGACTGGACAGTGTGGATGACTGAGTCTATTTCTAGGAAATAATGACTGAATTTATATGTTTGGATGAACTAACCCTTTAAAGCCCCAAATAAAAATTGTATGAAATGTATGTACGCATTTATATAATAGCAGTACCTTGAAGAAATAAACTTTAAGAATTAAAAAAAAAAATCTGCATTAATCTGCATTTGGCAGATGCTTTCATCCAAAGTGACTTACAGTGCTCTTATTATAGGGACCCCAGCAAAGACAGTTGAAGCTGGGCACGGTGGTCACCTGCTGAATTGGCACAGTTGTGTTGAGATGACGGTAGGATGTGGGTTCACCAAATGTAAATACATGACTGTCAGAACAATATGTTTGAATAAAGCTTTGTTTGATGTGTCATTATTTATTGTCATGGTTACTTTTATTTATTCTTTTACTCATTTATTCATGTTTCCTGTTGTTGACAGTAAATAAAATATAATTGTTTCATTAACTAATGCATTAATTCATGACTTGACTGAAAATTGAGATGTATTCACCTTGGCTGAATTTGTCTATTGTGTAGTCATGCATAGCTATGGCACATGACAAAAATGACATTTTGCTTGTTTTGCTAAAAAAATATAATTAATTATTGGTCAGCATTTATCATTATTATTGTTCATAAGTGTTGGGGTGGGCTAGCAATGCATTCTGAGTTAATCTTAATTTTTAAGTAGCAACAGTTACAATTTTTTGAGCGTAAAATCAACAGTCTTCTCCAGAGATGAGATCTTCCAGCAGCTGCCTGACGTCTCCTTTGTGCAAATATTGCAAACATTGCAAACATGAACGAAAACGTACTTGGTAGGGTTGTTGTTTTACCGTCTATGAGGTGTTTGTGCACCTGTTGCTCTTATTTTCTTTTTTATTATTATTACTGCAGACCTTATAATTGCATACAAGCTCAGGGAAAGATGGTAGTATGTCTAACAATCAATGAAAAAATAAATAAATAAATAAAATAGGTTTGCATACATTATAGTATGAGATTATATATACAGAAAAAAAATATTACAAAATCATTATATTAATATAATCATAATGCATTAAAAAATTATTATTATTATTATTATTGTTGTTGTTGTTATTTATAAGCTTCTGGGATGAAATTTTGCACATAAAATGAAGAAATTAATAACACATTCAAGAGATAACGTTTTGGGTTTTCATAATAAAAATAATATCTTTAAGGATTAAACTGTGGGTCATATTAGTATTGTTAAAAATATAAAAACTTAAATCAACCCAAAATTTATTGGTTATACTACAGTCACAGTAAAAAGGCAGCTGTTTCTTTAGCAAGACCCCAAAATTAGCAAATTTAATCAATATCAAAATATTTACAAATAGATGAATTAAACCAGGCACTCATCTCTTTTAAGTTGTTGCGCTTGTTTTAACATCATAGGTCACATGATAACATCAACATGGCGGATCGCATTCATTCTCAGCAAGATTTGGCTGTAGAGTACCTACTCTTTTAGCGCTCGTTAAGTAAGTACTTATTGAAATTAAGTACCTACTCATTGAGTATGCCATTTCAGACGCAGCCACTGCCTCCACCGGCTTGCCTTCTTCCCATAGTGCATCCTGGTGCCATGTGTTCCCCAGGTAAGCAATGCATCACGCACCTGGCCAGCCACATGATGTAAAAGAAAACATGATTCATCAGACCAGGGCACCTTTGTCCATTCCTCCATGGTGCAGTTTTGATGCTCACGTGCCCACTGTTGGCACTTGAACAGGGGTCAGCATAGGCACCCTGACTGGTCTACTGCTATTTAGCCCCATATGCAACAAACTGCGATGCACTGAGTATTCTGACACCTTTCCATGAGAACCAGCATTAACTTATTGAGCAATCAGACTTACAGTAGTTTGTCTGTTGGTCCAGACCACACGGGCCAGCCTTCGCTCCCTACGTACATGAATGAGCCATGGACACCCGTGACCCTGTCGCCGGTTCACCACGGTTCCTTCCTTGGAGGGCACTCAGTGGTCATAATTTTATGTCTGATTGGTGTCAATTTAATGGCAAGGATGATCACTGCAGTGAAATATTATAACAAAAAGGTGTGGGCAATTATTTTTGCAGCTAACCTTATTGCATGTGTATTTGTAGAAGTTTCCCTTTCAGATGCAAAATTTATGGGAAGAGACTATTTAAATGCATCATGCAAGGT
The DNA here is from genome assembly GCA_012976165.1 of Labeo catla. Lineage (NCBI taxonomy): Eukaryota > Metazoa > Chordata > Actinopteri > Cypriniformes > Cyprinidae > Labeo > Labeo catla. The sequence continues at coordinate 30,880 of VONZ01000446.1, read as the reverse complement.
TATTTATTGGTGTTGTGATTATCTACACCTGATTATCATCAACACTACACTAAATTGCACTGCTTTTGGTTGCAATGGTCATTATGGATCTGATGTGGCTTTGTTCGTGTTCTTTAATTTTCACATTGTAAGTACTGTAGATCACCTGCAGAGCTTCCCACGCATCTGCGCTTTAATTGGATTGTGCTTTCACTCTAATTTGCTCTGTTTAGTAAATCTGGCCACAGATGTGTGAAACTCAAGAATGATCTTTTAAACACTTTTAATTAAACCCTTTATTTCACCTTCAGAGTCTCACAGAAAAAGCCCATACAATTAATCCACAGCTGTGAGAGAAAGTGTGCATCAACAAGCAAAACAAAAGGAAAATACGAAAGCATGAGAGACGAGTTTAAATGTAGCCTTTATTTATCTTTTTATGTAATCTTATTTAGTGGTAATGTGTAACAGGTGCTTTAGGAAAACCAATAAAAACGTTTTTCTGAGCCCAGATTTTTCAGACAATTGAAGGATTATATTGCTTTATACACCTTAATGCATCCCTTCAAATGAACTTTTAAAATAGACAGTTAAGTATAAGTGTGTCTGTGTTTATGGGGGGGTTATAAATGGCACATATGAAATTTTTCATAGCGGTTTCACTCTTTTTCACGCTTGCCTTCATGATCTGCTCTGGAAAAAGTGTGAGGGTAGAAATATGTTGGCTAATTCAATTGCTTGGGGGATGCAGCTGGGTGCCGCCCCAGAATGCTACGCTCAGTTGGACTGAAGACACACACGGTCCCTCCTGGTGCTTCAAACCAGCAGATAAGCCAAAAGTTCTCAAAGCTCCCGTGCACTCTGCCCTCTGCAACTGATGGGAACATGATTTCCCAAAAGAAATATTCTGGACACTCTGCTTTGTGATGTGCAAGTGGGGAAAATGATTTGTTGGTACACGGACATTGCGTGATGCACTTGAACAGATATTCTTTAAAGTGATTTTCCATCAGCTCTTTCCAGCAGATTTTCAGATAGAGGAAGCTATAACTTTCCCTGACAGGTTACAGAGTTGCACTCTATGTAAACTATAACAAATCACATTGTTATTAGTACTTTGGTGTTATAGAAAAGGTCAAGTGACATTTCTCCACAAGGAAGTTCTATCTTCCCTTATAACATGAAAAGGAGTCACTATATATGAATATCAATAAATACTGAAATGCAGTGTCACATAGATTAAACTATTCTTTTAAAACACTAAAGGTAACAGTAGCCCCTACTGGCACACAATGGAGGACAGAGGTGTGAGGTGATGGCATGAGGGATGGCAGTTGTGTGCCTGCTTGCTGAGACTAAGAGATGTTATACAACATAGTGATCCCCTGCTTTCACAGCCGCACTAGCACTGTTGAAGCCATCCAGTTGCAGGGAGTAGGATGAGCTTTAATTGAGCTTGGCGTCATCTTGAACCTCTTATTTTTCTGCGAAACACTGCCAAGCTGCATCAAGCTTGGAGAGGATATTTATGGTTTCTCACTACCATTTTGACAGGGTGACTTTGACAAGATTCATTGTGATCATCTGATAGGAATCCACAATGACAATTATAATGGGGTCACTTTCATGACAGGGTTGTGGTTGATGTTGAATTTTAGCACAGATGTAATAGACATGTGCATCATATGGTGTAGTTTGGCCTGAAGTGAATGTAGCTGTCCCATATGTGCAATATCTCCTGAGGGCTGAGGCAAATATTGGTATACTAGTAAATATTAGTGTAAATTTTAATCATTTACAGGCTTCTGTGAATCCAGTGTTTCCATTCAGTATTTGCAAGAAATACATCAAAGCTTAATTGAGAAAGCACACATACAGTTGAGGTCAAAAGTTTACATGCACAATGCAGAATCTGCAAAATGTTAATTCTTTTAACAAAATAAGAGGGAATCATACTGTCACAGTTGTGTGTAAGGAAAGCGCAATACAAAGGCGAAATACAATAACAAGTTTTTAATATAATCCACAATAGGTAAATCCAGACAGGAAGGGCAAGAAAACACACACGTACATAACCTTAAGGTCGGACAACAAACACTGAACTGAATACAACTTATATAGACAGGTGATTACAGTGAACTAATTAGACACAGGTGATACAGGGCAACTAATAATGACTAAACGAGGACAGGAAACAGGAACAACCAAATATGGGCAACACAGGGAGAAAAAACACAAACAGTCCAATGGGGTGTGACATTACTCCCCCCTCCCGGAAGGCGCAACCTTGCACCGTAGAAGGGGGGAAAAAAAAAAGGAAGTATGTACTGATGGAGGCTTCGGCGGAGGACGGATACCCAGGAGGAGGATGAGCAACAGAGTGCAGGGCGGATCAGATGGAGGGAGGAGCCAGGGAGTAGCCAGGGAGGAGACAGAAGGATCCAAGGTGGATCCAACGAAGGGAGGAGCCATGGAGGAGACAGAAAGGACCCGGAGCAGGAGGAGTCAGGCGAGACCCAGGCCACAGCCATGATGGTGGCCCACGGTGGAGCCGACGGAGGGAGGAGCCATGATGGAGGAAGGGCTGACGACTCCAGGGGGCCGACCAATGGTGGCGGAGCAGGTGGCGGTGGAGCCCCAGGTGGAGACACAGAGCCGCTCCACAAGTCAGGATGGTGGTTGGCTGGGCTCTGGGTCATGCTGCGAGAGTCCCAGCGAGGGGTGAGCTGGGGAGATGCAGCGCATTTCAACAGGGGCTAAACAACGAGACCTGTAGTGTTCCGTTACTTCTACTTCAAATTCGAAACAATTCAAGTAAAGGGCTAGATAAATCAATTAGATCAGGGAGAAATAACAATCGGGAAGATCACAGCGGATCGTCTCGTCATTCAGTCCCCACAGAAGCATGCACCCAGTATGGCATCGTTCCAGCTCACCTGGTTGGAGTGCTCAAAAAAGTTGTCCACATACCTCTCCAATTTTTGATTGCCCTGCCTCAAAGTCCACAGCCGTCTTTCAGCCATCATTTTGTTTGTGGTCCGATCTTCTGTCACGGTTGTGTGTAAGGAAGGCACAATACGAAGGCAATTACAATAAAATACAATAACAAGTCTTTAATATAATCCACAATAGGAAATCCAGACAGGAAGGGCAGGAAAACACACATGTACATAACCTTAAGATCAGACAACAAACACTGAACTGAATACAACTTATATAGACAGGTGATTACATTGAACTAATTAGACACTAGGTGATACTAGGTGATACAGTCAAGTCAAGTCAAGTCACCTTTATTTATATACCGCCTTTAACAATACAGAATTGTGACAAAGTGGCTGTACACTATTAAATAGGAAATAGTACATCAACAATGCAAAAGGGCAACAATAAACACTCAATTTTCAGGTAAAGGCAGTTAATCAAATACAATAAAATAAAATACAATATCGTGTGAAGAGAAAGTGTCCTAAACTAAGCAAGCCAGAGGCCTTCTAGGTGATGAGGTCTTCACTGGGGATCCGTCTCTGGGGCTCATCTAGTCGATGTGGTCTCTGCTGACATTCAGTGCTGTAGAGGTCATCTCTAGGTGCTGATCAAGCGTCTGGGCTGGGTACGGACTGGATCTGGGGGACTGCAGTGACCATCTGATCTGGATACGGACTGGATCTGGTGGTTAAGGTGACCTCGGAATAAGAAAGAAAAAGACTAATATTAGTGTAGATGCCATTCTTCTGACGATGCACTGAGTACATCGGGTGTTATGGGAAGTGTTCCCGGTTCTGGTTGACCTAATTAATGCAGCCTAACAATCCTTTAACGGATTTGAATTATAGGAATATGTTGATGTGTTATGTGGTAAGCAAGGTTAAAGAGATGGGTCTTTAATTTAGATTTAAACTGACAGAGTGTGTCTGCGTCCCGAACAGTATTGGGTAGATTGTTCCAGAGTTTGGGCGCTAGATAAGAAAATGATCTGCCGCCCGTGGTTGATTTTGATATTCTAGGTATTATCAAATTGCCAGAGTTTTGAGAACGCAGCAGACGTAAGGGACTATAATGCGATAAGAGCTCGCTCAGGTACTGAGGAGCTAAACCATTCAGGGCTTTATAAGTAATTAGCAAGATTTTAAAATCTATACAATGTTAATAGGGAGCCAGTGCAGTGTTGACAGAACCGGGCTAATATGATCATAATTTTTGGTTCTAGTAAGAACTCTAGCTGCTGCATTTTGGACCAGCTGGAGTTTGTTTATTAAGCGAGCAGAACAACCACTCAATAAAGCATTACAATAATCTTATCTTGAGGTCATAAACGCATGAATTAATGTTTCAGAATTTGACATTGAGAGCATAGGTCTGTCACGAATCTGGTCGGTGTTCTGTGGACTACCCACCACCAGATGTCACTCTCACCTTTTTGTGCTCTCTGACTGTTGCTTTGCATTTTGGACTGCATCTCCCATCCTCCACCGCGCTGATTGCGTCAGCCCCCGTGACCAATCAGGCGCTCTATAAAACCCCGGACTTCCTTGTACACTGCACGGAGTGTTCTGTTACAGTGCGAGTGAGACGAGAGGCGAGCGGATCCACGTGCAAGCTTTTATTAGAAGGACGAGACAGATACATGGTCAGGCAGGCAGGGTCAAAACAGTAGCGAGCATTATCCATAGGGGCGAGCCGAGAGAGAATAGTCCAATAACCAGAGCGAGAGTCCAATAGGCAGGCGGCGATGAGTCGTACACGATGAACCAGGCGCGAATACTAACTAGGGAACTCAGGAAACTAGGGAACATAGACAAAATAACAACAATACAACACTCTGTGCAGTGTACAAGGAAGTCCGGGGTTTTATAGAGCGCCTGATTGGTCACGGGGGCTGACGCAATCAGCGCGGTGGAGGATGGGAGATGCAGTCCAAAATGCAAAGCAACAGTCAGAGAGCACAAAAAGGTGAGAGTGACATCTGGTGGTGGGTAGTCCGCAGAACACCGACCAGATTCGTGACATAGCCCCCCCGCAAGGAGCGGCTTCCAGACGCTCCAACAGAAACAACCGAAAAAAAACAGTCCAGGGGAGCGGTGGGGGGGGCCAGGGGACTGAGGCAGAACCGGCTGGGCAAGGGCCCTCCAGAGCGGAGCCAGAGGCGGAGCAGGAGACTCGAGAGCCCTCCAGGGCGGAGCAGCTCTCCGGGGCGGAGCAGGAGGCTTAGGAGCCCTCCAGGGCGGAGCAGGAGGCGGGACAGCCCTCCAGGGCGAAGCAGGAGGCTTAGAAGCCCTCCAGGGCGAAGCAGGAGGCTTAGAAGCCCTCCAGGGCGGAACAGAAGGCGGAGCAGCCCTCCGGGGCGGAGCCGGAAGTGAAGCAGGAGGCTCGAGAGCCCTCCAGGGCGGAGCAGGAGGCAGAGCAGCTCTCCGGGGCGGAGCAGGAGGCTTAGGAGCCCTCCAGGGCGGAACAGGAGGCGGAGCAGCCCTCCGGGGTGGAGCCAGAAGTGAAGCAGGAGGTGGAGCGGCCCTCCGGGGCGGAACAGGAGGCGGAGCGGCCCTCCGGGGCGGAACAGGAACCCGCGTTATGGTCTGGGACCTGGAGAAAGCAGGGACAGAGGAGGCAGACAGAGTAGGGGGAGAGAGCGCAACAGCCTCCCAGGGCGGAACAGGAGGCGGAGCAGGAGGTGCAGCAGGCCCCCGGGGCGGAACAGGGGGCGCAGCAGCCCTCCGGGGCGGAACAGGAACCCGCATCATAGTCTGGAACCTGGGGAAAGCAGAGATAGAGGAGGCAAACAGAATAGGGGGAGAAGCAGAGAGCTTGTAAGGGGACGCCACCTCCAAGGGAGGATCTACAGCCGAAGCTGACACCTCAGGAGGTATTGGCGCGACTTCTCCGACCGAGGGGAGCTCTAGAGCAGGCTTGTGACCAGACGGGAGCTCTGGGGCAGGCTTGTGACCAGACGGGAACTCTGGAGCAGGCTTGTGACCAGACGGGAGCTCTGGAGCAGGCTTGTGACCAGACGTGACCGCAGGAGTTGGCTGGCGAACAGATGTGACCTCTGGAGCCGAGTGTGCAGCCCACACACTGAGAATGGCGATCGCCAGCACGCTAGCAGACATGACGTGACAAGGCTCAGGGAGGTCAGACGAGACCTCTGGCACAGACTTGACGACGGGCAGGACTTCTGGAGTCGTCAAGATCTCTGGAGCGTAGTGTGCGGCCCAGATACTGAGGATGGCGGTTGCCATCACACTGGCAGACATGATGTGACAAAGCTCTGGGCGGTCAAACGAAACGCGACTTGACTCTGGGCGCTCAGACGAGACGTGACTTGACTCTGGGCCGTCAGGCGGGACATGGTGAGGCTCTGGACAGATAGACGAGACGTGACGTGTCGGGGCTCTGGAAGGTCAGACGAGACGTGACTTGGCTCTGGAACAGCAGTAATAACCTCCTTTGGCTTATGAAGATCAGCTGTGGTTTGACTTAGTTCGTGGAGATTGGCCGTGACTTGACTTGATTCGTGAAGCTCAGTAGTGAACTGACTTGACTCTTGGAGATCAGCGGTGATTTGACTTGGCCTATGAGGATCAACGGTGACTTGACCTGGTTCATGGTGACTGGCTGAGGCCTGACTTGGCTTGTGAACATCAACTGTGACTTGACTAGGCTCGTGGAGATCAGCTGTGGCTTGACTTGGCTCGTGAAGATCAGTAGTGACCTGATTTGACTCATGGAGATCAGCGGTGACTTGAACTGGCTTGTGAGGATCCGTTCTGACCTTGCTTGACACAAGAACCTCAGTCTTGACCGTACCTAGCTCAGGAGCAGCAGTTTTAACATTACTTGAATCAGGAGCGGCCGCAGCTTTAAATCGGTTTGACTCAGGAACAACCGCCTTGACTTTGCTCGACGCAGGTACGACAGTCCTGACGTTGCTGGACTTGGAAGCTTGACTGGACTTGGGAGCTTGACTGGACTTGGGAGCTTGACTGGACTTGGAGGCTACAGCTGTAGCCTGACTTGACTCTGGAGCAGCGGCTGAAGCGTGACTTGGCTCTGGAATAACAGCAGCAGCTTGACTTTGCTCATGAGGAACTGCTATAACCTGGCTTGGCTCGTGGAGATCCGCTGTACCGGGACTTGACTCGTGAACAACATGGCTTGGCTCAGGAACAACAGCTGTTACGTGACTTGACTCAGGGATAGCATGGCTTGACTCAGGAACAACAGCTGTAGCGTGACTTGACTCGTGGGGAACGGCAGCTGTATCTTGACTTGACTCTGTGTCTTGACTTGACTCAGGGGTAGCCGCCGCGACATGAAGGAGCGCCACTTTAGCTGCCCATACTGTCATTAGGGGTGTGTCCAGCACGTGGTCCATCATGACCACAGGTGACGTCCGGGTGCTGACCACAGGTTCAGGAATGGCAGCCATCTTGTGGAGTGGCTTGGAGACGGCGGCCATCTTGTGCAGGGGCTCTGGCGTGGCAGCCATCTCATGCAGCGGCTCTGGCGTGGCTGCCATCTTGTGCAGTGGCTCAGAAAAGATGGCTGTAACTTGACTTGAAACAGAAGCGACAGTTCTGACTTTACTTGACACAGGAAACCCAGCATTAACTTGACTTGCTTTAGGAAAGGCAAGGCGAATACTAACTAGGGAACTTAGGGAACTCAGGAAACTAGGAAACTAGGAAACTAGGAAACAAGGAAACAAGGAAACATAGACAAGATAACAACAATACAACACTCCGTGCAGTGTACAAGGAAGTCCGGGGTTTTATAGAGCGCCTGATTGGTCACGGGGGCTGACGCAATCAGCGCGGTGGAGGATGGGAGATGCAGTCCAAAATGCAAAGCAACAGTCAGAGAGCACGAAAAGGTGAGAGTGACATCTGGTGGTGGGTAGTCCGCAGAACACCGACCAGATTCGTGACAGTGGTCTTTGGGGTCTCTAGAGACCCCACACAACAAAATTTAATTTTGTAACAAAGTAATAGTTTTTTTTAAACAAATATTATTTTCCTGTTTATTAATGTTTTTACTACATTTGTGCAGTTTTTGGAGGATTTATTATATTTTTTAAAATTTATATAAATTAATAAATACATATTTTTTATTAGGTTTTTATACAAAAACAGCTTTTTGTGTAAAATTCACTTTATAAAAGACCCAAATTTTGAACTTTCATTCATGGGGATAACATGGATCATTTGACATGATCTGGTGTAAGATTTTTGCCCATCTTTTGGAAAATGCCGTTTTAAAAATAAAAAAAATATATAATTTTTACCAGTAGATGGCTGCAGAGCTCCACTATTTACTATGTGCTATTTGACTAACTGAAAGACATCTTTTTACAAGTTTTTCAGCTGGATTGATATCTGCATATAATGAAATCACAATTATAACAATAAAAAATATTTTTTGTCAAAGTTTAATATTTTTTGTACTGAAGAAAATCAGTTTTTCAATAATGTTACATTATGATTAGAATCAAACCAACAAAATGTCGATTCAAAATTCATCCATTCAAAATTTATCAATTCATCCATTACTTTCACAAAAAGTAATTTTTATTGTTATTATTGTGATTTTATAATATGCAGATAAAATCCAAAAATCCAAAAAAAAAAAAGCTGTGGCCTAATGGTTAGGGAATCGGGCTTGCAACCGAAACATTGCGAGTTCGAGTCTCTGATCCAGCAGGGATTGAAGGTGGGGGGAGTGAATAACCAGTGCTCTCTCCACCCGCAATACCACGACTGAGGTGAGTCCTTTGAGCAAGGCCCCACAAAAAAGCTGTGGCCTAATGGTTAGGGAATCGGGCTTGCAACCAAACGTTGCGGGTTTGAGTCCCTGATCCAGCAGGGATTGAAGGTGGGGGGAGTGAATAACCAGTGCTCTCTCCACCCTCAATACCACGACTGAGGTGAGTCCCTTGAGCAAGGCCCCAACTGCTCCCCGGGCGCCGCAGCATAGCAATATGGCTGCCCACTGCTCCGGGTGTTTGTTCACTACTCACTACTGTGTGTGTGCACTTGGATGGGTTAAATGCAGAGCACAAATTCTGAGTATGGGTCACCATACTTGGCCATGTCACATCCTTTCCTTTCCCACTGAAAAACTTGTAAAAGATGTCTTTCAGTTAGTCAAATAGCACATAGTAAATAGTGGAGCTCTGCAGCCATCTACTGGTAAAAATGATAATTTTTTATTTTTAAACCGGCATTTTCCAAATGATGGGCAAAAATCTTACACCAAACCATGTCAAATGATCCATGTTATACCCATGAATGAAAGTTCAAAATGTGGGTCTTTCATAAAGTAAATTTTATACAAAAGCTGTTTTTGTATAAAACCTATTAAAAAAATATATATATATATATATATATATATGTTTATTAATTTATATAAATTTTAAAAATTATAATAAATCCTCAGAAAATGGCACAAATTTAGTAAAAACATTAATGAACAGAAAAATTAATTGTTTAAAAAAACAACAACTATTATTTTGTTACAAAATTTAATTTTGTTGCGTGGAGTCTCTAGAGACCCCAAAGACCATGAGTGTACAACCCAAAATGAAGACCGCACAAGGGTTAAATATTTATTATATTTTATACTTTTTTAACAGTTGTAATGGATTTATTACATATTACTGTACACATTTGTCATTATGAAATTGCAATTAAGATCGAATAATTGCAAATTAAAGAACATTTTTTTTAATGTAATATCAAATAATACAGGGTTAACTTATAAACAAGTACTCCTTGTTTTGTTTGGCTCAGTGTCCTGTCTCATCAGTTTTACTTCATGTGAAGTGGTTGGTTCCCCATGAGTTCACCTACGTGTTTGTTTTGCTTTACAATAAAAGTGTTTCTTTGAACTCTCCATCGTCATGCGCTTTATACAGTCAGGTCCAAATATGCCATAAAATGCTTAGGCATTACAACCATTTTTATACATAGCCCCCCTTTTTCCGGAGGATCAAAACTAATTGGACAAATAAATATAATCATAAAGAAAATGTTCATTTTTAATATTTTGTTGAGAATCCATTGCAGGCAGTGACTGCCTTAAGTCTGTAACTCATGGACATCACCAGAGACTGGGTTTCCTCCTTGGCAATGCTTTTTGCCAGGCCTTCACTTCAAAATTCTTCTGGCTGCTTCTGTCTTATTCACTTGGCCGTTCTTCACTTGGCTGGATGTTGTGAAACGTTTTTTCTTTACCATGGAGAGGATCATCCAGTCATCCACCACTGTTGTTCTCTGTGAACATCCAGGCTTTTTATGTTGCTGAGCTTACCAGTTTTTTTTTTTTTTCTCCTGCTATCTCTCTGATGACTTTCTTTTGTTTTTGAAGCCTAACCGTTGTTGGCTAGCATGCAGAGCTCCTTTGACCACATGATGTGGGTTCAGAGCAACAGCTCCCAAATACATATGGCACACTTAAGGTGCGTTCACGCCATATCGGAATTCCCGTAATTACAAGATTCCAACTTGTAAAAGGCGTTCGTGTCCTCGTAGAAATCGTAATTACAACTTGTGAACTAGGAGTCTTCTGAGAGCTACGACTTGTACCACATGACCGCTGTACCACCTGACCAACGTAGGCTCTGTTTAGGCGTTGATACTGTTGCCATAGAAAAGCATAATTCCGAATCTGAGGACGTGAACAGCTCCGAGTAGAACGTCACATGTTGTCGTCTCGAAATTACAGTAATTACGATATGGCATGAATGCAGCATTAGAATCAACTCCAGACCTTTTACCTGCTTAATTGATAGAAAAAAAAAAAAAATAGCCCACAACTGGTGGGCTTTTGAGTCAACTGTCTAATTACTTATGGTCCCTTGAAAAAGGGGGGAGATACATATTAAAGAGCTGTAATTCCTTAACCTTTCCTCCAATTTTGATAAGAATACCTTTTAAATTAAAGGTCAGAGTGTACACTTTAAGCCAATATTCATTATATAGCTGTAACTTGAATATTTTTTGGTCAACAGCTAAAATAATAAAAATTGTGTCCAAATATATTTGGACCTGACTGTATATCACAGCCAACCGTGACAAAAGACAGGACCCTCAGATTGAGAATTTTTTAAATAAAAAGGGACAATGGATCGACCAGCTTTGCACCTTCTCTTTCTCCCTGAGAAACTGCTCCAGTCATCCATCACTCACAGTGACTGACACTGTAGAATTTCTTGTGCCTACTGCAGATTGTGAAGACTGGCCTGCCACGTTGGGAGAGCCCATTCTGAGGAAAAGGATGCAGAAAGTTATAGCCCTAGAGCCCGTACCGCAAACAGAGTCTGACCAGGGAATGAGCCGGCCACATCATGCAAGGAAAGCCCCGTGCACAAGACAGTGGCCGCTGGAGCATATTTGGAGGAACTGAAAGGTGTATTTGAGGATGATTTAACTGACTGGCTTGGGAAGATAATACCCAATTTTCCAGAGTTGTCTTTATCTTCTGAGTCTACTATGTCTCCTTAGTCTCTGCTGGCTCCTGTTCTCCTGTGTTCCAACCCAGCCTCCCTCTCCCGCCTCCTCTTCTCACTTCCTCAACCATGTCTCCGCTGTTTCCTGTCAGTCCTTCAGCTCATCCTCAGTCTGCTCCATCGTGTTGTGAGGATCCGCCTCTGGCCTTCCAGTCACCAGTTTCGCATAAGCATGCAGTTCCCCTGTCTCTACCTCCAGCCTTCGAGTCCCAGACTCCACCTTGGTCCTCCAACCCATCGGCTCCGCCTTAGCTCCTTGCTCCCTCGTCTCCACCGTGGCCTTTCATCCTACTGGCTCGACCGGACTCCCTCATTCCTCTGGCTCTGCCTTGGTCAGTCATCCAACTTCCTTCACTGTGAGATTCCAGTCCTTCTCCATCCTTCTGGCTCTATTTGGTTCCTCCTTTCCTCCGGCTCTGTTGCGGATTTCCAGGTCCATGTCTCCAGGTCCCCTTGCTTCCTCTACCTTGGCCCTCCAGACCTCTGGTGTCATCCTGACTTTCCATCTGGTTTGCTAAACCTCTAGTGGCTTTATTGCTTGTCCTTGACTCTGTCCTCGCTTGTCCTGGCTGGATTCTGGGTTTCCATCTCACTGCACCTGGTGCCTTTCCAGAGTGGGGCGTACTGTCAGAAGTATGCTTTGTTTGTTCCTGTCTTGACCTAGGGTGTTTCACATTTCCTGTTTGTGCATCCTCATTTCTTTTCTTTGCTACCTTTCTTTGTGTCTTAGCTGCACCCTCCTTAGGATATGAGGGAAGGATGCAAGGAAAGGAAATGAGGACAGATGAATCAAAGGGTGAGCATTGGAATATTCTTGACTACTCAAGCGTCAATTAAAAGTGTCATCAGCAGCACTAAAGGGATCTGCACTTATGCTGTTAAAGTTCATTATTTACAACATGACATGTATGCTTTATTTAAACTGGAAAGGTAAAATATAAATGTAAATTATTACAACGGACTTTGGCAAGGATACATCTATGTATCTTGCTCATGATTCCTCAGGAAGCCTTCTCACTCCTCGGTCCTCGCCTCCTTGCGGTGCAACAGAAGACTCGAGATGTCCTACAAGATGGCTGAACTCGATCGGTTTTCAGGTCATAGAATGGAGGACAGAGGGGTGAGGAATTGAGTAGGGATAGCCTACCACATCCAGGTCTCAAAAGTCTTGTGAACTAATGTTCTGAATGTGTTTCATGGCCTTGTTTCAGTGACTTAAAACATTTAGTTTTTCCACTAACCACGCATAAACGTTGTTTTCTCAAAAACACAAACATGTACATTCATGTTTCTTACATATTATTGTAGCCCAGTTTGTGCTGATTACAATGTAATCAGACTTTAGCCATGAATATGTTTTTAATATACTGAAAAAAGCACAAATGTCAGGGCATGTCAAAACTTCTCCAGGGCCCCAAAACACCCTCAGACCCCAGAGGGTTAAGAAGCACCCCTGGTTTCTAGTCTGTGTTAGTTTTGTTAAGGTCACCTATTGTTTGTTAATTAACTCATTAGGTCCCTCATTTAGTTCTAGTATAAATACTCCGTTTTGTTCAGTTCTGACTCATCCTTGTTACTTCATGTGAAGTGGTTTGTTTCTCATGATTTCACTTACGTGGTTTTGCTTTATAATAATGTGTTTCTTTGGACTCTGTCATTGTGTGCTTTATATATCACAGCCAACATTGACATTTGTATGTCTGTCAAAGCAATGATTTAAAATAGTTTAATTTGATCTAAATTTATTTAACAACTTGTAATTTGTGTGCTTGAGTGTGTTAAATGGCATTTCACTCACTCACTCACTCACTCACTCTCACACACACACACACACACACACACACACAAACATTTTTAAAGTATACTGGAAACACATTTATTTTTCCACAAATGTTTTAGCTTCTCTTTATTTCTTAATTATATAACAGAGACTTTTGACATGTTGTATCTCTCCAACAAATATCAGCCCTGCAAAATTATAAAATGCAATCAGGACAGAGTTCAGGCGGAGCAATCAGATTTTCACTGCAGCATGCTGTCCTGACACCACGGCAAACTCGTCCATTGAGGATTAAATGCGATTGGCTGTGGCTGTCAGTCCCGCTGAATGGCCAGAGCCTTTGGAGCCTCTCGCACTGCTGCCGTTTGACTTGTCTGTTCGCCGCTGACCCCCTGCCACGTCTGCAAACAGTCGATAATTAATGCTTAGGCCATTTGGAGACTGATTGATTGGCAGCCCTGAAGCTTGGGGAGAGATTCTGGATCTCAGCTGGCCCGTGACAGCCGTCCAGACCCCCATCAACGGCTCTTCCTGCTCCCACACTCAGGATTAGACTGTATTTTAGCTGATTCTCACATCGCTGCACGTCAAAGGCATGTTCTCTCTGAACCAACCTTCAATATGGACATTTACTCGATAAACAGGGGGAATGCTGTCAGTGCGTGTACATCAGTGAGATGGGGATCTGACTCTGGGCTTTGCGGTTCACATCTTAATAAAAATCTTAGGTTACATTTACAATTTATAATGTTGGGGAAGGCTTTCTTACTGACTTGTCTTTTGACAGTTATCTCAGCAGGCAGCAAGGATACACACAAAGTATACATAAGCAAGGAGTCTCTAAAAGAACACTGTACAGACAACTAAAGTTCATCGGACAAACTCTGATAGCTGGTTTGAAGTTTTGAAGCTTACTCAATGAAAATGAAAGATGATGCATTATTTGACAGCCTATCTATCTATCTAGATAGATATATAGATAACTAAACCTAATTTTAGAATATTTGTAGAATTACTTATTTTTAAAGAATTAAATTTTCTGCTAAAAATGTTTAATGAGTGCATCATATAGATTGCATTAAAATGTACAGACATGGACTACTACAGCCTTTAATCGACTGAATAAGATTGCACTAGCATTGATGTGGTATATCTTTGTATGATCTAACCTTTTCTGACAATGATTTGTATTTAAAACATCATAAACATGATCAAACAAATTTTCAACTTATTTACCAAACCAAGAGACTGTGCAGAATTATCTTAAACATGAGATTTACATGCATACATAGTACTAAAACCCTATTAGTTATATTACACATATAAGTAACTCAAATAATGTGGTGATAATGAATGTAGTTGTGTAAATGTGACACAGATATCCTCAAATATGAGTATTGACTTGTTATTCACAACAAGTTGCCTATTGTTAATTTTGTTTTTGCCTATTTTTGTATTGTTTCCAACTTGTAATAAGAAATTGGGAATTAGAAGTTTACCAGGTTTGACTGAAAGCAGTATATTCCCAAAAAGTCCAATTTTGATTTCATGGGATCTTTAAAGCAGTAAACAGCCTTTATTGTCATTGTAAAGGTTCTTGATGAAAGAAACTGATGAATTGAGAAAGTTGTCTTCAGGGGGAAATAAGAATAAAAAAGCTACAAGAGTGCAGAATATGTCACCTTTAAATCATTTAGACTAGCCAAACAATGCCTACGTCTGTTTGGCAATCAATAGGCTCAACTAGCCGAGCAGCACGCTAAGTGACAGTGTTGACATTATTAAGTCATTGGATCAGTACCTCAGCATAATTATGAAGACAAAATGGCAGGGCTGTCAGTCAGATATGGGAAATTATGTGAAAAGATATTGTTGCACATGATGACAAGACCTGTCTCTAGGATGACCTGATGGAGACGCCGCTGTCTGTGTTCTCACTGACAGAGAAGCTTTTCAGAGCAGGTTCAGGTGAAACGGTCTGACACACACTTTCACTGTTCCTTCCAAAACATGACAGAAGCAAAGCTGTGCTTGGGGGTGTCAGACATATTGAAACAATTTAACAGGAAAACATGTGCCTTCTTGCTAAATTTGGAGAAAACACTTTTTATCCTTTTGTGTGTGAAAATGGCTAATCTGGTAAGTCAGAATAGACACTACAATCATTACTCAACAGTTTATTTGGAGAGCAGGCGTGCTGTGCTTCAATGTGAGTGTACCAGTAGTAATATTAGGATTCTCCTTGCTCAAGATGGTTTAGGATGATCTACAGGTAAGATTATGCTTTTGATAACTTTAATGGTACCAAAACATAACATACTGTATATCCATGTTTGTTTTATATTTGGATAGACACATGAATGTACAATTTCAATGCAATGATAGCATAAAAATGTTTTTGTCATCAAACCTTAAGTATAAAATACACAGGAGAAGAAATGTCGCCAATTTCATGGTGCAATATTAATGTGTGTTTCAATAATGTTAGATTCATTCTATGATCTGAGATGATGCTCTTAAAAACTTTAATAGTCCCAAAACAAAATGCTGGTGTACTCCTACATAAAATACTGTGTATATATATATATATATATATATATATATATATATATATATATATATATATATATGCTTTACATTTGGATAGACACAGAGTTGTACAGTGTCAATATAATGACAGCATAAAAACATAATTTGCTGGTTTTGGCTCAGTTTAATTATCATCAAAAGTATAAAATATGCAGTAAGAGAAATGTCACCAATTTTGTGGTGCAACATTAATGTGTGTTTCAATAATGTTAGATTTATTTGGTTATTATTATTATGTTATTTTATTTTTTTTTGGGGTTGTCAATATCATTGTGATAATCATTTTGTGGATGTGTCTGTTTTGTCACAAAATATTCTGATAGTCTTTACAAATGCCTGTATCTAACATTATGTAAACAGATTATATTGTACATCTCATCTTTTTTCAGCTCTTGAAATGATGAAACACATTTAACCTATACAAACCTTTAATTTTAGAGAAATCACTTTGGTGTATTATAGTTCAGAACTAAAGTGACAAGAATTTACAATCATCTTCTGAAATTCATGGTTATTTAATTTAACACTTAACTGTTCTGTTGTACATTCGTTCACTGTTGTTTGCTGAGTTTGCATAACATACTTTCAGTTTTAATGCCATAGCTTTGGTACAGTATCGAATGTGTGGGAATTTGATGCAGTGCTATAACTTTACTCCAGTTGGCAAAGCATGACCTTCTGGCTTGTAAATCTGATGAGTTCCTATAGGCCTACTTGTTCTATACTCAACGTCCTTCAAACTGCATTGTAAAATAAATTGGAATTACTAACATGACTTCCCTTTACATCACATGTGACATGGCTGCTACAGTACTGCGATGATTTAGAGCAGAAGCTTGTGCGCCAGGAAACATGAATGTAGTAAATAACTGCTAGGAGGAGCACAGACACAAATTTAATGCATTATTTTGCTGTGACTCTCTGACCTGAATTTCATCAATGCAATTGCATGTTTCTAATCGATATCCAATACACCAAGATGAAACATGCAATCCAATCGCACACTGAGTGTTTTGTTCTTGCGGTTTATTTATTTATTTTGGCTCCACTGGGAAAATGCCATAAGCTGTTATTATATTATATTGAAGTGTGCAAAAAGCATGTAGCAAAGGCCAGCAGAAATGTACTAATAATGCACTGATGGGCACAGCTCATCTATAATGGAGAGGCATAGTGTTGAGTGTTTCCAAGTGTTCTTCGGAGCTTTGGAAGTTTTGGTCACCTATACATACATACGTCTAGAAATCTTCATTTGATTTCTGCTGAAGAAAATCATGCACAATCATCACACATGTAGGTGAATTTCTAGAAAAGTTCTAGAAAAGAAATGCTTTGGGATTGCATGATTTTGTTTATTCACACTAGCAGAGCTCACCCATGTTTCATGAAAGGAATCTGAGGTCAGAGGTCAGATGCAAATGTCTACCACAGTGTGGAGGGTGAAGTCAAGTCAGTTTGGTAGCTTGGTTGCAACAAATATTCTTTAAGGAGTGAGATGTCATTTTGAGCTCTGAAACTTGCAGTATGTTTTACAGTAAAGTGACCTCTTAGAAGTCAAGAGATCAAATGTGATTCCTTGTGACCCTTTAAAAAAGAAAAAAGGGGCTGTTTTAATATCATATGGTTTGTACCTTTGTGTGTTGAGTCTCTTTAAGAGCAATATATTGGATGGCAGGATCCCTAATGTAATGATGAGAAGCCCCATATACATGTTTTATTTGAAGACTAAAAAAAGCACAGTTCTCTTGCAGTATTTCCCTGTATTTTGCATCATCCATTGTTCTTTCTATGTTAACAAGATCCCTGCTGATGAAAAGGTCCTCCTGCATGGTGATTTCACTCTGTACTAAACTCTAGCAGTGGTGTTGTTTGAAGTGTGGTCAGTCTTGAGTTTGACTACAAAATGTTTTCTCACAGCATACCTTTTTCTTACTGTCATTATATCAGTCACTGCACATACATGTCCTTTTTTTTTATTTGTGCCATGCTAATTACACAAATACGCAATGGTATTTATGCAGTCCTAGTGTCCACAAATTTTTTACTATTGATCAGGGTTTCCCAAACTGAGGTTAATGAGGGAACTGCAGGGAGTTCATGAGTTGATGAAAAGGATAAAATGCATTATATTGAATGTAAAATTAAAATATAGAAATGTCACGCACAAATACAGGTGCATCTAAAAAACTGAGAATATCATGAAAAAAATATATATATTCTAGATCAGGGATAGACAACGTCCGTCCTGGAGTGCCAATGACCTGCAGAGTTTAGTTCCAACTCTAATCAGGCACACCTAAACAAGCTAATTAAGGTCTTCAGGTTTACTAGAGCTACAGGTGTCACACACACACGGAGGAAACGAGAGGTGAGTGACAATCCAAACCAATGTTTATTGAACAGAATGTAAAACACATAGAGTTGAGACAGATGGTAAATGAAATGGCTTAGCTGATGGTCCTTGTAGCATGAGCAGATGAGAGTCCAAACAAAGCCACGTAGAATTTCCAAGGAGCAATGGAGAAAACAACAGAGAGTAATGCAACAGGTCAGGAGCTGTAGTCCACGGGTGCGAACGGTAGACCCGACAAGAGTAGAATGTCTGAGAGTCTCTTTATAGGTGATGATGAACGGGTAGGTGGTGCTCTGGGTGACGTGGCAGGTGAAGGTGGCTGTGGTGAATGCCTGACAACAGGTAGGTGAGGTTTTTTTTTTTCAGGGTTGAAACTAAACTCTGCAGGACATCGGCACTCCAGGACCGACGTTGCCTATCCCTGTCCTAGATTCATTACATGTAAAGTAAAACATTTCAAAAGTTTTTTTTTTTTTTTGTAAATTTGATGATTAGAGCTTACAGCTCATGAAAGTCAAAAATCCTGTATCTCAAAATATTAGAATATTTACATCTGAGTTTCATTAAATGTCCATTCTTACAGTATAAATTCTGGGTATTTCTGCTGACTTGGCAATGGTCCAGAAGACAATTATTAACACCCTCAACACAGAGGGTAAGTCACAGAAGGTCATTACTGAATGGGGTGGCTGCTCACAGAGTGCTGTATCAAAGCATATCAAATGCAAAGTTGACTGGAAGGAACAAAATGGGTAGGAAAAGGTGCACAAGCAACAGGGATGACTGCAAGCTTGAGAATACTGTCAAGTAAAGTTGATTCAAACACTTGGGAGAGCTTCACAAGGAGTGGACTGAAGCTGAAGTCAGTGCATCAAGAGTCACCACTCTCAGACGTCTTCAGGAAAAGGGCTACCAAGCCACTTCTGAAACAGAAACAATGTCAGAAGCATCTTACCTGGGCTAAGGAGACAAAGAACTGGACTGTTGCTCAGTGGTCCAAAGTCCTCTTTTCAGATAAAAGTACATTTTGAATTTCATGTTGAAATCATGAAATGAGTCTGGAGGAAGACTGGAGAGGCACAGAATGCAAGCTGCTTGAAGCCCAGTGTGAAGTTTCTGAAGTCGGTAATGATTTGGGGTGCCGTGATGTCTGCTGGTGTTCGTCCATTGTTTATCAAGTGCAAATTCAATGCAGCCATCTACCAGGAGTTTTTGGAGCACTTTATGCTTCCATCTGCTGACAAGCTTTATGGAGATGCTGATTTCCTTTCCATCTCCATCTCTGTATGTGCTAAGAGTTTAACATGCATTTTGGATCACAAGGTGCGATAGGTTTATTTTATGATCATATTTGCATTTTTTTGTAATTTTTAATATACGTTTACAAAATTCCACCAGTATAGCACCAAAATTAAATCTACAGGATTCAAAACAGTTAGATGTTTTTTTTTGTTTGTTTGTTTTTTTTTTTTAATTATTATTGTCATTGGAATTATTATCAATTTTAAGCTTTTATTATAATATAAATTGTATTTTTACTTTTAAAATATATTTTATATACTTTACATTTGATGTATATATGTATAAATACTTAGATTCAAAACATATTATTATTATTATTATTATTATTATTATTAATTTTATTAGTTATTTTGTTAGTTTCTAAAACATGTTCATGGTTCTAAAACCATGAACATGCAAATGTGTTGTTTATTATTATTAACTCAAATCTCAGGGTGACTTAAAATGAATATGTTACACCTAATGGGGCCAGTAGATCAGCTTTTGGTTCAGTTCTCAGTTTTCTCCTGAGAAATTTCAGGAGAAACATTTTAAAGTGTAAAGCTCAGTTTGGTTTGATTTGGTGATCTAGCTGTGATGTCTCAGGAAGCAGTGAATATCGCTTGCGAGGCACCGTGATATTCACTGAGCATAAAACCAATACATAGGTTGACCTTTGAGTCATAAATGCTTTTTCCTTGAAATGTCTCCTGGCTGCCGAGTAAATCAGTGAATATTCATCATGAAGGTCTGTAACACAATAGCAAAGATAATTGGAAAGACGGTGCTCTTGGCAACAGTTCATCACAACACAATCACACAAGCCTGCCAAAAACAGAAGGTTGTGCAAAGAGACACAACGTCATGAACGGAGAAATTGCTGTTAAATATTTGGCACTATTGCATGCGGTTTTAATTCTGTTGAGCAGATGTTCACCATACGACCCAACACAAAGAGTTTATGTAGAAATGAGGCCTTATCCCACTGTCATTTAGATTATTTGATGGCAACACATTGTAATAGGAAAGTCTAGGATGGTTAATACCCAGAGAGGCGTAACACCATCAGTTTAAACTATTATGGGGTGAAATCACCTTTAAACACAATATTTGGTAAAGAGGTAAATATATTTGACTTGAAAGATGGACTCAAATATATGAGGCTCTATCCTGGATCATCTTTATACACTATTTGCACTAATTTTGACAGTTTGGGCATAATTAGTAGATATCTGAACTACTTCAATTTGTTACAGACACATATTAAAGCAAAGTTTGTGACAAATACCTAATAATTTTTGAACCTTGCATTTATACGAATGTCATGCTTTCAGACTTTTTTTTTTTTTTTAAGGAAAGGCATAAGCACACATATAGTTCATAAAATATCATACAAAGACATAAAGTAACAAAGGTTTCTGCAATAAAACATAAGAAATAACATTCTTTGTATTGACATTGGAGAGAGGGTTTCGCTCGAATGCTTTTTGTCTGATATCGTGTTTCTTGTGTGAAGGAGAGACATGGCTCAATAGTCAGTTCAATACTGTTTGGATTAGACTGGATATTTTCGACTGCGAATCACACTTGCTGAATCATAATGTCCTAAAACTCTTACTGGAATACAATGTGTGATGTATTATTCCAGTTAGAGTTTATGATAGACAGATAGACAGATACCACCCAGAACGCCATAATAACTGCCTAGCAAAACCCTAGAGCTTCCAGTGGGTCTTCAAACTACTTCAAACTAACCTTCAAGTCGATGTAAACTTGCAGACATAGATTTCTCCAGCCAACATTCAAAGTTTGTTTTGATGAGCTTTATTTTTCCAGATTACTTTTAGTGCTACATAAAACCTATCTTCTTTTTGAGGTTGTGTCTTTATTTTCCCTCTGCATGTCGTCGTGCGGCCCAGACAAAGGCGAAAGCTCTCATCTCTATCTTTGTTGAGAGCTCTCATTGCTTTTACTGATCATTTGTCCGACATGCCCGCAATCAAATGTATTTCTGTAAGTAATTTCTGGCCATCAATAAATGTGATGGTTTCAGTTGAGTTTCCTTATTTTAGAGGATGCACATTATGTGGCCTTAAGGAGAAAAATAGAATATTAATGGATATCAAAGTGGTCTAAAACTTCAGAAACGACATGCCTAATGGAGTGTATTGACCACATTAATAACAGAGGCTGTGAGGTTGTAATACTCTTATTATGGACTGAAAAGATACAATGTTCAGGACCACATAATAAACATTATTCGAGCTTAAGAAAGTATGTTTAATAGTATGATAACGTGATGAGATTAAAGAAGAAATCCTCGTCCAAAACAAAGATTCACATATAATGTACTCACTCCCTTGTCATCCAAGATGTTCAAGTCTTTCTTTCTTCAGTCGTAAGAAATTTTGAGAGATTTTGAACTTCCAAAATGCAGTTAAATGATCCCAGCCGAGAAAGAAGGGTCTTATCTAGTGGAACGATCGGTTATTTTCATTTAAAAAAATACAATTTAAATACTTTTTATTCTCAAACGCTCGTCTTGTCTTTATCTCCCTGAACTCTGTGTATTCTGGCTCAAAAATGGGTAAAAAAAAAAAAAAAAGAGTAAAACAGCAATATTGGGCAATTTTGAAGTTGAGGGAGAACATGAGATGGGAGTTTTTCAACATACCCTAACGGTCATAAATCTGAAAAATCTTAAAATCTTAAAATAACCGATCGTTACGCTAGATAAGACCCTTCTTCCTCAGTTGGAATCGTTTACAACCGCATTTGTGATCGTTTGATGCCGCATTTAAACTGCCTTTTGGAAGTTCAAAATCGGGGCCTCATATCAGTCCATTATATGGAGAAAAATGCAGATTTTTTTTTCTCGAAAAACATAGTCTCTTTACGACTGAAGAAAGAAAGAAATGAACATCTTGGACGACAAGGGGGTGAGTACATTATATGTGAATCTTTGTTTTGGAAGTGGAGTTCTCCTTTAATAAAGCTTACAACAGGTTTGTACTGGAAGGCTTACAGCAAGAGCATGCTGTAATAATGTCATGATTTTGACATACAGTAACCTATTTGACGTAACCTGATGAAATTAAATTAAATGGTGTAAAAAACAGTTTTTAATAATTCTTAATTAAAAGGCTGGGCAGTGCTGGGTGTAATATTGACAAACCCAGTGACTGGGTTGTTTTGACCCAGCCGTTTTGTTAAATGTTTAACTTAACCTTCTGGGTAGTTTTATTTAACTCAGCTATTGTTTAACCCTCTGAGCAGTACGGTCCCACATATGGGATTCTATTTTCTGTGCCCCTGGGAGTTCGGTCCCACATATGGGATTTAGAACATTCGGTGACGTCACGCAACTGCCAAATTCAAACTGTGTTTTCGCGCGTTGGCTGGCACTGAGCCAGAGAGAGATGCTTGTTGCGTTTGTCATATAATCACAATTGAGCAGTGTTTTCAACGACGTTTATTTTAGGTTTCAGGAATTTAAATGCACATAAGTACTAGTAAAACAATACATTTAGAGTTTGTAAAATACACACGGATATGTCTATGGAAGCAGCAATAACTATCCATTCAAGTATAATTTGCCGAGGTGTTTGATTCATATCAGATACACATAATGTAAGTAATGATATAATTCACTCCATTCCTTTCCCACTTCACCAGCTACTTACTTGCATGTATTTCGGGAGAAACTGGTGAATTTACGTGCTGTAAATCCGGCTGACAGGACTCTCTGAACGGCAGCGCGAACAAACATGGCGGCGCCCATCTCACGTTATAGATCATGATCCAGATCATTTATAAAGGGTTTAAAACGGCAAAATACACTCACTTACACGTATTCGTGAATCGGAATATCAGATAGTTTAAGACATGGTAAGCAAGTGTGTGAATATTTTGAATAAAAAAAAGGAAAAACGAAATAAAAGCGGTACGTCTGTCATTCAGCGCTATAGTGGCTGCGGTGTCAATCATGACGCGTCGCCATGGAAACAATAAAGTGAACGTTCTAAAATAACGGTCGCCTCAAAAAAACTCACTCTGGGGGGTCAGATAGAATATTTTAAACTCACCAGTGAAAGGGTTAAAAAAGGCTATAAGGCTAGCTTAAAATGAACCCAAAATACAGTAGGTTGTACAATAAAAATCAGACACACGATTACTAGAAGCATCAGCAATAATCAAAAGGTAAACATTTATTAATAGGGAGAAGACAAGACAGGTTTTAGCAACGAGACATGAAATGTGGGATTAATTCTGAGTGAACGAGGGAGAAACAAACGATAAGAAACAGGGTTAACTTTCCTTGCAATGCGAAATGGGCCAATGTATTTCTGGGACAGCTTCCTGGATTTGACACGGAGGGGCAGGTTCTTAGTGGCTAACCAGACTCTTTGACTGGCTTGGAAATTTGGCGCCGTCTGGCGGTGACGATTAGCCTGACGTTGGTATCTCTGGGAGGTCCGAAGCAGAGCACACCTAGCCTTCCTCCAGGTCAGCCGACAGCGTTGGACAAAGTGTCGAGCGGAGGGGACGCCAACCTGTGCCTCTTCCTCAGGGAACAACGGGGGGTTATATCCGAACTGACATTCGAAGGGGGATAGTCCAGTGGCAGAGGACCGTAGGGTGTTGTGGGCATATTCAGCCCACATAATGAAGGTAGCCCAGGAGGTGGGGTTATTGGCCACCATACATCGCAATGTGGTCTCCAGATCCTGGTTAATCCGTTCCGTTTGGCCATTAGACTCCTGGCAGAGGCTCCAATAAGCTTACAGAAGGCTCCCCAGAACCGGGAAGAGAACTGGGGTCCCCGGTCGGATACAACATCCAGCGGCATTCCAAACACTCTGAAAACATGGTTCATGAGGAGCTCCGCAGTTTCTTTGGCCGTAGGCAGCTTGGGCAGGGGAATGAACCGGGCGGCCTTTGAGAACCGGTCCACAATCACCAAAATGACAGTGTTGCCCTGGGAGGGCGGGAGTCCCGTGATAAAGTCAAGTGAAAGGTGCGACCATGGCCTATGGGGAACAGGTAGAGGATGGAGAAGTCCCTGGGGTCGCTGATGAGTGGACTTTCCCTGGCTGCACACGGGACAGGCCTCCACATAGACCTTAACATCCTCCTTGATGGACGGCCACCAAAACCGCCGCTGGAGGAACTCAAGAGTACGAGCAGTACCCGGATGGCATGTTAAGGTAGACTCGTGACCCCACTGCAAGACCCGAGCCCGGGCAGATTGAGGAACATACAGGCGTCCCATGGGACCACCTCCTGGGTCAGGTTCATGAGCTTGAGCCTCTCGCACTACCCTTTCCAGTTCCCACTGCAGAGGTGCAATGATGCTAGATGTTGGAATAATAGAGGCTAACGGTTTCTCCTGTGTCTCGGGAGAATAGGCTCGGGACAGGGCGTCAGGCTTGACATTCTTGGTACCAGGTCTGTAAGACAGGAGAAACTGAAATCGATTAAAAAACAAGGACCATCGAGCCTGCCTAGGGTTCAACCTCTTAGCCTGCTGGAGATATTCTAGATTTTTATGGTCTGTGAGAACCTGGAAAGGATGCTCAGCCCCCTCAAGCCAATGGCGCCATTCCTCCAAGGCCAGTTTAACTGCGAGCAGCTCACGATCTCCCACGTGGTAGTTGCGCTCTGCCTCTGACAGGCGATGAGACATAAAAGCACAAGGGTGTAACTTTCCATCTCCATTCCTTTGTGAAAGGATGGCACCTATGCCCACCTCCGAGGCGTCCACCTCCACCACGAAAGGTCTTTCAGGGTCAGGGATTGTGAGAATGGGGGCTGACGTGAAGCGGCGTTTGAGATCCTGAAAGGCTTCTGCTGCCTCCGGACCCCACTGAATCCTCGTTTTTCCTCCCTTAGTTAGTGCAGTCAAGGGGGCCACCACAGAGCTGAAGTTTTTTTATGAACCTCCTATAAAAGTTAGCAAAGCCGATGAAGCGTTGAACCTCCTTAACCGTGGTGGGAATAGGCCAGTTGAGGACGGCTTCAACCTTCTTTGGGTCCATCTCCACATGGTCAGGAGTGATAATGAATCCAAGAAACTGAGCCTTGGTAACATGAAACTCACACTTCTCAGGCTTTACATAGAGTTGGTTGTCGAGAAGTTTCTGGAGGACCCTGCTGACGTGCCCCTCGTGCTCCTCCAATGACCTTGAGAAAATGAGAATATCGTCTAAATAAACAAAGACAAATTTATTGAGCATGTCCCGGAGAACATAATTTATTAGTGCTTGGAACACTGCAGGGGCATTGGTAAGCCCGAACGGCATCACTAAATACTCATAGTGGCCTGTGGGGGTATTGAAGGCCGTCTTCCATTCGTCCCCCTGCCAGATCCGCACCAGATGGTAAGCATTGCGTAGATCCAGCTTGGTAAAAATAGAAGCCCCTTGAAGTAACTCGAAAGCGGTAGCCATGAGAGGAAGGGGATATCGATTCCGAACAGTGATCTTGTTGAGGCCCCGGTAATCGATACACGGCCTGAGACCCCCGTCTTTCTTCCCTACAAAGAAGAAGCCCGCCCCAGCCGGGGAAGTGGAGGCCCGGATGATGCCAGCTGCCAAAGACTCCTTGATATAAGCATCCATAGCTGTGCGTTCAGGAGGAGACAAGGAGAAGATCCGACCCCTGGGAGGACAGGAGCCTGGAACTAGGTCAATGGCATAGTCGTAGGGGCGATGAGGTGGTAAGGAGGTGGCTCGGGACTTGCTGAACACTGCTTTAAACTGATGATAAGAACTGGGTACTTGAGACAGATTAACAGACTCTTGAGATTCTGAACTAGGGGCCGAGAGACTCTGAAGAAGACAGGTGAGATGACAAGAGGGACCCCAGCTCAGAATAGTACCAGCAGACCAGTCGATCTGGGGATTATGTCTGCGCAGCCAGGGGTGGCCCAGGATAACAGGGTACTCGGGGGAGTCAATGAGATAGAAGGTCTCCTCCTGCTGATGTTGGTGGATGGTGAGACGCAGGGACCGAGTCGCCTCTGTTACTTTGCCCGGTTCCAGGGGTCTGCCATCCAATGCCCGTAACTGCCTGGGGATGAGGGAGAAGTTGGGTGGGAATCCCAAGTTCCTTAGCCAGTGATAAATCCAGAAAGTCGCCAGCAGCGCCAGAATCGATCATGGCCTGGACCGGATGCTGGTGGCCCTCCCAGGACAGTGAAGCTGGAACAGCTAGGACGGCATTCGTAGGAGGAGCTCTAATTTTCCCCATCACAGCCCTCCTGTAGCTGGGTGGGGAGCACCATTTCCCGAGAGCTCAGGACAGGTGGAGCGAAAGTGGCCGGAGGCACCACAGTAGAGGCAACATCGCTCCCTCATGCGACGCTCCCTTTCACTAGAAGAGAGCCTGGAACGGCCCAGCTGCATGTCCTCCGGGGAATCATGGAGCTGTTCAGGGTACAAGGAAGCCCTTGACACAGGGGAACGAACTGGAGACACAGGCCTGCTCCCAGGAACTTGAGACTGAGAGGTCTTACGGCGGGCCACCCTTCACTCTCTCAGGCGATTGTCCAGGTGGATGGCCATAGCAATGAGGGACTCAAGATCAGTAGCAGGTTCTCGGGTAGCTAGCTCATCCTGAAGACGCTCGGACAGTCCACCCTGAAAACAGACCATCAGTGCTTCATCATTCCATCCGCTCCCAGCAGCGATTGTTCGGAACTCAATAGCGAAATCTGCAGTGCTGCGGGAGCCCTGATTGAGAGTTAGCAGGCGCTTGGAAGCCTCTCGGCCACTGACAGGGTGATCAAACACTCGCTTGAATTCCTCTTCAAAAGCTGCGTAGGAATCACAGCAGGCATCCTTTGACTCCCACACAGCAGAGGCCCAAGAGAGTGCCTTGTCGGAGAGGAGGGTAATTATGTAAGCAATCTTGGAGCGGTCCGTTGGGAAACTTGAGGACTGGAGCTCAAAAGTCAGGGAGCATTGGGTGAGAAAACCCTGGTAGGAACTAGGATCCCCGTGAAGGGCTTAGGAGGTAGTAGACGAGGCTCTGCAACTGGAGTAAGCCTGTTACAGCTCGGAAGTGAAGGTGAAGGAGAGGGAGATGATGTGCCCGGAAGCCGATCAAAGAGCTGGCGGATGGAGCTCATCACATCAGCCAGTAGTTGGGAGTGTTTGGCCATCAGCTCCTCCTGACGGCTAAGAACGGCTTCATGGCGCTGGAAGGATGACTCATGTCAGGAGATCACAGTCAAAAGATCCTTGGAGGTGAGTGTTTCTGGGTCCATGGGTGACTCGGTTTTTCTGTCAGGATCCGGGCTAGAACTCAGGTCTCTGGTGCGGCGGCCGGGGATTGTTTTGCTAAACGGCCCTAAACCGTTTCCCATTCATTTTCAATGGTAGTGCTAAAACACTACGGATGCAATATACTTTCGGCCACTAACGCCCTTGTGGCGCACTTCCGTGTTTTGGCACCCCGGGAAATTTGAAGTCGCCATTTTCATCCCGGCTCGGAGAATGAAAACACACAGCGGCGATCTGACTCGTTTGTTTAATTCAACGCATTCTCAGCGCATCGATCAAAGGTAAGATACTTTATGTGACATCAGTTTACGTTTTGTTACGTTAATGCTGAAATTGCAATAGTAAACTTGTTCCTTTCCAAACTTTACCCTGTCGGGGTTTGTTTACTATAGTTCATCGTAGGTTAATTTGTTTGCACGCCAAATTATGAATGAACTTAGCTGTAAGTTACGTTTATGTGTATTGTTTGTCATCATTAACACGTCATCTGTTGATTAGAAGCTAAATTATGAATGGGTGTGACAATTATTTTCATTTTTGTAATAAGATTACATGTATTCCACAGTTTAAAAATGTTTTCTAACCATGGTTTTCTATAGTAACCCTAATTTAGCCATGGGTTTTTAGTACTAGAATCACAACAATACATTTACCATTGTTGTTACCGTATTGGACATTATATATTTATATATGTTCAGTATTAAATTGTAAATGAAAATCAATCTGCCAAAAACAGCAGGATTACTACTAAGTTAGTAAGTTACCTTCACTGTTGTTATATATATATATATATATATATATATAAGTAAATATAAATAAATGAATGAATGTTTATATGTGTGTGTAATAGAATTATTGCTTTTTTGTAATGTTATTTTGTTGTTCTTGTAGAGACCACTATTTCTACACTGCTTGTGCCCTCATCTTTTCATGGTACCCATGCAGATCCTCAGACAGATACAGGTAAATATTTTGACACATTAACAACATCATGCACAAAATTCCTTTTTCTAGGGTATTTCAAGGTTTGTTTGTTTTTTCCACAAATTAATTAATGCCTTAAAATAGACTTAAATCAGAGCAGAAAGTAATCTCTTCCTCTGAATTTTGTCTTGTTTTCCAATACAAATATCAAATCATATTTCAATTTTTTACTTTTTTATATATCAGATATATAGCAAATGTAAAAAGTATTGACAAATGTAATAAAATTAAATGAGTCCATACTTAAAACAAGAAGAAATATTTGTCAATTAGTTATCAAAACTTCGTTTTAAATTAAGGTGACTTTTTTTTGGCCAAGTGGCAGAGATTAGTTCTTCTCTTAATCATAAACTTACTTCAAACAAGACTGTATTTCATGTCATTTTGTATCTCCTGTAAATGCATCTTGATTTAAGAATCGTGAGGCATTTGCACTGGAAAACAAGCTACAGTAAAAGATATTTCCATATTCTGGTGTTTGGGATCAGAGTGTTTCAGTGATTTTATTTTATTTTTTTTTTTATTTATTTATTTATTTTTTTTTGTAAATGAATTAAAAAAATATGAATATATTTTGGAAGTTGTATTTTTAAACTGAAGTTAATACTCTCTAGACATTTACATTTAAGTAACATATTTGTGTTTTTCCTCATTTGTTCCTCAAATTTGTTTTACTTGGTCTCAAAAAAGTCTTAAATTTACCTTCATAAATCCTGCAGAAACACTGTTACCTTACAAATAAAATTAAATGTTCAACTTGTTCAACAGTCACCACTGATGCACTGCCTGTGCCCTCGCTGTTCTCATCTTGTGGTTCCCATGTGGAGCATTATTCAGCAACAGGTAAATTTTTGATGAACATGCAAATGTTGTTAGAAATTTTCAGAATGCAGAAAATAATTAAATCTTTTTTTCCCTCTATGTAGGAACTACATAGACTACCATTTAAAAGGTTTTGAACAGTAAGATTTTTTTGTTTTTTTTAAAGAAGTTTCTTCTGTTCACCAAGCCTGCATTTATTTGATCTGAAGTACAGCAAAAACATCAAAATACTGAAATATTTTTACTATTTAAAATAACTGCTTTCCATATGAATCTATTTTGAAATTGTATTTTGTTCCTGTGATTTCAAAGCTGCATTTTCAGCATCATTACTCCAGTCTTCAGTGTCACATGATAGAAATAATTCCAGTATGCTGATTTTCTGCTCGAGAAACATTTATAATAATAATAATAATAATAATAGTTATTATTATTATTATTATTATTATTATTATAAACAGCTGAGTAGCATTTTTTTTTCAGTTTTCTTTGATGAAGAGAAAGTTCAGAAGAACAGTATCTAAATAGAACATTATAAATAGGGATGCGCGATTATAAAAAAAATCATAATTGTCAATTATTCCCTTGAAACTGTATTTGCCATTATTAATTAAGATTATCACTGTTATCACTATCAATGTTTGGAATAGCTTTATACCATTTTTTTTTAAGCAACTGCATTCCACATTTTTATATATATAGTTTCTATATATTCTAAAAAAAAAAAAAAAAGTAAAAATGGAAAAATTAAGATAACCTGTAGTAAAAATACACACACACACACTCTCTCACACACACATATCTTAAAGTAGAATAGTGGATTTTTTTTTATTTTATTTTTTATTTTTGGTAATTGTGCGTTTTGAACAATTACATAATTGTGGCATCTGTAACTATAAACATGATTAGAAATCCAATTAATTGTGCAGCCCTAATTATAAATATGTTGATCAGCATTTTTGATAAATAAAAGTTAAATAAATAAATAAATAAATATCTGGATCTTTCTATTCATCAAAGAAACCTTGAAAAAATGTACTCAACTGTTTAAAATAATAATAATAATAAGTTTCTTGAGCAGCAAATCAGCATATGTTATTTCTGATGGATCATGTGACACTGAAGACTGAAGTAATGATGCTGAAAATTCTGCTTTGATTATTCACAGGAATAAATTTCACTTTAAAATATATTCAAATAAAAAGCAGTTATTTTAAATAGTAAAGATATTTCAGAATGTTCCTGCTTTTGCTGTATTTTGGATCAAATAAATGCAGGCTTGGTGAGCAGAAGAGATTTCTTTAAAA